>JAQOWZ010000224.1:0-110838 GCA_035578165.1 Stenolophus ochropezus
CGCGCTATCTCAGAGTTTCATAAACATGCTTTTGGACGTATACTTTGGATAAAATATGATACAAAATTATAAAATTCGGGCGCGGAAGCAAATATTTATATGATTATTTACAAAATTAAAGTCAGATTTGACCTATTTTTGATGAATACGTTGTATATTGTAAGCTACATGGGCTGGATTCTAGACTACCTACCACACTTGAAATAGCAATTTTCTTGTTGCAATGTTTTCTTTCAGCTAAAATATAATGAAAAATCATAAAATTCGGGCGCGGAAGAAAATATTTATATGATTTTTTACAAAAATAAAGTCAGATTTTACCTATTCTTAAAATAGATATTTTTGTTAAAACATTCATAAACATGCTTTTGGACCTATATTATTGATAAAATATGATAAAAAATGATAAAATTCGGGCGCGGAAGCAAATATTTATATGATTTTTTACAAAAATAAAGTCAGATTTGACCTATTTTTGATGAATACGTTGTATATTGTAAGCTACATGGGCTGGATTCTAGACTACCTACCACACTTAACATAGCAATTTTCTTGTTGCAATGTTTTCTTTTAGCTAAAATATGATAAAAAATCATAAAATTCGAGCGCGGAAGAAAATATTTATATGATTTTTTACAAAAATAAAGTCAGATTTTACCTATTCTTAAAATAGATATTTTTGTTAAAACATTCATAAACAAGCTTTTGGACCTATACTATGGATAAAATACGATGAAAAATTATAAAATTCGGGCTCGGAAGCAAATATTTAAATATTTTTTTACAAAAATAAAGTCAGATTTTACCTATTTTTGATGAATATATTGTATATTTAAAGCTTCATTAGCTGGATTCTAGAATACCTACCACACTTGAAATAGCAATTTTCTTGTTGCAATGTTTTCTTTTAGCTAAAATATGATAAAAAATCATAAAATTTGGGCGCGGAAGCACATATTTATATGATTTTTTACAGAAATAAAGTCAGATTTTACCTATTCTTGAAATGGATATTTTTGTTAAAACATTCATAAACATGCTTGTGGACGTATACTTTGGATAAAATATGATAAAAAATTATAAAATTCGGTCGGGGAAGCAAGTATTTATATAATTTTTTACAAAAATAAAGTCAGATTTTACCTATTTTTGATGAATACGTCGTATATCGCGAGCTACATGGGCTGGATTCTAGAATACCTACCACACTTGAAATAGCAGTTTTCTTGTTGAAATGTTTTCTCTTAGCTAAAATATGATGAAAAATCATAAAACTCGGGCGCGGAAGCAAATATTTATATGATTTTTTACAAAAATAAAGTCAAATTTTACCTATTCTTGAAATGGATATTTTTGTTAAATCATTCATAAACATGCTTTTGGATCTATACTATGGATAAAATATGATGAAAAATTATAAAATTCGGGCGCGGAAGTAAATATTTATATAATTTTTTACAAAAATAAAGTCAGATTTTACCTATTTTTGAGGAACACGTTGTATATCGCAAGCTACATGGGCTGGATTCTGGAATACCTACCACACTTGAAATAGCAATTTTCTTGTTGCAATATATTCTTTTACCTTAATTATGATAAAAAATCATAAAATTCGGGCGCGGAAGCAAATATTTATATGATTTTTTACAGAAATAATGTCAGATTTTACCTATTCTTGAAATGGATATTTATGTTAAAACATTCATAAACATGGTAGACGGATTTTTCTTGACTGGTCAATTGATGAAAGGAAAGAAAACTACTGGAATTCAGTCAATGGGATAAAATTTTATTTCCTCTCCTACCGGTTTCGACCCCACATGGGTCTTCCTCAGGGAGTGAAAGTCATTTTATACATTAATAATGTTTTGTATGTATTTATGTATTTACAAAACATTATTAATGTATAAAATGACTTTCACTCCCTGAGGAAGACCCATGTGGGGTCGAAACCGGTAGGAGAGGAAATAAAATTTTATCCCATTGACTGAATTCCAGTAGTTTTCTTTCCTTTCATTCATAAACATGCTTTTGGACGTATACTTTGGATAAAATATGATACAAAATTATAAAATTCGGGCGCGGAAGCAAATATTTATATGATTTTTTACAAAATTAAAGTCAGATTTGACCTATTTTTGATAAATACGTTGTATATTGTAAGCTACAAGGGCTGGATTCTAGACTACCTACCACACTTGAAATAGCAATTTTCTTGTTGCAATGTTTTCTTTCAGCTAAAATATGATGGAAAATCATAAAATTCGGGCGCGGAAGCAAATATTTATATGATTTTTTACAAAAATAAAGTCAGATTTTACCTATTTTTGATGAATACGTTGTATATCGCAAGCTACATGGGCTGGATTCTAGAATACCTACCACACTTGAAATAGCAATTTTCTTGTTGCAATATTTTCTTTTAGCTAGAATATGATGAAAAATCATAAAATTCGGGCGCGGAAGCAAATATTTATATGAATTTTACAAAAATAAAGTCAGATTTTACCTATTTTTGAAATGGATATGAGTAGTATAGCTAGGCCTGTACGGCGACACTTCCGGTGTTCTCGATGACCGTGGTCATCCACATCTACCATTCTTCAGCTGAAGACATCCGGTGTGTTAGTTCTTCACGTACTTCTTGCACAACCCTC
Organism: Stenolophus ochropezus; assembly: GCA_035578165.1. Taxonomy (NCBI): domain Eukaryota; kingdom Metazoa; phylum Arthropoda; class Insecta; order Coleoptera; family Carabidae; genus Stenolophus; species Stenolophus ochropezus. Next base: position 2,658 of record JAQOWZ010000224.1, read on the forward strand.
TCGAATTCGCACCCCGTTTCATTTCACCCTGTTTTCGACCTCGATGACCGTGGTCATCCTCACCTACCATTCTTCTTCGCCCGCACTTCTTGCACAACCCTTTCGAATTCATCCACCCTGTATGCTCCGCCCCTATGGCCTGCACTCTCCACTTTAGTTGGGGGTGCCCCCTGGGATGCAGTCTCCACTTCAGTTTGTAGTGCCCATGGGGGTGCACTCTCCACTTTAGTTAGGAGTGCCTATAAGGAGAACTCTCCACTTCAGTTAGGAGTGCCCGTGGGGTGCACTCTTCACTTCAGTTAGGAGTGCCCATGGGGGTGCACTCTCCACTTCAGTTAGGAGTGCCTATGGGGTGTGCACTCTCCACTTCAGTTAGGAGTGCCTATGGGGTGCACTCTCCACTTCAGTTATGAGTGCTTTTTGTAGGGTGCACTCTCCACTTTAGTTAGAAGTGCCTTTTGTGGGGGTGCATTCTCCACTTCACTCCACTTTAGTTGGCAGTCCCCAGGTTAAGAATCTGGATCCGGGATCTATTTCAGCGCGCGCGCGAAATATGAATTTTTATTATTTTTGATCTGAGTCTGAGATCTGGATCTGGATCTGGTTCTGGATCTGGGATCTGGATCTGGGATCTGTTTGTATATATTATATTATGATTTATGGTAAATACTGGGGGTGAGTTTGAATAAATGAAAAAAAAAATACATTTTATATATTAATTTATTTATTTACGTAAAAACAGTATTATAAATATCTTAAAAACAACAATTACAATTATTCATATTTGTACATAAATTTAATTTGGTTATTATATATGTAACACATTTACATCGACAATAACAGAAAGATTTACATAATATGCATGCCATTCCATCAACTTGTACTTTAGGTATAGGGAAACATTTTAGTTCACAACAATATTCCTTGTTTGTGGTAACTTCTGTGTTGGCGGTTGAGGTGGTTGCAGTGGCGATGTTGTTTGTTTGATTATGAATAAATTCACATGAATAATTATATTTTTGATGTTCTTTTAAAGGGTCATCTCCCTGTATCCAGTTGTATAGTTCAATAGTACAGAAAGCACAGCGGACGATGTCAAGAAAGCCTATGTAATAGAATCCAGCTTTTGCTAGATGTATTGGATTTATGAATTTATTTGGCCAGCTGTTAAATGTAGCCAAACGTGCTTCTTCATTTGTCATATCGTTTTTGATTTGATGTAGAATCTGCATAACCTGTACAAATAAGAAATAAAATAGTTATTAATAAATACAACGTAAATATATAATTACTTTGAAATTTAGTTTGTTAATCAATTGTATAATCTGAAAAAATAATAAAATAAAAATAAAAATAATAAGAATTTTAAATTATATTTACTTCGTAGCTTGGCTTGTTGCACGATGTAATTTGCATTCTGGCTGTTGTGGACTACTGTGTGTTTTAAATACTGAGTTTGTTTTATATACTACAAAATGTTGTGTATTAATCAGTAGAAAAATATAATTAACCATATTTTTTTCTATAAATACTTTATGAAAAACCATGAATTCCTGTATACAAGTTAGTTGGGAACACGTGTTAATCAGTACAAAACTAATGAACCACATACAAGTTGATATTTCATAAAATTATCAAAACCATGAATTCCTGTTTTTAAAACTTAGTTTGATAGAGAGAAAAAATAATGAACCACATACAAGTTGATATTTCATTATATTTTAGATTATGCATATATAAACTTATAAAAGCAAATTCCAGTATATTTGATTACCAGTCGTAGCAGCTGAACGAAGAGATTCGTTTGTTACAGTTCTACAAACATACTTAAGGTATTTTTTATGATTTTATTCTATTACAAACATACTTAAGTTATACATTTTTTTTTTTTGTTTTTTGTTTGTTTAGGAAAAACCGTCATAGCAGCTGAACGGGAAGATTCAATTGTTACAGTTATTCAAACATACTTAAGGTATTTTTTATTATTTTATTCTATTACAAACGCACTTAAGTTATATATTTTTTTGTTTAGAACATAAAACGAATCATGAAGTATATCATCGACATACAAGGATTCTATATCAATGAATTCATCCTTAAGGAAATAGCAATATTAAATTTTGAAAATGAAATATTGGAACACTTCATTTTAAATCCTCCATATCCATGGACATATTTAAATACGAAACAAAAACATGGAGTTTATTGGCTACAAAAAAATCATCATGGTTTGGATTGGCATGATGGTCATGTAAATTATTTTGAATGTATTAGTAATATATTACCCAAAATGTTAAAAAATGCAGCAATTATATATGTGAAGGGGGAGCAGAAGAAAACGTTTCTAGCTTCACTAAATATAAATTGTATTATTATAGATGTTGACGAGGCACCAACATTAAAGAATTGTAAAATTAATGACAAAAAGTGTTTATTTCATAAGAAAAATTTTGTTTGTGCTACAGAAAATGTATATAAGCTATTAGAATACTTAAAGAAGAAGTAATAAAAATGTTTGAATAAGATACATTTGTTTTTTTTTATTAAGTCTTTATTAATTCTTTTTATTTGAATATATAAATAAACATTATGAGTGAAATGATTTGTTGTATTTCCTAAACAAAAAGTATGTATGTATGTAGACAATAAATAATGATTTGAAATGTAATAAATTGTTTTATTTCAACAGATATAATCATTGTTACGTAAAAATCCTAATAGATTTGTAACATTTCCAATTCAGTATCATGATATGTGGCTTATGTATAAGAAAGCTGAAGCTTCCTTCTGGGTTGCTGAAGAGGTCGATCTTTCAAAAGATTTACATGATTGGAATAATAAACTCAATAAAGATGAGAAATATTTTATTTCACATATATTAGCGTTTTTCGCAGCCTCAGATGGAATTGTGAATGAGAATCTTGTTGAAAGATTCAGTCATGAAGTACAAGTAACGGAAGCACGTTGCTTTTATGGTTTACAAATTACAATTGAAAATATTCACTCTGAAATGTACAATTTACTTATTGACACATACATTGAAAACTCTGAAGAGAAGCAATTTTTATTTAACGCAATAGAAACAATTCCATGTGTGAAGAAGAAGGCTGATTGGGCATTAAGATGGATATCAAGTACATCTACATTTGGCGAGAGAATTGTAGCGTTTGCAGCTGTTGAGGGAATATTTTTTTCGGGTAGTTTTGCTGCTATTTTTTGGTTAAAAAGTCGAGGATTAATGCCAGGACTAACATTCAGCAATGAACTAATATCCCGTGATGAAGGTCTACATTGTGATTTTGCATGCTTAATGTTTAAACATTTACAACAGAGACCATCTTGTGAAAAAATTGTTGAAATTATCCGTGATGCAGGTACTATAGAACAAGAATTTCTTACAGAAACATTACCTGTACGTTTGTTAGGAATGAACTGTGAACTAATGAGTCAATATATTGAATTTGTTGCTGATAGATTACTCTTAGAGTTAGGATTTGAAAAGCTATATAATTCTAAAAATCCATTTAGTTTTATGGAGTTAATTTCACTAGAAGGTAAAACTAATTTTTTCGAAAAGAAAGTTGGTGAATATCAGAAATATGGAGTTATGAATAAGATTGATGGTGTTTTTAGAACAGATGTAGATTTTTAAAAATTTATAATAAATGTGTAATAATGGATAAAAATATTAAAAAAGTTTGTTTTAATGATAAAGTAATAGTACATTACCTTTATGTGTGGCAGTTTGCTTCACAGAATGCACGTAAAGGAAATTGGGAAATGTATTCACGTGATAGGGAAAGATTTCAACAAAGGATTAAGAAATTTGAATTATTATACAAAAATATTTTAAAATAAAATATTATAATATTTATTATGTGTATATATTTACAATAATTTTTTTTTTATTATGTATGTGTATAAATTTACAACTTAAAATATATTTTATCGCTCTCCCACACTGTTGTATAGTTCGTTTTAATTTTCTTAGTTCTGTAACAAAAGAAGAAAAATAAATAAATAAATAAAAAAAAAACAAACAAAAATTTACTTATGCACGCAAATGGATGATGATGATACCCCATCATCATCATCATCATCATTGTTATCGTTTAAAGTCATTTGATGCATTCTTTTTGTTAATTTTTTTTCTTCCTCTTCTTCATCTTCTTTTCTTTTGATATTTGAAATATCTACTTCCATCATATCAACAATTGGAATTTTTTCCTCATCATAATCGTCATTGTATAATTTGACATTATCTATGATACTGAAAATTATTATAATTAATAAAATAATAACAATAACATAAACAAATTATTACCTATCAATAATCTTGTCTTTGTTGACTGTTTCTAGAATTTTAAATATTTCCTCATCATCTTCTACTGATGTTATATTATTATGTATTATTACATCATCTTTAAATTTTAATATTTCTGATTCGATTTTATTTAATTTTGAAAATATTTGTTCTTTAAAAATATTTTGTTCTTCATTATATTTCATGAAATCATTTTCTAGACGATCAAGTTTTGTGAAAATTTTTTTTAATAAATACATTTGTGCATCCATCTATTAAACATAAATATTTAAATTAAAATTTTGATATAAAGATAAAAGATTCTACTTACAGTTTTTTACACAAATCACACAAACACACACAGAATTTCTAGAACTGTAATGAGTAATAGGAGGAGAAAATTTGCACTTTTAAAGCAAATTATATCTCTTGTGGTTAGTGTTATCAGAGGCATGGAGTGGTGGAATAAACTTTTTAAAGATTTTTTTACTTTAATATGTTATCAATGTACATAAATATTAAATTAGAAGACTAATTATTTGTAAAAATAGGTAGAAAACAGGTGCAATAATGATTGAACACCGTTGCAGCATTTTATAAACTGATTTGACTTTCATAATAGAAAATATTATAATTACAGTCTAACAGTTAGACATCAACTGACTTCTATTTGTTTGTTTGTTTCTTTGGTATATATATATATATATATATATATATATATATATATATATATATATAGGAATTCAGGGTATAAGTTTATAAGTACATAAATATATTTAATAAAAACATTTATTTTTTAAAAAAAAGTAGTACATATCATTAAAAATTATATAAATGAGTTATTCTATGTAACAAATTTTTTAGTTGTTTAAATACACTTATTTTAGCACATTCTATATTAAACAAAGATAAATCAAATTGTCCTGCCTTTACAAGTTTATTGGTAAATTCATTAAACGAATAGTAATTTCTGTTTTTGAAAAAATAGATTAGCCCATCAATGTAACGAAATACTCCGTCAATATTTGTAGGTATTTCTGGAAATTTCTTATAAACATATGAATTTTCTTTAATAGCTAAATTACATTCGTTTAATTCAGAACAAAATGTATTACTATAAAAAATAAATGTATGACCTTGATATGAATTGAATATACCTGTAATATTATTTATATTTGGTAAGGATATATAATTTTCTATTTCAAATGATGGAAACTTAATATTATAAATTTTATCTGCAACAATTACAATATTACCGTTTGGCCTCTGATAAATTGCTGAAATGTCACTAAAATTTTTAATAAACGGTATCCATGTTTTCAAATGAACAGGTTTGTAATTAAAAGTATTATCTAATAAATTTTTTATCCATACCCATTCATTATATATTATATATAAATTTTCTTTAATAACTAAAAATTTATTTAATTTTTCATTAATGTTGCAAATATTTGGTATTTTAGTGTCATCCTCCTCCTCCTCCTCATTGTTCTTCGTTGTTTGTTTAGTAACAGGAGTAGTAGTAGTATACTGCATGATTTTTGTTGTATTTAATATTTTAGTAAAACGAGTACCATATAAACTCTGAATTATCTTTTGGTCTATATTACTTAATACAGGTGTATTATTATTATTATTATTATAAAGCACCTTATAATTAAATGTAGGATACATAATTGATTCTTCATCATATATGTGTCCTAAACCGATAGCATGACCAATTTCATGCACCGCAACTTTAAAAAATTTATAATAATCGTTATCTGAATAACGTAACTCATAATCCCAATTTTCATCTATGTCAAAATGAATTTCTATAGGTGATTGTTGATAGTTAGGTAAATTTGCATGTGCTAATACTTTCCCACGTCCATCGAAAACATCAGGGCAATATTGATAACTATTTGCTTCTAAATGTTTTCCTCTTCCAAATGAAATACGTATATTTGGATTGTAAATATCTCTAGTAAAATTTATATCTGCTACTTTAGACCACATTTTAAACGCTTCTTCTAGTAAATAGTTTTGTTGTGCAGACATATGATATGAATTCCATCTTACTAATTTATTACGCCATTTTATGTTATTATTAAGAGCTTGTAAATTATCCGGAACACCACATCTTGGATGTTGCATAAATGTTAATGTTTCATTGTTCATTGTTCCATTTCCAGGTAAACCAAATTTTTGTTGATATAAGTTTAAAGCATGTTTGTACTCAAATGATTCCAAATTCGAACTATTTTCATTGGTGAAATTTAAGTAACCATAAATATTCAAATATACTATGATTTCAGTTTCGTCAAATGTGTAAACATATTGTGTAAATAAAATAAATATTAAAGAGAGCACCTTCATATTACAACAGTTAATAAATAACTAAAGTATTTTTTCAAAAACATATCTTTTAAATAGTTTTAACAATACCTGTCAATGGGGTGTACTCAACTAATTTGTCATGTAATATTAAACAGTATGCTATTGTTGAAGCTGGAAATATTTCCATTGCTTCAAATTGTAATTTAATATCAACCGTAGAAGATTTAAGTTTCTCACTTTGTTTTGAGCAGTCAATTACAATTAAAGGTGCAGTTTCCTTAAAAGATTTCCAATTTAGTAAGGGGTAACTAGTTTCGTTATAATATGACGCTTGAAACTTAGTATACATTTCATATAGTATTAAGTATTGATTCTTTTCAAAATTAATATTCATGTTTTCATAGGGGTACGTTTCAGAGTTTAGAATTAACTTGATATTTCTAATTTTACAATGATTAAATTTGCTAATATCGGCATTAAACTTGTTTCTATAATCTGTTTGAAAACCAATAATAACATATCGAGGAGTTTCTAATTGACTAGATGATTTTATTTGCCATGTTTGTTGTGACGTAACTTGTAACACTGGAAACTCATGTAAATCCCAACTTCTAAATGGAATATATAAGGAGTTATTTTTGTTATTAACAATTTTTAATAAATTCAATTTTTCCTCATCATTTGGATAAATATGTTTGATACGCCACTGTATTTTATTTATCTTAATTTTTAATTCTTGTTGACTAATATAGACGTTACTGTCATTTCTAGCACGTATTAAAACAAGTTCTTGCTTGGCATTCACAATAACTTTCTTAAAATCTTCTGCGAAACCCAAAAGCAGTTTTAGAGGTATCGAAACTATGAATTCTCCAGTGTCATTAATAATATTGTCGTTGTACCATCCAGCAGTTTCATATATTGATTTTTCATTAGAATTCATTGAAACATATGCTTTCATTGTACTGCAAATACCAACATTCTTTACTTTATCTATTTCCATGCCAAATAATTCATATCGTATTTCATCAAACAGGTGTGCAAAACCGTTATTAGCTAATTTAGCCTTGATAGGAGTTTTTCCATCCTTTTCTAAAAATTTTCCTTCTATTACAATGTAACTATCGTGGGGTACTGTGTAAATATCTTGATAATGTATAGGTATTCGAATTTCATCATTGTTCTCATACTGTGTGGGTGCATATGGATCATAAGTATGTAATTCTTCACGCCTAATAGCAGTACTGAATCTCACACCCTCGTTGATGTTTAATAGCTCATTCATTGTTCTTTTTTTGTTTTTTTCTTTAGTTTTAAACCGAGTGATTGCAGAAAGTTTATATTTTTACGTGTTAACGAGTATGCAGTTGACAATGAATTGAATTTATTTGAACTTTTCTTCTTATTATATACTTTACAGGTATTAAAATTAATACCCATAATTTATACTTTTTTTAAATGCAATCTGATTGTAACTTCTTCACCCCTAAAATCTACCAATTGTCCGTTTTGATCAACAATACGTAAAGTTATGTTGTTTATAGTTCGAACGTTCACAGGCAAATAAATAATATTTCCTGGTGTTTCTATTATTTTATAGCCTGGGGGGACGGAAAGATTGAACTCATGAATTGTGTGAACTAATTCGTTATTTCTATATGCTCCAGTAACAATATTACACTCAATTGCTATTGTATTTACTTTCATTATGTTAACAGGAAAATCAGAAGTATGAATTACATTTGGTATCAGTTTTCGTTTGGAAAAACCCAGTAATTCACGAATACTATCATCGGGTTCGAAATTTATTTCACAGGTAGATGCAATTTCACATTTTAAAGTAGTAGTGTTAGCCTTAATTGTTAGTAAATTTTCTTTTTGTCTTTTCTTAATTTCATTCTGATAGTTTAAAATTTTTTCAAAATTGTCATCCGCACTGGGGTCACCAATTTTCAAACGTAAAAAGTAATTTATATCATTAATTTCATAATTACCTGTGGGTAATTCTATTACATCATAATTGTTATTATTATTACTATTATTATTATTATTTTTATAATAAAATTTATTATTTGATTCATTTATATTTGGTACTGAATTATATGTACTAAAATTAATTAGACCTATTACATAGTGTTCATCATTGTTTAATTCAATAGGTGTGAAAAAATCTACACTTAGTATATTTGATTTTCCCGATAATGTTATCGTTCTCGACATTTTGAGTAAAATGAATTAAACTAAAGTGTTTATTGTTTATATAGAAATTTTAAACATAAATGACCACATTTAAATGAATCATAACTCTGATCAGTATTGTAATTGTATTTTATTTTTACATTATTACCAAAGTATTTGATTAATTCAATGGGTGGGGGTAATTTACCAAAACTATCATAATACATAACAGAATTTCCATTTTTTCTATAAGCAACCCAATGAGTTCCAGATCCATCAAAATTATCTAAATTAATGATAGCGTTTTCATATTTTAATGGTTTTTTAGGTAATTTATTGCGCATGTAAATACCACGAAAATTTGGAATTTTGTGTGTGTACTTTAATAAATCGTGATTTGTCAACGCACGATTAGGTAATTTTTTTAATGTTTTTTTTTCTTCCTTCTCTTTTGGGTTTTTTTTTTTAGAATGACCACTACCATATTTATAGGGTTTCAAATATAATCCTGAACCACCCAACATTTTTTTCACACCATGCGATGCAACACCAGTGGCGGCGCCCGCCAATATTGCCTTACCAATTAAGGGTAATAACGGACCCAGTAATGGTAAAAATCCTCCCGTTTTCACCTGCTTTCTGCGTTTTACACTACTTTTACGTTTATTACAACCCATTCCAAATTTTCTCTTTAATTTCATAGAATTTTTTACAATCCAAGCTGCACGCTTTTCACCTGCAGATGCACTTTTTGATTTAATTCTTGATATCGCAGCTTCTTGTAATATTTTATCTGCTATATGTCGATCTTCTAAATTATTACTTTTAGAATATGCTATATCATGTTGTTTACAGGCTGCATCCAAAGCATTAATACCTGGATCACCTCGGGTTAATCGTTTTTGTAAATTTGTACCAGGTCCGCAATATTGGTATCCAGGTATGTGTAATTCAAAAGGTAATTTATTTATAACAGAATTGATTAAACCCTGTCCGCTGTGATGTGTAATCATGAAGAGTTGCAAATCAAATGAATATAAATAAAGAAGTTTTCTTCTATTTATATCAATTATGTAACATACCTCTGAACAGAATGCATTTCAAACACCAAAATAAAAGTTTAAACGTTGATAATTTTGATATAAACACCAATAATATTAATAAAAAACATGGTGATTTATTACCAAATACTATTAGATGTATAATTTGCGGTCCCTCTAATTGTGGTAAAACAAATGTCATTCTAAGTTTATTAACTAATAAGAATGGATTAAAATTTGAAAATATTTACTTATACTCAAAGTCACTAAATCAACCAAAGTATAGATTTTTAGAAAATTGCATATCACGTGTTAAAGGTATGAGATTTTTTCCCTATACAGATAACAGTGAAATCGTTAAACCGCAAGATTCAAAACAAAATTCTATTTTCATATTCGATGATATTGCATGTGATAAACAAGACTGCATGAGGGAATATTTTAGTCAAGGACGTCATAATTCAGTTGATTGTTTCTATCTTTGTCAGACATATGCTCGTATACCTAAACATTTAATACGAGATAATGCAAATTTAATAATACTTTTTAAGCAAGATGAAAAAAATTTACAACATGTGTATTCAGATCATTGTAATACTGATATGACTTTTCAAAAATTTAAAGATTTTTGTTCTTACTGTTGGACTAATAAGTATGGATTTGCTGTTATCGATAAAGATAGTGATTTGTTAAACGGTCGTTATAGAAACGGATTTGATAGTTTTCTAAAAAAAATTTAATATGCACTATAAAAGTTATATATATGATATATTGTACTTAGTTACATAATAAACATTACCAAGTAAAGAACTAAACAAAGAATGGAGAAAAGTAAGCAAGATACACTTAAAAAAATTATACGTGTAAGTAAAGATATAAGAAGTAAATATCAAAGTTTAAAACGAGGCCAAGTTGAATCTGAGCATGAGCTTGCCAAAACATTCAAGCCAATCACAGAACCTTTAGAAGAATTAGTTAAAAAAGAACAAATAAAATTAGAATTACCAGATAACGTGTCACCTGTAAAACAGTCACCTGAAAAAAGTCCTGAAGATACATTTTATTCTACATTTACGCCTGCAAGAAGTTCTAAAAAACGTAAAGTGAGCAGGACACCTTTTCAAACACCAAGGACAACACCATTTGTACTTGACAGCGAAATTATAGCGGAAACAGATGGTGAAGAATCACCCACAACAATTATACAAGATCATTTGGAAAAATCTATTGAAACACGTGAAGAATTGAAAGATTTGTTGGGTAACATTGCTGCAGAATATTTTAAATTCTACTTAACTTCAAATGATAGAGATAAGGATAATATTTATGGGATTCGTCGAACTTCAAATGGAGATTGGATGATTGGAAATTCAAAAGTTGAAATTGACAATAATGATTTAAAGATAAAAGATAAATGGTATGAAGGTACACCTGGTCTATATGAGTTGCTTTTCAAAAAAAATTATAAAAATTATACTGAAGAAGACCAAAAAAATTACATTGATATAGTTCTAAGTACAAGTGCACACAGATATGGTTATAATGAGTTAAATAGACTTAACAATAATCGAAGTAAAAAATACAGAGATATTATTACACCCGCCATTGAAGCGGGCGGTGGAGGCGAGAAAATTAGGAGTTATTCTCTTACAGACACTACTACAGGATATGGTATTTTACCAAAATATATGAGTGTTACACCCAATCACCGTGAATATATTTACTGGGATAATCCCAACGAACTTGTTGAAAGACTACAATTGTTAATTGCTTCCAAAGAGGCTGGTCACACAGGACATGATAATGAAATTTTATCAATTATAGAAGAGATGCGTGAAGCTAATATAATTGAATAGTTGCTGTTACACAGTGTGTATATGTACAGTTATACTTATAGCAATGAATAATAACAAAGAATTATTATCAAAAATTGATAATTATTTATTAAACCTGAAACATTTAAAATATATAACTGAAATGTATTGTATAACTAAAGGGATAACACAACTTCAGTTAGAACATAATAATACTAATAATAAAATGGTAAATAAATCGTTTAAACAAATTTGTGAACAAATTAAACCAATTCTGTTAAAAATAGAAGAATTAAAACAGTATATGAAAGACTTTATAAGAATAATAAATTTAAACAACAACAACAACAAATGTAATAAAACAAAAAGTTACAAAAGGAAACGTGAACATAACGAACATACAATAATAAAAAAACGCAAAAGAAATTATTAAATAATATCATGTATAAATGTAGCTTGTTAAAAATAATCAGAAATGTGTGGTTCAGTATGTAGCTTGTTAAAAATAATCAGAAATGTGTGGTTCATTAGTTTTCCTTTGATTAACACGTGTTCACAACTAACTTGTAAACAGGAACCTGAGGTTTGATAAAGTATTTACAGAAAAAATATGGTTAGTTATTTTTCTCTACTAATTAACATAAACTAATATAAAATGTGTGCATAAAGCTAACATTTCATTATAACAAGAACTGTACAGCTACCGTTGTCGTTGCTGATTCCTCCAGTTACTACAAACAAAAGAAGGGTAAGTAATATTTGTATATTTATATTAAATTTATATTTTATAATGTATATATTTATATTAAATTTGTTCTTTTCTTATTAGAAATAATGGATTCTGCTGCGGCTGTTGAGAAGCTAAATCTACTTGGACGATATCCAAGCAAAAATATAATAAAAATAAAAGACTTGGAAGAAAATACACCATACTTCATTAAAGAAGCTCGCTATGTGTTTACAAAATTTGGACGCTCGATACTACTAGACATGGGTGACTTCGTAATATTTCTACCAAAACGTTTCAACACGTTGGAGATAGATGAAGTGGAGTCGTTGTTCCCAACACAATATTTGTTTATACGAAAAAATGAGCTAAATAACATTGAGATTTTTTTCAAAACTAAAAATGAAATGGATTATAATAAAATGTAACAGAATGTTTTTATAAATATATATTTATATACATACATATAGGTACATAATGTAATATTTTTACAAAATAATAAAATATATATATATATATACAATTTATTTTTATTTATCAATATTTTCTTGTAAATTATATATATTGAGCATATTAGTTTTTAAAATATCTGTAATTATATTGATTTGACTTTGAATTTCTTCTTTTATTTGATTTGTTGCAGTGACGTGTTGTTGTATTTGGTGTTCATTATTTAAACATTTTTGTTGCAAATTTTTCATATTTGTTTGTTGTGTATGCATGTTAGTTTCAAAAATATTTTTAATTTGATTGACTTGATTTTGAATGTCTTCTTTTATTTTATTATTTGTTATAGTGATTTGTTCTTGTATAGTTTTATTTACATTATTAAGATTTGTTGCAGTCACGTGTTGTTGTATTTGGTGTTCATTATTTAAACATTTTTGTTGCAAATTTTTCATATTTGTTTGTTGTGTATGCATGTTAGTTTCAAAAATATTTTTAATTTGATTGACTTGATTTTGAATGTCTTCTTTTATTTTATTATTTGTTATAGTGATTTGTTCTTGTATAGTTTTATTTACATTATTAAAATATGTTGAATATTTGTTATCTAACGTAATAATTTCTTCTTTTATTTTATCAAATTCCTCAAATTCACCATAAACCACAACGAGTTCTTTTTGTAAAGTTCTATTTACATTACTAAAATCTTCTTTGTATCTGTTTTGGAGCTTAATAATTTCTTCTTTAATTTTATTATTTACTGTAGTAAATTGTTCTTGTATTTTGAGTTCTTCTATTTTTCTTTCTTTATTTAAATTTATATTTAAGTTTTTAAAATTTGTTGAATATTTGTTGTCTAACTCAATAATTTTTTTATTTAAATTATTTATAAGTATCAAAAATTTGTTTTGTAAGTTTGTAGATAACACAGTAGGCGTTACTTCAGAACATTGTCCAAATTTGTTGACGTTCATTTTGATAATGACTAACTTTATATTAAAACAATCCATTTTATATTATTTAATAGTCAACATTTTCCCCTCCTCTTCTATGTAATACTTGTTCAGGAATAAGATTCCCCCAATCTTCGTAAAATACAGTATGTTCTAGTATAACGTAACTTGTACACACTGTCTCCTCCACATTTTCAATGTGAATAATATGATAATCTTTAAGTGATTGTCTATATCTACATACACTATACACTTCTCTATTTTTAAATAAAACTATAATATATGAATTAGGGCTAAAGTCATTTACTCTAATTTCTATGTTATCTAATATTTCATCTGTACTATATGGTAGAAACACACGATGGTGGTATGCAAAACACATTTTTTATATGTTTACTGTTCAACGTACAAGTTAGAAAGTAATTTAATTTTTCATTTACTTTATATATATATATATATATATATATATATATATATATATATATATATATATATATATGTCACGGCGACCTTTTGCAGTCTTCTTCATATGTAAAGAAAGTAGTTTGAGGACATTTGCTCTCTTTGCGGACGTCTTCAAAGAGAGTTATCTATTGCCACAACTGTTTGACGTCTTGTCGCTAGTATCGTGCGGAATTTAATGGGAAGTAGTAAATGTACAAAAGATGGCATTAGCATTCAATATTTTTTGAAAAGATTTAACTAAAACGTACGAGGGTATGCGAGTGTCTCATTAGCGTTGTAAGCTGTATAACAATTTATATGCAGTTTTACATGATTATAAGGGCAATGTAGCATGTGTGGGATTATAACTTATATATTTTTTTAAAAATTTGTTACGTGTAGCCACAAGTTATAAATAATTTTTTTAAAGTAAAGTATTCAATATTTTTGTACAAGAAAATGCTAATTAGTTGATTGTATGTATTCGTTTTTTATATATTGTATTTATTAAAAGATAAAAAATAATTTTGTTATTATGTGTTTATAGTTAGAATATATTGATAACAAAATTTAAACTAAATGCGTAAAAACAATCAATAAAATTTTCTTTTTTATATAAATAACGTAATAATTGCAACAATATGGTTTATGTATAAAATTTGTTTAAATAGTCATATATTGTAAAATAAATTTAATTAAATGAAACAGTGAATGCATCTTTATAATTTTTTATTTTCAATGAAACTTTTGTATTTCATAATAAAATAATATTTACTAAATAATTATGTACTTTATATTACTTTATTTTTCATTTAGATCTTTTACTATTTGCAGTAAATGAATATATTTTTATAGTGCGTTTATGGTTTTAGTAGCAGGAAGGCAATTTGAATTAAGAACTAACAATTATTACTTGAGATTTAGACAAGGTAAGTATAATAATATAAATAATATTAAAACTAATATTTTTAGCAGATATTTGTAATTACATCTACGTTTTTATTTGGGATGGAATAAATAGTTTAATTACTTTTTGATTATTATTCGTTGGCACAGATTCTCTTGATTCAAGGCCAATACGATTGCATTGCCTTAAACAAAATAAGATATAAATATAAGACATATTAATAGAAGAAAATGAACTGATAAGTTTTCTGTGATATGTGGTAATTGTTTATAAAATTTATTCTATTTTTTCGTAGGCAACGCAATCGTACTGGCCTAGGATCTAGAGAATCTATGCCAACAAACATTTATCAAATTACAAGAATGAAGCTATATATTTATTCCATCTCGAATGAAAACACATGTTATTATAAATATTATATAGTAATATATTAATTATTTACGTAATTATACTTACCTTGTCTAATTCATAACAAATTCTTCTAAATTTCTTAAAAACAAATTGTCTTCCAATCAATGAAACCATTAACTAAGTAGATAAATACCAAATTCCAATTGTTTATTGAAAGTGGTAAAAGACCCTTATGAAAGAATAATGTAATAAAAACAATATTTTATTATAATGTACAAAAATGTTATTGCAATTAAATAAATAATATAAGTGTAATTACTGCTTGATTTTATACACATTTATTTTAAATGTATGACGGCTGAATTAAATTTTACACACAAACCATTGTTGCAGTTGTAACGTTATTTATAAAAAAATGTATTTTATTTATTTATCTTCATGCATTTAGTTTAAAACTCGTTAACAATAGATTCTAACCTCTAAAACATATTAACAAAACTATACCTTTAGAACTTGATAAATACATTCTATAATATATAAATACATGAAATGAAGCAATTATCACTTTCTTGTAGAAAAATATTGCATTTTGAAATAAAATTTTATTTTTTACTTATAGTTGAAGACATATGTATGTAAATTTATAGATTTAAGCTTGATATGAAAATGAAATTTACCTTATACATGCTTATATCTTACTATTTTAATAGGATATATTTGTAATTTTAAAATTGACACTTGTTGTTTGTATTTAAGAAATATATATACAGGGTGGCACAGCGAAAATTATCAGCGCAGTTTTTGGCCACTTAACATCAATTTTGCAAAAAAAGCTCGAACACGTCAATTTTAGTATAAAGGGGGACACCTGAATGGACTAGTACCAATGGCATAACTTCAACCCTAAAATGGGGGTGGACTGCACCTCAAAAATTTTAAGTAAAAAAGGGTGTCAAACATGACACTGTTCGAAAGGCCTTTCAATTCTCTTTTCAACAGTTTTTTTTTGTTTTTTAAATCCGATCATAAGTTACAGAGAAATATCGTTTAAAACAAATTTAATTAGGTGTGCAAAACTGCAATCAAGTAGGCTTAAACAAATGACAGAAACTCAAGTATCAGTTTATTAGGTGTTCAAAATAACTACCACCAACTTTCATATAATAATAAAGATTTTGCTCAAAATTTTGGAACTGCGGTACGTTACCGTAAATCTTCTAAAGATACGGGTAGCGTGGCATAAACTTTAGACTTCAAATAACCCTTCAAAAAGGAATCTAACTTACAAATTACTTGTCTATTACAAACAACTTGTCGAAAGAATTGTTTATTTAGTTTCTGTCATTTGTTTAAGCCTACTTGATTGCAATTTTGAAAACCTGATAAAATTTGTTTTAAACGATATTTCTCGGGAACTAATGATCGGATTTGAAAAATAAAAAAACTGTTGAAAAGAGAATTGAAAGGCCTTTCGAACTGTGTCATGTTTGACAACCTTTTCCATTGAAAATTTTTGAGGTGCAGTCCTCCCCCATTTTAGGGTTGAAGTTATGCCATTGATACTAATCCATTAAGGTGTCCCCCTTTATATTAAAATTGACATGTTCGAGCGTTTTTTGCAAAATTGATGTTAAATGGCCAAAAACTGCGCTGATAATTTTCCCTGGGCCACCGTGTATATTTTATTACATATTAAAATGAAAATTATTTGTTTTGCGTTATATTTTTTTTGTAGGCAACACAATAGTTCTGGGCCTAGGATCTAGAGAATCTATGCTAAAAAATGTAAATGAAAGAATAATAATCGCAGATTTTTTTAAAGGTCAGTATTTTATTATAATATATATCATTTTTATGGACAATAAATAAATAATATAAATGCAATTACTGCTTTTAGATACATTTATTTCAAATGTATGTTGGCTGAATCAAAATTTATACATAAACCATTGTTGCAGTTATATAATTTATAAAAATATATGTATTTTATTTATTTATTTTCATGCTTTTGGTTTAAAACTAGTTAACAATGTATTCTAACCTTTAAAACATATTAACTAAATTTTACTTTTAGCGCTTAAAATACATTTCCATAAATTAAATATTATTTTATTTTAATATGATCTGCTTTATTTTAAACATTAAAATTTATCAAATCCCCACTCGAGTGAACTCATCAACAACTAAATCATAGCTAACTTCATAAGTTAGTTGACAACTACCTGGGAGTGATATTATTATACATAAAATATAATTTTTAACTTGTAGTTGAAGATGTATGTAATATTATAGATTTCAGCTTTATATGAAAATATTTTTGTCATTTGGTTTTAGTAGTTCAATTTATGTTCGTAAGATGGCGCTGATTCTTTTAAAAACTATTAATATCTCGTAATTCTAATAAGATAGCAAGAAATAAATTTTAAATTTATGTATTATTTGTAAATATGAATATTTAATGAGCTGTATGTATTAAAAAAGATAATTTTTACTAAGTTTCTTAGTCATGTCACGAGTCACAAGTCTATTAGAAACATATGAATACTGGTACACATCCTAAGCTTGAAATTTTAATAAATTTTCTTTTCAGCATAAACAATCACAGTGAAAATGCTTAATCCCTATTTCTGGACCATAAATAATATTAAATAAATGGGCTTCAACAAACTAAATGTTGTAAAAAGAGAGAAAATTGACATAAACAGCTACGTAATGACACTTATAGGTTATATTAATAAATCTTGTTTATATACATTCATCTACTTTAAACATTTGTTTATTATATTGTTTAAAGGTACTTTTAACTTGTTTATATTGTAATAAAGGATTTTCAAGGTTCAATAAAGAAAAACACAAACACATCATATTTGTTGCAAGGATTGTATAACTCTTTATTTATAATAATATACTACACACATTACATGTTTTTACATATTTATTAAACAATCTAGTCAATTTTATATGCTGTTGTTCAGGTTCTTGTAAAATTGTTTCGCATATATGAATGCTATCTGTAAGATAAATAACATTATTAGCATGTTCATTTATTGCTGTTACATTCTTAAACCAAATAAATAGGCACGTACTTTTATAATACAATGTTTTAATTATCTGAGTATATTTTTCATGCATGTCAAAAAAAAGGCTGTTTCACCACAACTCGGTGAAGTTGGTTCGTTCACAACTGAGACAATTGACTTGACATCTGTAATTTATATAAACATTCCACACTTGTCTCATCCGAACACTGTTCTTCAGTTCCTTGGAAATCGCAACAAATACTGTAATTGCTGTCTTCAAATACATATTATTATCCTGTTGCATTTAACCTAAAACCATAAGACACTGTTTATTCACTTATTATACCATATTAAATATACTCACATTTACACAAAGTACCTACCACAATACGTAGTTTATTGTTATACCTAACATTAAACATCCTCGTAATTAGTTTTTTATAATACAATGTTTTAATTATCTGAGTATATTTTTCATGCATGTCAAAAAAGGCTGTTTCACCACAACTCGGTGAGGTTGGTTCGTTCACAACTGTGACAATTGACTTGACATCTGTAATTGATATAAACATTCCACACTTGTCTCATTCGAACACTGTTCTTCAGGTGCCTGGAATTAGCAACAAATACCAAGCCAACTTCATACTTTAGTTGACAGCTACCTGTGAACTCGTAAGATATTATTGTAATTTTGAAATGAAGACTTGAAATATATGTTAACAGGTAAATACTTATGTATTTTATTATACATTAAAATGAAAATGGTTTGTTCTGTGTTGTACATATATTTGTTTAAACCATGTCATATATAATATTACATCCAAGACATACAAATGTCATTAGAGATTGTAAAATATCTAAACTTATGGTGCTATTATGTATACTTCTGTAAGCAATGTAAGCTCTGTAACTATTTAAACTTACAGATTGTATTTGAATTGCTATTATGTATGGTACTGTAACTTTTACAGCGCTACATTTCTGTATGTAAGAACATTCATCTTTAAGGCGAGAAATTTTTCGCCGTAGCTCTTACAGTGTAAAAAAATTGAAAATTCATTTTAACCTAAATATTGTATTGTCACAATACGTTTGAAGTTTAGTTACCTTAGTTACACTGTAACATACCCACTGATACCCACTGTAACTGGTTAAGTTACAGAATGCACTACATAATAGCAATAAACCTATAACTGTAATGTAAGCAGTTACAGAGCTATGTAGCTTGCAGAGCTTACAGAGTTACAGAGTTACAGTGAGAAAATACATAATAGCACCAATAGTAATAAAAATGTTACTAAGTGAAGTCTTGCCTCATTTGTTGCTACTATTCTACTTGGATCCTCTGAAACCAACATCAAAGAACCGGAAGTTTATTGTGACGATTGTTCTGAAAAGTCATTAGAATATTGTTAAGATAGATTATTGAAATCAAATATTTAAAAAAGAAAATGAACTGGTAAGTTTTTTTTATGAAATGTAGCAATTGTTTGGAAAAATTATATTCTGTTTTAGACAACGCAATTATAGTGGCCCTAGCTATATCAAGAGAATTTACAAAAATACAAAATCAAACTATTTCTTCTATTACGAATGAATACATACATGTAATACAACTTATCTAAATACAAATATTAGTTATTGTTATTAATTACATAATTATTATTGCATTGACATATACTCACCTAGTCTGAAGCTTAACAAATTCTTTAAAATTCTAAAATTCTTAATTCAAATTGTCACAGTCATTTCAAATAACTAAATTTATAAACTTAAACATTGACTTTGCTATGTACTAAAATTAGACATATTTGTGCTCTGAATATAAAGAATATGGAAAAGGTAAATAAATTGTTTGCAGTTTATTAATGCCACCGCTGCGATTAAATTTCAACGCGGTTCAGATGTTGTATAAGCACAATAACCTTTATGGGTACGACAGCTTTCAGAAAAGGTATTTATTTTTTTAGGGACCCATTATATAAGAATCATTATCGAATAAGCACTGTACGTACTCTGTACTAATTCTCTGTTTTTCATATGTTGTTGTTTTGTTACTTGTAAATATTTTTTCGCAATTAATAAATTTAAATTTCGTATTTATTATGTCTTACTTCTTAATATATATTTTTATCGTCAGTTACAACATTCCTATGTGGAATTACTTGTTTCGTGACATGTACTTGAATTTTGGTGGTGCAGGTTTTCAGCTTAGGCTCTGCTAGGTCAGTACTCACCGATCCGTTATGCTATAACCCATCCAATTGGATAGGACGGGTCAGAGGACGGGCTACTTTGCTTATCTACACGATCAGGTAAGACACGACACGACCACACAACTGCACTGGCTAACCACTATATATTTTCAGTTTACAATATTTATACAAACTATGATTTTTTTTTTTGCTATTGCCCAATTTTACCTTCTACTGATGCTTTTAAGTTAAATTTATTATGCCAGACCACCTCCGTAATAGATTGTAATTGTAAAATTTGCATAAATCATTTTCGAATATAGTTTCATAAAACTATACCAATTTGTGCTGTACTGTAAAAAAGAAGTAGAAATTAAAAGTAAGTAAAAGTTAATTCTTATTGAATTTTGTTTTACAATTTATTCAAAATATTGATACATAATAAATGAAAATTAATTATCCCAGTACGAAAGACAGGTATTGAAAATCATTATCAAGAAATGGTTGCGTAATATGTAGCAATCAATGTGATTAAAAGAAAATAAATCCAGATTTGTGGTTTAGATATTGCTGAGATATATAGGTGTTCAATTTATTTGTGCTACAATTGCTATCTTGAGAACTATGAAAGACACAAGGTTGGTTAAATTAGCAAAGAAATACAATTTTTCAAAACGTACAAAAATATTGATATTTTTTTCTTGACAAATAGTTCTTAAAATACGAAATACAATTTTCTTGTTTTTAATATAACAACTACGTATTTTTACATATTTGGAATCTACGTATAATTACAAATCCAATGATAAAAAAATATTAGCTATAAAAGTTTTCCATGAATAAATGAAACTAAAACGTCAAATTAAAACAATATCTGCGTTTTTTACTTGATTGTTTGAGTTTTGGAATGAAATAGTTTAATAAGGATCGGTTTTTCCACCTCTGGTTAAAATTCCAGTTAACTTAACCGCTAGTTAAGTGAAAATTATCGCATCGAAAACATAAATAATCTATAATTTTGAGAACTTAACTCAGTTTTTCGATGCGATATTTTTCTATTAACTGACATTTTAACCAGAGGTGGAAGAACTGGCCCTAATGGTGCTATTATGTATACTTCTGTAAGCAATGTAAGCTCTGTAACTATTTAAACTTACAGACTGTATCTGAATTACTATTAGTATGGTACTGTAACTTTTACAGCGCTACATTTCTGTATGTAAGAACATTCATCTTTAAGGCGAGAAATTTTTTGCCGTAGCTCTTACAGTGTAAAAAAATTGAAAATTCATTTTAACCTAAATATTGTATTGTCACAATACGTTTGAAGTTTAGTTACCTTAGTTACACTGTAACATACCCACTGATACCCACTGTAACTGGTTAAGTTACAGAATGCACTACATAATAGCAATAAACCTATAACTGTAATGTAAGCAGTTACAGAGCTATGTAGCTTGCAGAGCTTACAGAGTTACAGAGTTACAGTGAGAAAATACATAATAGCACCATAAGTGTGTTTCACTTTAACTTTTGATTTTCATTTATTCATGGCAACTGTTATTTTCAGGTATCCAATCTGTTATGCTAATATAGAACATTTATTTATTTTTAACTAAAAGTCAACTAAACTAAATTATTAGATTTGTAATTTTACGTAAATTACAAATAGTAAGAATAAATAGATGTTCTGTTTAATAAGAGAGTTTCATGTGGTATTTTTATTCCATTTATATTTTTGTAAGTCTTGAGAATATGGCGTTGCTTTGTTAATTTAATCAATCTTGTATCCTTTTTTCACAAGACAGCTATAGTGGTTCTACAAAATTGAACACCTGTGTGTATATAGGAGCATGTTTTGTTTAGTCGAAACCTCAAGTTAGTTATTCTTAGGGTTGCCATTTTTATACTTCATCTGCAAAAAAAGAAATAAGTAATGTTATTAGAATTATCAATAAAAAAAAATTAATATTAAAAGAAACTATAAAGAAATATGTGTAACACGGTCGCTTGGCGGCTGTGTATTTTTGTAAATTTTAGCTAGTGCAGTACTCCAGATGTTACGAAATGGACAGATTTATGGTTGAGGACGTGCATTTTTCGTCCTCAAGCTTGTTTTCAAAAGACATAACTGTCCGTTTCCGTAAGTGATGCCCTCGGTGGACATCAATAGTTGGGTCATTTTCAGCATAGTTCGTACTTAGGGGATGAGAAGAGCCGGATAAACATAGGTTGAGAACTTCTGGATTTTTACTATTAAATAGTGTTTAGAAGTTCGAAATCTCGCTCTCTTGTTGTAACATTCGACTGTTGTAGATGTCTTGACTGAATGTCAGACATACCTTGGTATTTCTTAGTGAAATAACCAATTAGTTGTTTTACTGTGTGTAAAGGCTCTCTCATCGTGGTGTAAATTTGTAAGTAGTTTTTATTATATTCTGTGTGAATTATTATTGATTTGTAGATCATTGTATAAAGGTTTCAAAATTGTTTGTAAATAGAAAAGTAAGAATTTAGAGTTTATATAGAATCAAGTTACGCGTTGTAGTTTATTTGAATTATATAAATGTTTTTGATCGCGAATGATTATTAAAATTTATATAATTTTGTTATTGTTGGAATATCGTGTTTGATTCAGCCCATCCTATTCCAACCCCTGTCTTTGTGACGTGGTAGCACAACGCGTAGGTAAAATTCTATTGTTCTAATAAAATTACTACCCTGCACTAATTTGACCATATAATAAACCGCGTCTGTTATCATTATTATCATTCCCCTTGTCTGCTTCTATCACGGCAGACTTTTAAATAAAGTGATAGTGGTGGCAGCGACTATCGTTACCCTTGTCTCGTGTAAAAGTTGTTCATTAATATAATTCGTGGATTACTTTTGAGGCAAGTAAAACTCATAAATTAAAACCCTTGTATGTCAGGTACTAGATTTCGTCTTAGGCGACCGTGCCTGTTACATATGTAATGTAAATTCATTTAAATATAAACTGTTTCATTATTTATTACAATGTAACTGTTACTCTCTGCATGATTTTTTTAATAAAACCTGATTTAATTAGAAAAATGCGTTGAAGACTGTTCGGACTTGTGATAAGAGTAAGGAGTGAATCTTTAATTAATGGTATTATGTAACTGAATCTGTATTATACTTTAGTTTTGTATATTAAAAAAGTAAACGCTCGAAAGAAATGTATTTGAGTAGGAACACGTAGTGAAGAAAAATGAAATACGAGCTTGTACCAGACCATAGTGAGGGATGTAGCATGATAGTATGAAGGTCTCTAGAAACATTACATTACCTTTCTCTGAATTTGGTTATTAATCCAGGCTTTTAACTGATTCACTGTTCTTGATTTTAAAGATGGTTCGCAAAGCAAAATATTTGCACACTCCTGACCGCTGGGCAAAGTATTATTAATTAAATGAGACGCAAAAAATTTTCTGGCTGCATTTTTTTCCGGTGTTGACCAAGTTCTTCTAATAACACGTCCAAATGGAGATACAGGTTCTATAATAAATAACTAAATTAAGTACAAAATGTCCTCATAATTTAATTCCCAAAAAATATATTACCTAAGCGTTTCATATATTTTGTAGGGGTGTTCTCTTTTCTATTACGAGCATTTTTTTGTGGTGTAGACCAACTTCTTCTAATAACAGGTCCCAGTGGAGACACCGGTGCTTTAAAAAATTACTTATTTTAATAGTGTGTTGCAAAACATAATACCAGGAAATTATATTATTTAGGCGAATAATATTTTTAAACTTTTTACCTCCCGCCTTTTAATATATAGATAAAGGAGGTATTGTTTTTGTCAAAATTCTCGAATGTGAATTTTCAACATATGAGCACAATTTAGGGTCTTAGAATACGATTTTATTATTTTTACAGTGATGTCTCTATGTGAGTGAGTGAGTGAGTGAGTGACTGAGTGAGTGAGTGAATGAGTGTGTGTGTGTGTGTGTGTGCGTTTATGTGTGTATGGGCGCGCGCGCGTGTGTGTGTGTGTGTGTGCGTGTGCGCGCGCGCGTGTGTGTGTGTGTGCGTGTGCGCGCGCGTGTTTGTGTGTGTGACGATTTTTAGTACGAGACGTAAAAAATATAATTTTGGTATCTAAGAATTATATTCAAATATGATGAACTGATTAGATTTTGACTACAACTGGCCAACCGGAAGTGGTACTTTACTTGATGCTCTACAACACCTTTCCTTAAAAATATCTCTAATTACCATTTTTTCGCAAATTACGTTATTATTAAAAATAAAGATTTTATAAATTTTCTGGTCTGCATAATTACATTTTATATGTAATTTCTGGCTAATCAGAAAAAAAGTAAATTATAATAATTTTACACATCGTTCAGGGTGAGGAATTTCTCATATAAAACATGTTTACAAAATTTGACATGAGCAGTTGTCAAAATTGACGTAAGTAATTTTAAAAGATAAAGTTAGTATATATGAAGTAGTTTTAATGAAAGATACAAAAAGGTGAAACAAATAAATCAAGAATAGATTTTTGCATGCGAGAGTCAAGGTAAGTTCGGTTCAGGTTCTTGTTGCGCCAAAATTAACTTTATTTTTTCGGTTTTCGGTACAGTTTCGGCTGGGCAATGTTAAATTTAAACGTATTACAAATTTGATGCGATGGAATATTAGACAGAAATACTAGAACGAAAAAAAACATTTATAAAATATATTACTACAGTGGCGGGAGCTAATGTGTTGAGCATATCCCATTAATAATTGTATTTTTGTTTGTCAATTTTATAGTAAGTATCTATTTTAAAGATATGAAGATTTATTCTTACCAGAACATATATCTCTTTCGTGTTTGCTGATGAGAACAATTGGTATTTTACTAGTTTCTACATAGTTTTTGTTCTCTTTTTCAGATTGAATCCAGTCGGATTGGTGTATATCTACCACAGAACCTAGATCATAAAATATTATTGAAAATTATGACCCGGGCAAGGCGAACTTTACATATTTTCTTCATTTCTCAGAAGGAAAACAAGCTTATTCTATAATTTTAATATTATACGCATTTGTGATTTTCATTGCGTAATTCATTAAGAAATGAACCAAATTATGTCAATGTCCGCTGACCCGATTAATATTGTAGAATTGTTTTACGGAACGCATACATTTAAAATTAAATTAAAGTTTTATGAAACTGTATTATAGTTACTTATGCAACAAGTGTGTAAAGTAGGTGATTTTTGTCGAGTGCTGTTTAAAGCATGAGACGTACCCGAATTTGGAAAATATAGTACGAAATAAAAGAACACTATGATCCTCACGTGTTGCATACAACATTTTACCTGCAACCGAAATATTAATGAAAATTAATTTAAAACATAAATAAATACATTGATTACAATGCCATGAATTGTGTTCAAGCACTAGTGCATGAAAAGTGACTCTTTACTAACTCTAAAGAGGGCATAAAGTATGTAATCTATATCCGGGTGCAGGAAATAGTTATTTGTATAACAAGTGTTGAAAGTATAGATTTGTTGCACAAAAACGTAAGTTGCAGGTGTAGTCGTTTTATGTCGACAAAATACTTTCGACACACATTATACACTCTACACTGTATTTTTGTCCTCCTACTTCTGAAATAAATGCTTTCAAAATATTTTTCAATGTTGAAATTAGTTGTTTGTCGAATAGTTTCGGCACTTTGCTGCATACTTAGCGACAAACACCTACTTTCAACATTGAAAATGTTTTGAAGAGTAGAAAAAATTATTTTCACCTCTGACAAATTCTTCTGACTTATCTATTTTGTGTACACAATCCATCTCATTAGTTTTGTCTGTAATGAAATTAATTAAGTATATTAAAGTAATATTATACAGAATAATTTACCTAAACAATTTATTTCTTGTAAATTTTTACCCTTATGACTTTCTACGTTTCCTTCCTCCATCATAATAAGTAATTTGGATAACTGACCTATTTGCACAGCTGTACTTGGTAATCTGTAATGGTCTTTATGGATTTGTAAATCATGCCCCATAAAATTAGCTAATTGTCCTAATTCGGTTTCTTGTAGGTTTAATACTTGTACAAGTGTGGCTATTTGCTTACGAAGCTTTGTTCCCCTCAGATTTTCAGGATACTTAGCTCCGCAACTTAATGAAAATTCTCGAAGTGCCGCACATGCTCTTAAATATTTGTTTTCAGCACCTGGGGATGCGAAAACGTATGGGTTCTTTTCATGAACCTGAGCTTGTTCTCGAAAACTTACAATTTTTTTGATTAGCATTTCTTGCTCAAGACTTATAAGTATCGGCACAGATCGGCCCAGTTTACCACGAATCTCAATTTTAATAAAACGGTTAGCCAATAACTGTTCTACCTTATTTAATGATTTATAGAGATCTGAGTCTTTCTCTTTATTAATAGTTTGGCGATTTTCAAAATCTTTTATTAAGAGTCTTTCCATTTCCCCGGCCCTTTTTCTATTAAACAGTTGAATGGATATTAGTAAAATTTTACTTAACCTATTCCATGCAATATATGAAAATTTGATATTCAGTTCGTCAGATAAGCGCTTTATCTCTGCATTTAGAAAATCGTGCAATTTCTTAACGTCCTCACTGACTGGTAAATCTATTGGTTTGTTACGCTTTAAACTGACTTGGGTATCTAAAGCCATTTTATTTATGCATGTTCCATATTCTTCTACATGAATTTTTAGAAAATCTTTAACCATTTTATGTTTTTTCTCGTTATTTGTTTTAATGTACTCGACTATTAAGAAATTAGCGCACTTCTTTATATATGTACCTAAACGTGTTGCTAATGATGGCGCTTTACAATCATTCGTTTCAGGTTGATATACTACTAATTTGTTTACTGCTTGTAAAACTAAATCATAGTAGTGGGGTTGAAAAATTTCTTTCAAATTTTTTATTTCGGGATTTATTTCTTTTACTTTAATTATAAATCTGGCTAACGTGCGTAATATTTGCCTAATATGATAATGTAGATAAGATTGCCGGTATTTATAAGTTAATTTATTTCCGAATAAAATTATCAATTCATCGTTTCTAATTGTGGCGCTGACAATTCCTGGATTTAATCCCGGACAAATTTTATTTCGCAATATATCGTTTGCCTTGCAATGAACCCGATTTGCCAAACGTCGACTTGATGTCTGTACATCAGCTTGGTTACAAACTACAGAAGATCTTGCGCAATTACGAACATGTCGATAAAGTGTAAGTTTACTGTAATAATTTCTACATTTGGGGCACGGCAAATAATGTTCAGCATCTCTGTGTTTATTAACATTTGGTCTTCTTGACACAATTAGGTCTCCGTTATTATAATTGTTATCAGTGTTATATTGAAATAATCCCATAATACGTATTTTATCTAGTATTTCCTTTCTTTCTTGTGAACCTGCACAACAGAGTTTATTAATAAATGAAGTTCATAATAGAAGAGAGGCTAGCGGGCGATACATGTTTTACAATTAAATTATATTTTTGAAAAGATAATGCTGTATATACAGGGAGTTTTTTTTATCAGTAAACATAGAGTAGTCCATTACCATTGTTGCAGAATGACAGCAATACATTGAAGAGTTTATTTTATGAGTAAACATAGGGAATATTTGTCAAACTCGTCAAACTCACATTTCAAAATGATTTTGTATACAACTGAAGATACAGTACAGATTATAATATGGTATAATTCAAATACGAGCCCAAGACAAGTTTCAGAGGCATTTACTACTACATTTCATAATTTCTGTTTATGTTAATTATCCCTATGTTTACTTATAAAATAAACGCTTTAATACATTGCTGTCAATCATTTTACACTGTAACTACGGTAATAATATACTCTATGTTTACTGATAAAATAAACTCTCGGTATAAAATTAGTTTTGTATGCTTCTTATGCTAAATGTTATTCATTTTCAGCTTATAGATTCTGGTAACTGGTATACTGAAATAAATAATATTTAAACTAATAATATTTGTATCTTAGTGGGTTGCAAATGTATATTATGGAGAGCGCATATTAATTTATCATTACTCACCTGATGGCAAAAGAATAATTTCTTTAACACTTGGTTCATCTGAATGCATGTGGATTAGGTGACGTGGCAACTTTGTATATTTTCTTTTGCAATATATACAAAAATATTTTTTACAAGATGACTTTGAAGTATGCACGGTTGTAGGTAAAGCTGGTCTGTTTTCATTAAAAGAAATGAACGGTTCTTCTGAAAATTAATATGTAACATTTTTACATTTAGAATCGGACTAAAATAGAATATGGGTTAAAATGAATTTATTTACTATATTACATGAAGTTTGTGGCTGAGAAAATAGTGTATTAAGATGGCAGTTTAAATTCGAATAAAATAAATTTTTAAACGTACAAATATACGCCGTAGTGTATGGTACAAATACAGAATGATAATTTGAAGTGATACACTATTGCTCTCTCAAAAACTATAACAGCTACGTCGGTTACATACCAAACGATTTCTATTTTACAAGACTATTTCATTAAACATAAAACTATGATTCTCAAACGATGTTATTTTAAAGAGGACCATATATTATTTATTTACTTATTCGATATAGAATTTTATTCTGAATTCAGTGATATAATATTTCCATACTATTAGATAAGTTTTATTTAAACATTCATAGTTAATGTATGCCAAGGTGCAATGACGATATAAGTGGCTATAAAACAAAATAATTTTATAACAAAAGCCAACATAAATTTACAAATTTTGCTGAAATTGTCCTCTACTTTCATTAATACATCGATCACAGCACCCTGAAATTTAAATCAATATTCACTTGTATCGTGCATGGCACACTTATTTTAGCCATATTTGAAGAAAACTATTATACATCTTAACATAATGTTATTTAAGAGTATGCAAATATTATATCACTGAATTCAGTATAAATTTCTCTAGCGATTAAGCAAATAAAATTATTTTATGTTAATTGAAATAGTTTTGTAAAATATAAATTGTTTGATAAATTAACCAACTTCGTAGGTCTTATAGCTCTCAAGTTAGCAATTGTGCACTTAAAATGAAGACCCTATACAGGATGTACCACAACTTCGTACACATATTTAAATAGCATATAGTAATTAACGTATTGATCACGAAACAAAAATAATTTTTTAAAAATTGGAAAATTACTTTTTGAGGATTGTTAAGGAAACAGTTTTAGGCCACTGCTTGTTAGGTAGTTTTAATATTAAATATTACATTGTAATTGGCAACTAATGTCAAAATAATACGTTAATTTAATGTAATAGCCGGCTACATAACTCTTAGAGTTGCTGTTGCAGTTGCAGTGAAAATAGTATCCAGTGGTACAAAAAAAATGTTCTTCTTAAATAAACTACCCTTATTTATAGGAATTTCAAGAAATTTGTTTTTGTTTCGTAATCAGCACGTTTTATATTACATACCATTTAAATATGTGTACGAAGTTGTGGTACACCCTGTATACGAAGAGCTATCTAAAAGTTTTCGGACTGAGGTTGAAAATCGAAACCGCGAAGAACTACTGGCGCGCGCCGTTAAATGGTGTTAGGTATATGTCTGATAAATAATTTTAACAAGTTTAAACTTCATTGGATCGGTACTCGCTTCTGTATACTTCTTTATCTTATGTAATAAATGCATCGTCTTGCGATTTTTATTTGGTGAACAAATTCAATTCTTTCTACCTCTAAAACGCTTCAAAATATCTCCAATTTCTCTTCCAATTCTTAATCATCCGGTACAGATGAAATCATCTGTACCGATTTTCAAGTAAATTGAGTAAAGTATTTGAAAATTATGCGAAAAAATAAAAGTTAAAACTTTTTTTGTTATAACATCGAAACAACTCACGATAATAACATGTGTTTACAATATTTTATAGATCGACGTACAATGGATATTTATACATTTTTTTTGTACACAGTTGCATTGTATAGGAGATATTTTAAAAAGAAATTTGTTAACTGCTTCACGACAATGCATGTACGCATTCTCACCTAACACAAGGATGTTTGTCAAAATATACCTACTACGAATATTGTAATCTAATGTTGGACAAGCGACTGATGCAGGTGATGGAGAATAAAATATTATATAAGCAGGATTGCAGTCACAATTTTTAATTACTTAAATAGTTCTTAGGCCAACCTTTCGTTGCTACTTACAGTTTCTTTATGGCTGAAGACTAAGATTTTAAAATTGAATCAATAAATGTAAATAAAATCGTTCAAATTTGATATCTTCGGTACATAAAAAAAATAAGTTTATTTAATAATCGTCGTTCAGAAAACCAAAACTCTTTGGTGATGGAAATAATATTGTTATTACATAAAAAAGTTTAGTACATCTAGTCGTCATTCAGAAAACTAGAACTCTTTGTTGATAGAAATAACAATGTTATTTCTATCACCATAGTCTTCTACTACTACGGAGCGCACTTTTACATAAGATTATAATCTAAAAGCGCACTCCATAATAGTTCTTTTATTATAAAAGTGAGTACGAAAAACGGGTCAGTCAGTTTGAACGATTTTATGTCTTAACGTCTTGGTTTTGAGCCTTGAAGAAGCTGTAAGAGGCAGCGAGACATTGGGCTAAATACTACGTAATAAACAATTGTGACTGCAATTCTGTTTATATTTTATTCTGCATTGTCATTCAAACCCCATATTCACCGGATTTGCCCCCCTGCGACTTTGGTCTCTTCCCTAGTTTGAAAATGAAAATGAAGTGCCGATGTTTTGATCCTATAAAAGAGTTTGAACGCGAATCGTAGGCGATTCTTGATTCTTTCACAGAAACTGACTTCCCGAAAATCTTTCGGCATAGAAAAAAATACTGGGACCGAGGCATAGCTGCGCATTGGGATTATTTTGAAAGTGATATCAAATGCCAGACGTAAAAGTATGCTTGTGCAATTTTATACTATCAGTCCGGAAACTTTTGGATAGCACCTCGTATTTTTTGATTAAAGTAGACACACACGTTATAAGAGATATATCGTTTTTCCTTCAGTGCTACCTATTTTTATTTTATAAAAATTCTAGCAATGACTTGTAATTAACGACTAAATTACGGAACAGAATAGTTTCTCATATTACCTATCGAACAAATATATAGTGTCTTCATATCTGCATTTAAGTTTGTCTAGCCAGAGTAACCATCTCTGCAATTCTGGGTGTGTCAATCGCCTTAATACATATTTTGGTAATAAGGACTTATTTTTACCGTGCAGGGTGCTTTCTAGACGGTATCCCATTATCAGTCATGCCTAATATGGAGAGTGATTCTACCGAAAATTGATGAAAATAGGTAATTATTACCTCATTTTTAATAATTTAAGGATGTCGCAATTGGGTAAATCCAATTTGCTGACCAGAAAAAAAAAATGCTGACTGACTATTTATAGTGAAGTTAGCTCATTGAAATTTCATATTCTAGCCTACTATCACATAGTACACCTTGTCTGTACGTATGAACGTGGTAGACTTCTCCAGAGAGAAACTTTACTCTTGTGAAATATATATTCTTGCTGACTGGCTATCTAGAGTTACGTTAGCTCATTGAAATTTCATATCCTAGCCACCCATCACCTAGTACACCTTGTCTGAACATATGAACATCGTAGACTTCTCCAGAGAGGTACTTTACTCTAGTGAATTTGATTAAATTCTTGCTGACAGGCTATCTAGAATAACGTTACCTCATTGAAATTTCATATCCTAGCCTACTATCACCTAGTACACCTTGTCTGTACGTATCAACGTGGTGGACATCTCCAGAGAGGAACTTTACTCTCGTGAAATTTAAATTCTTGCTGACTGGCTATCTATGGTAACGTTAGCTCATTGAAATTTCATATCCTAGCCTACTATCACCTAGTACACCTTGTCTGTACGTATGAACGTGGTGGACATCTCCAGAGAGGAACTTTACTCTCGTGAAATTTAAATTCTTGCTGACTGGCTATCTATGGTAACGTTAGCTCATTGAAATTTCATATCCTAGCCTACTATCACCTAGTACACCTTGTCTGTACGTATGAACGTGGTGGACATCTCCAGAGAGGAACTTTACTCTCGTGAAATTTAAATTCTTGCTGACTGGCTATCTATGGTAACGTTAGCTCATTGAAATTGCATATCCTAGCCTACCATCACCTAGTACACCTTGTCTGTACGTAAGAACGTGGTAGACTGCTCCAGAGAGAAACTTTACTCTTGTGAAATATATATTCTGGCTGACTGGCTATCTAGAGTAATGTTAGCTATTGAAATTGCATATCCTAACCTACCATCACCTAGTACTCCTTGTCTGTACGTATGAACATGGTAGACTTCTCCAGAGAGAAACTTTACTCTCGTGAAATTTAAATTCTTGCTGACTGGCTATCTAGAGTTACGTTAGCTCATTGAAATTTCATATCCTAGCCACCCATCACCTAGTACACCTTGTCTGTACATATGAACATCGTAGACTTCTCCAGAGAGGTACTTTACTCTAGTGAATTTGATTAAATTCTTGCTGACTGGCTATTTAGAGTTACTTTAGCTCATTGAAATTTCATATCCTAGCCTACTATCACCTAGTATACCTTGTCTGTACGTATGGACGTGGTGGACATCTCCAGAGAGGAACTTTACTCTCGTCAAATTTAAATTCTTCCTGGCTGGCTATCTATGGTAACGTTAGCTCATTGAAATTTCATATCCTAGCCTACCATCACCTAGTACACTTTTTTTTGTACATATGAATGTGGTAGACTTCTGCAGAGAGGAACTTTACTCTCGTAAAATTTAAATTCTTGCTGACTGGCTATCTAGTCTACCACGTTCATACGAACAGACAAGGTTTACTAGGTGATGATAGGCTAGGATATGAGATTTTAATGAGATAACGTTACCATAGATAGCCAGTCAGCAAGAATATTAATTTCACAAGAGTAAAGTTTCTCTCTAAAGAAGTCTATCACGTTCATACGGACAGACAAGGTGTACTAGGTGATGATACACTAGGATATGAAATTTCAATGAGCTAACGTTACCATAGATAGCCAGTCAGCAAGAATATTAATTTCACAAGAGTAAAGTTTCTCTCTGAAGAAGTCTACCACGTTCATACGAACAGACAAGGTGTACTAGGTGATGATACACTAGGATATGAAATTTCACTGAGCTAACGTTACCATAGATAGCCAGTCAGGAAAAATTTAAATTTCACGAGAGTAAAATTCCTCTCTGGGGAAGTCAACCACGTTTATACGTACAAACAAGGTGTACTAGGTGATGATAGGCTAGAATATGAAATTTCAATAAGGTAACGTTACCATAGATAGCCAGTCAGGAAGAGTTTATATTTCACGAGAGTAAAGTTCCTCTCTGGAGAAGTCCACGACGTTCATACGTACAGACAAGGTGTACTAGGTGATGATAGGCTAGAATATGAAATTTCAATGAGCTAACGTTACCATACATAGCCAGTCAGCAAGAATATTAATTTCACAAGAGTAAAGTTCGTCTCTGAAGAAGTCCACCACATTCATACGAACAGACAAGTTGTATTAGGTGATGATAAGCTAGGATATGAAATTTCAATGAGCTAACGTAACTCTAGATAGCCAGACAGCAAGATTTTAAATTTTACAAGACTAAAGTTCCTCTCTGGAGAAGTCTACCACGTTTATACGTACAGACAAGGTGTACTAGGTGATGATAGGTTAGGATATGAAATATCAATGTGCTAACGTTGCCATAGATAGCCAGTCAGAAAGAGTTTAAATTTTACGAGAGTAAAGTTTCTCTCTAGAGAAATTCACCACGTTCTTACGTACAGACAAGGTGTTCTAGGTGATGGTAGGCTAGGATATGAAATTTCAATGAGCTAACGATACTCTAGATAGCCAGTCAGGAAGAGTTTACATTTCACGAGAGTAAAGTTCCTCTCTGGAGAAGTCCACCACGTTCATACGTACAGAAAAGGTGTACTAGGTGATGATAGGCTAGGACATGAAATTTCAATGAGCTAACATTATCCCAGATGTTCAGTCAGCAAGAATTTAATCAAATTCACTAGAGTAAAGTATCTCTCTGAAGAAGTCTCTTATGTTCATATGTACAGTCAAGGTGTACTAGGTGATGGTATGCTAGGATATGAAATTTTAATGGGCTACTATTACTCTACGTAGCCAGTCAGCACTTTTTTTTTTGGTCAGTAAAATAGGCAGACCCGTCGCAATTTGCACATACCTACTATAGCTTTGAATAATTAGCTATTTGCACCTACTCTAACCTAATCTAATCTACCTACAGTAGGTACAGCTAATTATTGAAACACTAATAAAAACTTATTAGCAAATAACCCAATCCAAAAGTTATTAAAATAATGAAATAATTTACTATTTAAGATCTTTCCTTCATTGCAATTTGAAATTCATGATACGAAATCAGAACTACCATAACCGTATAATGTATTTTTCTATTATTAAAATGTTAATTGCTTATACTCACTGTTTGACGCTGGTGATGATTCGGAGAATAATTGCCTGCGTACGTTGACATTGTCTTTAGTTGTCATTATGAGCAAGAAAAAATCAAACTTATAACACACAACTATCGTAATTCTATCAAAATGGCTGAATAATAAAATAGAACTGGGACTGGGGGTCGTGCGGACGGCGGTGCACGTAGCAATAAGAACAACCGATAGTAGCCGAACATTGACGACCATGTCAATACAACACAAATAAGGAAAAAATTTAAATATGTATATTATTATATCATTAATTTATATTTTTATGTTCTTTATTTTATAGTTGTTACAATTAGTGTTGACCGTGCAAAAATAATGTAAGCATTACGAACGGTTAAGAATCTTGATCTTAGATTATAAATGGAGTCATCGCATTGCATATTCGGTCGGTAACATGGCCTCAATACCTAATATTTTATAAAGTTAGTCTAAGAATATATGTACAACATTATCATATATTAAAAAAACCAAAGAATTAAGAAATAAACAATTATTATGACGGGATGTGAATGTGAATGAAAAGTTACTCATTTGTCTAGTTCTAGCCTAGTGTATCTTTCGCATTAGGCACTTTTAGCAGGTTTGGAGGGCGTGCACTTTTAGATAGCTTATATTTTCCACAGATTCTTTGCTATGTTTGCTAAAATTTTATTCACATTGGTTTACAGTATTTAGGAGAACCTTATGGGCTCTCAGAACTTTAGTGACAGGTGCGCTTTTTTAATAAATAATATTTTCCGCAGACTTATACTTAGCAATTATGCAAAATTTGGTCCATAATAAACGACGGGTTCAGTAAACGTGTTGTAAGCACCCATAACTGTAGTGGAGAGTGCACACTTTTCAGTAGCCTAATTTTTGCAGGTTCTTAAGATATTGCAAAATATGGTCTACGTTGGTCGATAGAACCTTACTAAGCACTCATAACTATAGTGAAGAGTGCAGAATTTATGTTAGGTATTGTAAAAAAATTTTAAGGAATAAAGAGACGTCATCAATATTTATAACTAGATTATGACGTCATGAAGTACAGCGTTTATGTGTCCATTAATTTAATCCAAATCTGCTGCTCTCTGCAAATGCATAATTGATTTAAATTTTGATAACTAAAAATAAAAATTATAACATATATATAATTATAAGCTCTCGAACAGCTTTTAACTCGATAACAAACAATAACAAGAAGCAATACACCTCGAACTCATATAAAACTAACAAATATTATTTGTAGATAATTTGACAATTCGATCGTTCGGCGTGACGTATAAAGCACTTAAAATATCATTGAAAACTTTATGTTACTCTTTAAAATAACTGTAAATATCATTAATATGTACCATTTTCATAGCAGCATTTTTTCTTTATGAATAACTAAACATCACTGGACTATTTTTACAAGTTTTATTTTATTTTGTAACGTTTTTTTCAGGTCTAGGACGTCCATCACGCCTTAAATATTTTTTAAAATTATATTTTCCTTAGGACTCTATTAGTTATTTGCAACAAAATATGGACATTGTTTGGAATTTAGGAGCACTTTATTGGCATTCATAATTTTAGTGAACAGTGTACAGTTCTAAGGAACCTGTAATTACCGCTGTGCTTTATTTAGCAAATATGCAAAATTTTGTCTACATTGGTCGACGTGTGTTGACGCGCCTTGTTATCTACTTATAATTGTGCAGATAGCACGGCTTTAGTTAGCCTATATTTTCCGCAGGATGTTATATGATATCTTTGCAAATTTTGGTCCTCATGGGCTGAAAGATTTAAGAATATGTATATTTTCCGCAGGATCCTATATGATATCTTTACAAAGTTTGGTCCTCATTGGCTGAAGGATTTAAGAGAGACATTTGGGCTACTCATATGAACAATGCATGGTAAAAATAATTGAATAATAACATTTTGCATGATACATTGTCCTTAATAATTATATCAAATATCATTTAAATCGGTTAAAGGTTAAATAGATTAAAATCCAAATGAGAAAAAATTCGGACACTGAATTATAACAAACAGTAATGCATTCTCTAAAGCATTTCAATTACAATTTTTATAAATATAGAATGCTATGGTTATCTTTTGTATATTTGTTAGCATTTTTCTGTTGTATTTTTACTATTTGTAAACAAATTCTGCGCGAAATATAAGCGGCTAGACGTCAAACAGTTGTGGCTACAAATAACAATCTTTGAGGTCATCCTCATATAGTAGAACAAATGTACGCAATTAGAATTCTTTACATAGGAAAAAGATTGAGAAAAGAAATCTTGAAATGTAATATGTTTATCACGACGACTTTTCGCGGTCCGCGAAAAACCATATTACAGTAAAACGCAAGCGAGTTACTATACCGCGAATTAAACATTCATTTATCCGTGAGTATAATACAACTGATTATTCAATTTTGCAATCATAATTAATTAAATTAAATCTACTATGTACTATCCCTAAAGAAATTCCACGCGATATTAACGACAAGACGTCAAATAGTTGGAGCAACAGATGACACTCCTTGAAATCGTCCTCAAAAAGAGAAATTGTCTGCAAAAATAATTATTTAATCTTAAGTGTAGTACACACTGACTATTGAAATAAACGAGACGAAATTTCTTAAAGCTACTGTTGAAAAGATTAACTTACATAGTCTTGACCATTAAATACTAAGACTGTTTTTATTTGGCCGAAAATTGTAAATTTGTAGATAAAAATTTAGGAAGGCAATTTAACATAAAGGAGCTGAATTCCAAATTAGTTCGTTAGCGATTATATTAGAAGTTCGATGATATAATGTACTACAAATAAAAAAAGGTGCACTGAACAAAAACGCAGGCGATTTAAGTAGTAACGTACCTAATAAAGACAATTGTAATCCCGTTCAAAATTAAAAAAATATGTACAAAACAAGGACCTTATAGAGAACAGAAACCACGAAATAACAGATTTATATCCGGTTGCACCAATATTACTTAAATTTTAATGAACTATTTTACTTTGCTTTAAGAAAACGATAAGCATTTTGTTGTTTAAGTGTTGCTTAGAATGTAAGTCTTGTTGGTGCAACTGGGTAATAGAGAACAATTTATTTGATGCAATTCCTAACATTCTAGCACACTTTAGTAAACATCTGGAAATGTCATTCGGTATAGCAAAACAATATAGAGAATATTTCAATATTTAGACCTTTTAAAAAAGCAAAATCCAAAATAAAATAATTGTTTTCTATAGCAGATGTTAAAGTGTAATTTTATAATAGTGGATAAAGTAGTACTTTAACCACAACGGTAGATAAAGTAACACGTTAACAGTAAGGGTAGGTAAAGTACTTTATCTTTTATTAGATGTATATTTCCATAACAACCCACACTACTGACATTGTTCGCAACTCTTAAATTAATATTTAAGTCTTATTTCTCTAAAACCTGCTATAGAAAAAAATTGAATTTTATACACGACGTTAAAATTAAATTATCGACTAGCGAAAAAATGATTAACTCGCGATTTTATCGCTTGTTATTTAACACTACGCTTGTCAATAAAATATTATTTTATCGTCTTGTATAAAAAAATAACTATAATCTATCTCCTGAGCAACTACTAATAAGCTATTTTTCCGCTTCCAATGACATTTGTATGATTTAGATGTGAGGTTAGATGAATTAAAGTGTTTTAAAAAGATTATCTACATCATAAAATAAATCATTTACGTTTTTGATATATAATAAAATGCGTAAGTATTTACCTGTTTAGATATACTTGAAGTTTTAAATTCATTTAATATCTCTCCAGGACCCCTATTCTGTACACAAGTCACCAGTGTGAAAAAGTCACGATGGTGACATTTTGAAGCGCATTCTAGCGGCCAATATCAAATACTAGCTATACATGACGTCATATCAAGTGACTCGCTAGTCACCACCTCTTTAGGTCGTGACAAAAACAAGTCACTAGTGACTTGTCTCTTGTGTTGTGTTTTGTACATTTCGAATTGTTTTGCTGCTTTAGTTGGTCCGTGTTTTGCTGTTATATTTGTTTCTTCGGCGAGAAGAATAGTAAAAATACTTATAACTTGTGTATAACTGACAAATTGCTGTTTTTATTTCAGATATTTTTATTAAATAAAAAATGGCTTTTATTTACGGGGCGTTAGTTCTAGTCGAAGAACTTGAAACTGAAGAGCGTTTTTATGCCGATCGTCTTTTTAGAAGATTTATTAGACAATATTATAAATATTTCTACGTCATTATCATATCTGTATAATTTAATAGTTACAACAATTTATTATTCAAACGTTTAGTTATCTCACTATATATTAGAATTAAAAGGAAATTTTTTAAGAAAGCACCGTAAAACAAAAGGCAATAAAATATGCAAACAAAGTTTAAAACCCACTATACCATTACCAACATAGTTTTTAAACTCTAAAACCTAGTAACACTAAAAGAACTAGACTACCACTCAAAAAATTACACGAGTTACGAGTTGCATACATTACAATTTTAAGTCACCATCGTGACAGTGACTTGTGCAGAATAGGGTCCTGAACAACTGTCAAGTACAGTATGAAGTTAGCTATGAATTTGGGCGATAACTTCACGCGCGTACGGATTTATTAAATTTAAAATAAAATTAAAATAATATTTTAATAACGCAAATACGACTTTTATTTATTTATTTATTTTATTATATAAGCGGATAAAATAAATTATTAACGAGCAGAAAGTTCAACCTGGCGAGCGGTTAGCAGCAAGCACGTTAACAAAGCGAATGAAACATTTATTTTAACCATGGGTGTAAAATATACTAAATTTTGCCCTCTAATAATTTATACAAATGAAATCTACTCTTTACTATCTCTGAAGAAGTTCAACACGATATTAGCGACAAGACGTTAAACAGTTGTGACAACAGATGACACTCTTTGAAGCGATTCTCAAATGGAGCAAATGACCACAAACCACGTTCTTTAAATAAGAAAAAGTTTGTCTTGACATAATATGTCATTTTATAATGTATATACGATATTACGACGACATTAGTATAAATTACATACATTTCATTTTTATATGCAAATTAGAAATATAAATTTATTTTGGATTGAAGTATGAAATCAAATAAGTTTCTAGTAAATAATTACAGTATTTGTTGCTAATTCCAAGGAACTGAAGAACAGTGTTCGGATGAGACAAGTGTGGAATGTTTATATAAATTACAGATGTCAAGTCAATTGTCTCAGTTGTGAACGAACCAACCTCACCGAGTTGTGGTGAAACAGCCTTTTTTTGAAATGCATGAAAAATATACTCAGATAAATAAAACATTGTATTATATAAAACTAATTACGAGGATGTTTAATGTTAGGTATAACAATAAACTACGTATTGGTGTAGGTACTTTGTGTAAATGTGACTATATTTAATATGGTATAATAAGTGAATAAACAGTGTCTTATGGTTTTAGGTTAAATGCAACAGGATAATAATATGTATTTGAAGACAGCAATTACAGTATTTGTTGCTATTTCCAAGGAACTGAAGAACAGTGTTCGGATGAGACAAGTGTGGAATGTTTATATAAATTACAGATGTCAAGTCAATTGTCTCAGTTGTGAACGAACCAACTTCACCGAGTTGTGGTGAAACAGCCTTTTTTTTGACATGCATGAAAAATATACTCAGATAATTAAAACATTGTATTATAAAAGTACGTGCCTATTTATTTGGTTTAAGAATGTAACAGCAATAAATGAACATGCTAATAATGTTATTTATCTTACAGATAGCATTCATATATGCGAAACAATTTTACAAGAACCTGAACAACAGCATATCAAATTGACTTGATTGTTTGATAAATATGTAAAAACATGTAATGTGTGTACTATATTATTATAAATAAAGAGTTATACAATCGTTGTAACAAATATGATGTGTTTGTGTTTTTCTTTATTAAACCTTGAAAATCCTTTATTACAATATAAACAAGTTACAAGTACTTTTAAACAATATAATAAACAAATGTTTAAAGTAGATGAATGTATATAAACAAGATTTATTAATATAACCTATAAGTGTCATTACGTAGCTGTTTATGTCAATTTTCTCTCTTTTTACAACATGTAGTTTGTTGAAGCCTATTTATTTATTATTATTTATGGTCCAGAAATAGGGATTAAACATTTTCACTGTGATTGTTTATGCTGAAACGAAAATTTATTAAAATTTCAAGCTTAGGATGTGTACCAGTATTCATATGTTTCTAATAGACTTGTGACCCGTGACATGACTAAGAAACTTAGTAAAAATTATCTTTTTTATTACATACAGCTTATTAAATATTCATATTTACAAATAATACATAAATTTAAAAGTTATTTCTTGCTATCTAATTAGAATTACGAGATATTAATAGTTTTTAAAAGAATCAGCGCCATCTTACGAACATAAATTGAACTACTAAAACCAAATGACAAAAATATCTTACTATTTATTATATTACATAACACACACATATATATGTAATACCATGAATTTAATTTCCTTTTTTTTAGTATAAATTACATACATTTCATTTTTATATGCAAATTAGAAATATAAATTTATTTTGGTTTTGCAAAATTTTTTATAAGAAAGTGCTAATTGTTTCATTTCATGTGTTTATATACATCTTTGTTTGAGTGGAGGTTCGAGTTTTTGTTAATGCATGAATATAATTAATATTTATTTTTTATAAATAATAAAATAACTGCAAAAAAGGTTTATATATAAAATAAATAATCTTTTACCATTTTCAGTAAACAGTAGAAATGTTGTATCTTTGTAATAAGTTTATAGGCAATTTGAACTGGTATTTGCGATTTATTTGTTGAGATTTGGACAAGGTAAGTATAATTTATAGTGATACAAAAAACTAATATTTTTACTACATAATATTAGTAATTACATGTACGTTTTAATTTGAGATGGAATATATAAATTTACTTCTTGTATTTTGATTGATGTTTATAGCTACAGGTTCACTATAATAGTGCTGCCTAAAACAAAATACAATAAATATTAGAAACATTTGCCACATATCACAAAAAGCTTACCATTTCATTTTCTTTTATTAATATTTCTTATAAAGAACTTAATCACGGATTCAAATATTTGGTATCATTAATCTATCTTAACAATATTGTTAAGTTGATTTACAAGTTCCAAGTACAGTTAGAGCAACAAATACCACAAAAGTTGACTTGGTAACAATGTCAAGGATTTTATTGTTATATTTAGATATTTTACTACTGACTAATCACATTTGTACAAATTAGATGTGAGATTAGATAAATGACATGGTTTAAAAAGATTTATTTACAACACAAAGCAAATCATTGTCATATATAATACAATGCATAATATAATTGGTTAACAAATATTTCAAAATTTTATTTCAAACTTACAAAAATTTCTCTGAAAGGTAGCTGTCATCTGAAGTGTGAAGCTATGTTTTCAGGATTTCACACGAGTGGGGACTTTTGTTAAACTCGAATATTTCAAACTAAGAAGATCATAATAATAAAATAAAATCATTTTAATAATGTAAATGAGAAATTCAATCTTTTTATATTAAATATACTTATTGGTTATAAATGCATCCTTTTAAAATTTGTGGGATACAAGTATAAACTATTGAAATTTTATTTTCATATCAAGCTGATATCTATAATATTACATACGTCTTCAACTACAAGTAAAAGATGATATGTTATGTTAGACTGCAATGTTTGTCAAGAACGATAATTGTTTTTTTCTTATAATATAGATTGCATTTATCTAGCGATAAAGAAGTAATATAATAAATATATTATGGAGGTTTGTATTTTTGTTAAAGTACGAAGATAAATATTTAAAAAAATATTTTTATAAATAATATAATAATTGCAACAATAATTATGTGTACAATTTGCCTCAACCGTAACACATATGACATAAACTGGTAAATCTTCAAAAAGTAATTACATATAAATTATTTATTTATAATAAATAAACAGTTAATTTATTATAATAAAATAATATTTGTTTATGTTTTTATATTTTTATTTAGATATTGTCCCATTTTCAGTAAACAATTGTTTTCAGTTTTTTAGTGATATCAAGACACTTTTAATTAGGAATTTATGATTAATTCGTAAAGATTTAAACAAGGTATTTATAATTTTATTATTAATATTAATAACTAATATATTTATTACATATAA
Organism: Stenolophus ochropezus; assembly: GCA_035578165.1. Classification (NCBI taxonomy): domain Eukaryota; kingdom Metazoa; phylum Arthropoda; class Insecta; order Coleoptera; family Carabidae; genus Stenolophus; species Stenolophus ochropezus. The sequence goes on from JAQOWZ010000224.1 coordinate 46,185, forward strand.
TTTATAATTAAATGCCCGTTTTTAATCGAAATGCAAGATATAGTTTGTTCCTGTATTGTGATTGTTATTTTACTAACATGAATTCTTTTGATTCACGGTCATTATGAATGCATTGCCATCTCGTAATATAAATGTGGAAATTGTGTTGGTTTATAATCTTGCTATACTCAAACAATACCTATATGACCGACTAAGTAGTACCTCGAACGGTTGCCTTAATATGTTTTTTCAGCGACCGCGAAAAGTCGTCATGACATATATATATATATATATATATATATATATATATATATATATATATATATATATTTGATAAATTAACTTTTATTTTATCTATACTTTCAAAATGTCTGATTTATTGATCCAAGAATTATGGTTATTACTAAAACCAAGCCATTTAACAAACACATGATCACCTTTTCTACGTAATACTTTTTCTACGAGGTAATCATTTGGATATTTTGTTTTTTGTAACTCAAATTCGTAAAAACCACCTTCAATTGGATTATTTTGTAGATCTTTTAATTTGTAAGTAATCGGGTTTGTACACTGAACTTTATTGATTACAAAAATTTCTGTTGACCAATTAGGTTCATACCCCTTTTGAAATATATGTTTATGTTTACTAATTCTTACAAAATCGCCTACTTTGTATTTACTTTTATAACAAATCTTAATATTATTATAAACATTTTTTAATAAATATTTCTCAACTTTCTTAGTCACGTCAACAGGTTTCATATGTATTGTTCTATGTACTTTATTATTATAGTTATTTATTAAATTTGATAATATTTTTAACCAGTTATGAGATCCCTGATAATTAAAATGACGCCACATATTTGTTTTGAGTGTTCGATTAAACCTTTCACAGACAGATGCTTTTAAATTACTATACGTTGAATAATGATTTATATTAAATTTTTTCATTAAACTATTAAACTTAGTATAATAAAATTCTTTCCCATTATCTGTTTGTAAATTTTTAGGAATACGACCTTGTTTGAAAATTTTACTCATTGTTAGAACAATATCATCAGCCGATTTTGATTTTATAGGTTCAGCCCAAGCATATTTGGAAAATACATCAATAACTGTTAATAAATATTTATGATTTTTATTTTCCTTAGCATAAGGAATCATTTCTACGAGATCTGCTTGCCATAAATCATCAATTCCCTTCACTATTACACGTCTACGTGGATAATTTCGACGAGCTGGTTTATGTAATTCATTTACAATTTGAATTTTAGTCAGTATTTGAAATCTATATGTATTTTTTAAAATAAAATACTAGTTTCCATTTCTAACTACGGATGTATACTAATGAAATATTTACTTTGATAATGTTTATCAATAATGAACCACATACAAGTTGATATAAAATTATCAAAACCACAAATTCCTGTTTACAACTCATATAGAACGATATTCACAGTGAATTCTCGCAAACAAGAACAATTGTTCTAAAGAATATATACACACACATTTAAAACTTATCCAAAATCAAAATACAAGAAGTATTCATGTAAGTAATAATATTAATATGAATTAAATAATATAATGGTGTTTTCTCTGCTTATTAGCAGGTGAAACCTGTTCAGAGAATGAACAAAAATCATCAAATTCAAGATTAGAAGAAGAAGACAGCAAATAACGTTAGATTATTAAAACTTATCTGATATTATTTTATAAATATAAAAAACAAACATCGCTCAGTTTTCATCAATTGTTTGAAAGCATTGTTCTGAAGAATAACTATTTTGTGTACCGCTAAACAATGAATAGTAGTCTAAGTTCACTTAGTGATCAAACAATAACTCATATTCGAAAAGCAATAAAGTTAATTAAAACCGATGATGAAATTAATAGATGGTGTAAACATTTAAATAAAATAATTACATTACTAAATAAATATATAAAAAAGAAAGGCTATAAAAATAATAAAGAAGAAAATTCATTAAAACTTGAAGCTAATTTAACAATTTTAAAAACATATAAAGAAAAAATAAAAAACTTAAAAACTAAAACTGGATCTGGATTATCTAAAAACGGAAAAACAAAACATAACTTACTATGGCAAGATATAAAATCTGTTTTTCAAAAACGTATTAAAACAGGTGTGATAATAAACAAAGCGGGAATTAAAGATCCTAAAATATTTCTACAACGTGCATTTACAATATTTAAAAATAAAATAAAGAAAGCATTACAGTCATCAATATTAAAAGTAAATGTTATATTTAGTGGACATTTCATTTTACCAAGTTCAGGTACAAGTGAAATTAAAACGTTCAATACAAGAAACGAAGTAATTGACAATTCAACAAACATAAAAGAATGTTATAAAGAAAATGTATTAGATAAAATAATGAACGATTTAGAAGAGTTTCAAGAACGAGACTCAGGTTGGGCTTTATATGAAGTTCTACACCTGAAAGTAAACATAAACAATTATTCACCGATCACTGCTTCTGGAAAGGGTTATGTATCGTTACCTGCAGACATAAAAGCAAAACAAGCAATTATTAATGTTAACAATGATGACGATTATTGCTTTCTTTGGGCTGTTACATCAGCGCTATATCCAGTACGTAACGGTTCTAATCGTACATCTGCATACCCCCATTTTTCAACAATACTAAAGTATGATGGAATAGAATTTCCAATGAAATTAAAAAATATTGTGAAATTCGAAGAAATGAATGGACTTAACATAAATATCTACACACTTGAAAAGGTGGGCAAGAAAAAGCATGTTGTCGTACCAGTACGTCTAACTAAATGTGAATATAATAAAACAATACATTTACTGATGATGTATGCCGGAGACGAGGAAGGGGAGGAGGAAAAAGAAGCAGAAGAAGATCAGATTCAAGATAATGACAGCATGGATGTTGACATCACTGACAATGTTAGAAGACTTAGATCTCTTGAAAATTATCATTTTATGTGGATAAAAAATCTTTCACGATTATTGAGAAGTCAAATTTCAAACGCACATAAAGCCTTTCTTTGTGATAGATGTTTAAATCATTTTAGAAGCGAGTGTGGTTTAGAAAAACACAAAGAAAACTGTAGAAATGTTAATGAGTGTAAAATAACATTGCCCACGGAAGAAAATAAAATATTGAAATTTAAAAACTTTCATCACAAAGAAAAAGTACCGTTTGTAATATATGCTGATATAGAATCAATTTTGGAAAAAGTTGAAGAAGCACATGGCAAAAATACGGTATATACACAGAAACATGTACCGTTTAGTATTGCGTATTACCTGAAATGTTCATACAATAACTCATATTCAAAATTTAATATTTACCGTGGAAGACACTGTATTGACTGGTTTGTTGAAGAACTCAGCAATATAGCGAACCAAATTGACACTATAATGAAAGATATTAAACCGATGAAATTAACTTCTAATGAAGAAATAAATTTTATAAATAGTAAAAAATGTCATATTTGCGATGAAGTATTCACTCTGCTTAACATAAAAGTACGTGATCATTCACATTTAACTGGAGAATACAGAGGAGCCGCTCATCAAAATTGCAATTTAAATTATACAAATTCACATGTTATACCTGTTGTATTTCATAATTTATCTTCCTACGATGCACACTTTATTATAAAAGAAATAACTACAAAAATTCCAGGCTCTGTATCGCTATTACCAATAAACAAAGAAAGATATATATCCTTCACAAAATACGTAAAAAATACAGAAATTAATTTCAGATTTATAGACTCTTTCCGCTTTATGGCAAGCAGTTTAGAAAAATTAGCTTCTTATCTAACAGATAGTGAAAAGTTGATAACAAGAGCTCACACTGATTCAGAAGAGAAATTTATATTAGTTACAAAAAAAGGTATATTCCCATATGAATATCTAGATAGTTGGGATAAACTAGATGAGGAACAACTACCTAGTATAGACAAATTTTACAGTTCACTCAAAGGGGAAAACATATCAAATGAAGACTATCAGCATGCTATAAATGTTTGGAATTTATTTGAAATTCAAAATTTAGGACAATATGCCGATTTATATTTAAAAACTGATGTTTTATTACTAAGTGACATATTTGAAAATTTTCGTGAAAGTTGCTTAGAAACATATCAGTTAGATGCATTACACTACTATACTGCACCCGGATTAGCATTTAGTGCCATGTTAAAATGCAGTAAAATTCAATTGGAACTTTTAACAGACATTGATAAAATTTTGTTTATTGAAAAGGGAATCCGGGGTGGAGTGTCACAGTGTTCGAATAGATATGGGAAAGCGAATAATAAATATATGGGGGAGAAATATAATTGTAATGAATCTGACTCTTATTTAATGTATTTTGATGTAAATAACTTATATGGTGCTGCCATGAGTAATTATTTACCCTACTCAGAATTTGAGTGGGTTGATATTTTAGACATATACAAAATAGATTTGATGAATTTAAGTAATGAATCTCCCATAGGTTACATTTTTGAAGTTGATTTAGAGTACCTGAAAGAATTACACAATGATCATAAAGATTTGCCGTTATGCCCTGAACATTTTATACCACCTCAATCGAAACTACCAAAATTAGTAACAAATTTGTATGATAAAAAAAACTATGTGATTCATTATCAAAATTTAAAACAATGTTTGAAATTGGGTTTAAAAATATCTAAAATTCATAAAGTTCTAAAATTTAAACAAAGACCATGGTTAAAAACATATATAGATATAAATACAAACATGCGAAAACAATCAAATAATGAATTTAAAAAGAATTTTTATAAATTAATGAATAACGCGGTGTTTGGTAAAACCATGGAGAACGTTCGCAAATATAAAGATATAAAAATAGTTTCAAATTGGGAGGGAAGATATGGTGCAAAATCTTACATACAACAACCAAATTTTCATAGTTGTACCATATTAGATGATGATATTATATTAATAGAAATGAGTAAAAAAAATATTACTTTTAACAAGCCCATATACGTTGGTTTCTCTATTTTAGACATTTCAAAAACTGACATTTATGACTTTCACTACAATTATATTAAGAAAAATGTTTGTAACAATACAAAATTATTGTACACAGACACAGATAGTCTTATTTACTTATTTAAAAATATTGATATCTATAACGTAATGAAACGAGATATTTATAAATTTGATACTTCTGATTATCCACATAATAATATTTTCAACATACCTCTTGTTAACAAAAAAATTATTGGTCTCATGAAGGATGAAAATAATGGCGAAATTATGACAGAGTTTATTGGTTTGCGATCAAAAATGTACACGTACAAAGTCTTGCAAGATGTTAATAAAGAAAAAATCAATAAAAAAGCAAAGGGCATAACAAAAGCAGCACTCAATACTATAACTTTTAGTGATTACTATAATTGTTTATTTAACAATAAAACTATAAATATAAAGCAATGTTCTGTTAGATCTAAGAAACATGTTGTACATACAATAAAACAAAATAAGTTAGCTTTAAGTCCGTTTGACGACAAACGAATTATAAACTATTTATATACAGATACACACCCATGGGGTTATAATTTTCAATAAATATTATCAAAGATAAAATGTGTTAATTATTTACATCACAGCTCTCCCTAATCAACCCAACTAAAAAAATTACAAAGGATGTGGGAAATAGATCCTGATCCCAGACTCAGATCCAGATCCGAGATCCAGATCCAGATCCAGATCCAGATCCAGATCCAGATCTCAGACTCAGATAAAAAATAATAAAAATTCATATTTCGCGCGCGCGCTGAAATAGATCCCGGATCCAGATTCTTAACCTGGGGACTGCCAACTAAAGTGGAGTGAAGTGGAGAATGCACCCCCACAAAAGGCACTTCTAACTAAAGTGGAGAGTGCACCCCACAAAAAGCACTCATAACTGAAGTGGAGAGTGCACCCCATAGGCACTCCTAACTGAAGTGGAGAGTGCACACCCCATAGGCACTCCTAACTGAAGTGGAGAGTGCACCCCCATGGGCACTCCTAACTGAAGTGGAGAGTGCACCCCACGGGCACTCCTAACTGAAGTGGAGAGTGCTCCTTATAGGCACTCCTAACTAAAGTGGAGAGTGCACCCCCATGGGCACTACAAACTGAAGTGGAGACTGCATCCCAGGGGGCACCCCCAACTAAAGTGGAGAGTGCAGGCCATAGGGGCGGAGCATACAGGGTGGATGAATTCCAAAGGGTTGTGCAAGAAGTGCGGGCGAAGAAGAATGGTAGGTGAGGATGACCACGGTCATCGAGGTCGAAAACAGGGTGAAATGAAACGGGGTGCGAATTCGAGAGGGTTGTGCAAGAAGTACGTGAAGAACTAACACACCGGATGTCTTCAGCTGAAGAATGGTAGATGTGGATGACCACGGTCATCGAGAACACCGGAAGTGTCGCCGTACAGGCCTAGCTATACTACTGATATGTTTGTTAAAACATTCATAAACATGCTTTTAAACGTATACTATGCATAAAATATGATAAAAAATTATAAAATTCGGGCGCGGAAGCAAATATTTATATAATTTTTTACAAAAATATAGTCAGATTTGACCTATCTTTGATGAATACGTTGTATATTGTAAGCTAAATGGGCTGGATTCAAGAATACCTACCACACTTGAAATACCAATTTTCTTGTTGCAATTTTTTCTTTTAGCTAAAATATGATGAAAAATCATTTAAGTCGGGCGCGGAAGCAAATATTTATATGATTTTTTACAAAAATAAAGTCAGATTTTACCTATTTTTGAAATGGATATTTTTGTTAAAACACTCATAAACATGCTTTTAAACCTATACTATGGATAAAATATGATAAAAAATTATAAAATTCGGGCGCGGAAGCAAATATTTAAATATTTTTTTACAAATATAAAGTCAGATTTTACCTATTTTTGATAAATACGTTGTATATTTAAAGCTTCATTAGCTGGATTCTAGAATACTTACCACACTTGAAATAGCAATTTTCTTGTTGCAATGTTTTCTTTTACCTAAATTATGTTGAAAAATCATAAAATTCGGATGCGGAAGCAAATATTTATATGATTTTTTACAAAAATAAATTCAGATTTTACCTATTCTTGAAATGGATATTTTTGTTAAAACATTCAGAAACATGCTTTTGGACGTATACTTTGGATAAAATATAATAAAAAATTATAAAATTTGGTTGCGGAAGCAAATATTTGTATGATTTTTTACAAAAATAAAGTCAGATTTTACCTATTTTTGATGAATACGTTGTATATTGTAAGCTACATGGGCTTGATTTTAGAATACCTACCACACTTGAAATAGCAAATCTCTTGTTGCAATGTTTTCTTTTAGCTAAAATATGATGAAAAATCATAATATTCGGGCGCGGAAGCACATATTTATATGATTTTTTACAAAAATAAAGTCGGATTTTACCTATTCTTGAAATGGATATTTTTGTTAAAACATTCATAATCATGCTTTTGGACCTATACTATGGATAAAATATGATGAAAAATTATAAAATTCGGGCGCGGAAGCAAATAATTATATGATTTTTTACAAAAATAAAGTCAGATTTTACCTATTTTTGATGAATACGTTGTATATCGCAAGCTACATGGGCTGGATTCTAGAATACCCACCACACTTGAAATAGCAATTTTCTTGTTGCAATGTTTTCTTTTAGCTAAAATATGATGAAAAATCATAATATTCGGGCGCGGAAGTAAATATTTATATGATTTTTTACGAAAATAAAGTCAGTATTTACCTATTTTTGAAATGGATATTTTTGTTAAAACATTCATAAACATGCTTTTAAACCTATACTATGCATAAAATATGATGAAAAATTATAAAATTCGGGAGTGGAAGCAAATATTTATATGATTTTTTACAAAAATAAAGTCAGATTTTACCTATTTTTGATGAATACTTTGTATATCGCAAGCTACATGGGCTTGATTCTAGAATACCTACCACACTTGAAATAGCAATTTTCTTGTTGCAATGTTTTCTTTTAGCTAAAATATGATGAAAAATCATAAAACTCGGGCGCGGAAGCAAATATTTATATGATTTTTTACAAAAATAAAGTCAAATTTTACCTATTCTTGAAATGGATATTTTTGTTAAATCATTCATAAACATGCTTTTGGATCTATAATATGGATAAAATATGATGAAAAATTATAAAATTCGGGCGCGGAAGTAAATATTTATATGATTTTTTACAAAAATAAAGTCAGATTTTACCTATTTTTGAGGAACACGTTGTATATCGCAAGCTACATGGGCTGGATTCTAGAATACCTACCACACTTGAAATAGCAATTTTCTTGTTGCAATATATTCTTTTACCTTAATTATGATAAAAAATCATAAAATTCGGGCGCTGAAGCAAATATTTATATGATTTTTTACAGAAATAAAGTCAGATTTTACCTATTCTTGAAATGGATATTTATGTTATAACATTCATAAACATGCTTTTGGACGTATACTTTGGATAAAATATGATACAAAATTATAAAATTCGGGCGCGGAAGCAAATATTTATATGATTTTTTACAAAATTAAAGTCAGATTTGACCTATTTTTGATGAATACGTTGTATATTGTAAGCTACATGGGCTGGATTCTAGACTACCTACCACACTTAACATAGCAATTTTCTTGTTGCAATGTTTTCTTTTAGCTAAAATATAATAAAAAAACATAAAATTTGGGCGCGAAAGCACATATTTATATAATTTTTTACAGAAATAAAGTCAGATTTTACCTATTTTTGAAATGGATATGTTTGTTAAAACATTCATAAACATGCTTTTAAACGTATACTATGCATAAAATATGATAAAAAATTATAAAATTCGGGCGCGGAAGCAAATATTTATATAATTTTTTACAAAAATAAAGTCAGATTTTACCTATTTTTGATGAATACGTTGTATATTGTTAGCTAAATGGGCTGGATTCGAGAATACCTACCACACTTGAAATAGCAATTTTCTTGTTGCAATTTTTTCTTTTAGCTAAAATATGATGAAAAATCATTTAAATCGGGCGCGGAAGCAAATATTTATATGATTTTTTACAAAAATAAAGTCTGATTTTACCTATTCTTGAAATGGATATATTTGTTAAAACATTCATAATCATGCTTTTGGACCTATACTATGGATAAAATATGATGAAAAATTATAAAATTCGGGCGCGGAAGCAAATAATTATATGATTTTTTACAAATATAAAGTCAGATTTTACCTATTTTTGATGAATACGTTGTATATCGCAAGCTACATGGGCTGGATTCTAGAATACCCACCACACTTGAAATAGCAATTTTCTTGTTGCAATGTTTTCTTTTAGCTAAAATATGATGAAAAATCATAATATTCGGGCGCGGAAGTAAATATTTATATGATTTTTTACGAAAATAAAGTCAGTGTTTACCTATTTTTGAAATGGATATTTTTGTTAAAACATTCATAAACATGCTTTTGGACGTATACTTTGGATAAAATATGATACAAAATTATAAAATTCGGGCGCGGAAGCAAATATTTATATGATTTTTTACAAAATTAAAGTCAGATTTGACCTATTTTTGATGAATACGTTGTATATTGTAAGCTACATGGGCTGGATTCTAGACTACCTACCACACTTGAAATAGCAATTTTCTTGTTGCAATGTTTTCTTTCAGCTAAATTATGATGAAAAATCATAAAATTCGGGCGCGGAAGCAAATATTTATATGATTTTTTACAAAAATAAAGTCAGATTTTACCTGTTCTTAAAATGGTAATTTTTGTTAAAACATTCTTAAACATGCTTTTGGTGCTATTCTATGTATAAAATATGATAAAAAATTATAAAATTCAGGCGCGGAAGCAAATATTTATATGATTTTTTACAAAAATAAAGTCAGATTTGACCTATTTTTGATGAATACGTTGTATATTGTAAGCTACATGGGCTGGATTCTAGACTACCTACCACACTTAACATAGCAATTTTCTTGTTGCAATGTTTTCTTTTAGCTAAAATATAATAAAAAAACATAAAATTTGGCCGCGGAAGCACATATTTATATGATTTTTTACAGAAATAAAGTCAGATTTTACCTATTCTTGAAATGGATATTTTTGTTAAAACATTCATAAACATGCTTTTGGACGTATACTTTGGATAAAATATGATAAAAAATTATAAAATTCGGTCGGGGAAGCAAATATTTATATAATTTTTTACAAAAATGAAGTCAGATTTTACCTATTTTTGATGAATACGTTGTATATTGTAAGCTACATGGGCTGGATTCTAGAATACCGACCACACTTGAAATAGCAATTTTCTTGTTTCAATGTTTTCTTTTAGCTAAAATATGATGAAAAATCATTTAAGTCGGGCGCGGAAGCAAATATTTATATGATTTTTTTACAAAAATAAAGTCAGATTTTACCTATTTTTGAAATGGATATTTTTGTTAAAACACTTATAAACATGCTTTTAAACCTATACTATGGATAAAATATGATAAAAAATTATAAAATTCGGGCGCGGAAGCAAATATTTATATGATTTTTTACAAAAATAAAGTCAGATTTGACCTATTTTTGATGAATACGTTGTATATTGTAAGCTACATGGGCTGGATTCTAGACTACCTACCACACTTAAAATAGCAATTTTCTTGTTGCAATGTTTTCTTTTAGCTAAAATATGATAAAAAATCATAAAATTTGGGCGCGGAAGCACATATTTATATGATTTTTTACAGAAATAAAGTCAGATTTTACCTATTCTTGAAATGGATATTTTTGTTAAAACATTCATAAACATGCTTGTGGACGTATACTTTGGATAAAATATGATAAAAAATTATAAAATTCGGTCGGGGAAGCAAGTATTTATATAATTTTTTACAAAAATGAAGTCAGATTTTACCTATTTTTGATGAATACGTTGTATATTGTAAGCTACATGGGCTTGATTCTAGTATACCTACCACACTTGAAATAGCAATTTTCTTGTTGCAATGTTTTCCTTCAGCTAAAATATGATGAAAAATCATAAAATTCGGGCGCGGAAGCAAATATTTATATGATTTTTTACAGAAACAAAGTCAGATTTTACCTATTCTTCAAATGGATATTTTTGTTAAAACATTCTTAAACATGCTTTTGGTCCTATTCTATGGATAAAATATGATAAAAAATTATAAAATTCGGGCGCGGAAGCAAATATTTATATGATTTTTTACAAAAATATAGTCAGATTTGACCTATTTTTGATGAATATGTTGTATATTGTAAGCTACATGGGCTGGATTCTAGACTACCTACCACACTTGAAATAGCAATTTTCTTATTGCAATGTTTTCTTTTACCTAAATTATGTTGAAAAATGAACAAATTCGAAAGCGGAAGCAAATATTTATATGATTGTTTACTAAAATAAATTCAGATTTTACCTATTCTTGAAATGGATATTTTTGTTAAAACATTCATAAACATGCTTTTGGACGTATACTTTGGATAAAATATAATAAAAAATTATAAATTTCGGTCGCAGAAGCAAATATTTATATGATTTTTTACAAAAATAAAGTCAGATTTTACCTATTTTTGATGAATACTTTGTGTATTGTAAGCTACATGGGCTGGATTCTAGAATACCTACCACAATTGAAATAGCAATTTTCTTGGTGCAATGTTTTTTTTAGCTAAAATATGATGAAAATTCATAAAATTCGGGCGCGGAAGCAAATACTTATATGATTTTTTACAAAAATAAAGACAGATTTTACCTATTCTTGAAATGGATATTTTTGTTAAAACATTCATAAACATGCTTTTGGACCTTTACTATGGATAAAATATGATAAAAAATTATAAAATTCGAGCGCGGAAGCCAATATTTATATGATTTTTTACAAAAATAAAGTCAGATTTTACCTATTTTTGAAATGGATATTTTTGTTAAAACACTCATAAACATGCTTTTAAACCTATACTATGAATAAAATATGATAAAAAATTATAAAATTCGGGCGCGGAAGCAAATATTTAAATATTTTTTTACAAATATAAAGTTAGATTTTACCTATTTTTGATAAATACGTTGTATATTTAAAGCTTCATTATCTGGATTCTAGAATACCTACCACACTTGAAATAGCAATTTTCTTGTTGCAATGTTTTCTTTTACCTAAATTATGTTGAAAAAATCATAAAAATCGGATGCGGAAGCAAATATTTATATGATTTTTTACAAAAATAAATTCAGATTTTGCCTATTCTAGAAATGGATATTTTTCTTAAAACATTCATAAACATGCTTTTGGACCTATACTATGGATAAAATATGATGAAAAATTATAAAATTCGGGCGCGGAAGTAAATATTTAAATATTTTTTTACAAAAATAAAGTCAGATTTTACCTATTTTTGATGAATACATTGTATATTTAAAGCTACATGGGCTGGATTCTAGAATACCTACCACACTTGAAATAGCAATTTTCTTGTTGCAATGTTTTCTTTTCCCTAAATTATGTTGAAAAATCATAAAATTCGGATGCAGAAGCAAATATTTATATGATTTTTTACAAAAATAAATTCAGATTTTGCCTATTCTAGAAATGGATATTTTTCTTAAAACATTCATAAACATGCTTTTGGATCTATACTATGGATAAAATATGATGAAAAATTATAAAATTCGGGTGCGGAAGCAAATATTTATATGATTTTTTACAAAAATAAAGTCAGATTTCACCTATTTTTGATGAATACGTTGTATATCGCAAGCTACATGGGCTGGATTCTAGAATACCTACCACACTTGAAATAGCAACTTTCTTGTTGCAATTTATTCTTTTACCTGAATTATGATAAAAAATCATAAAATTCGGGCGCGGAAGCAAATATTTATATGATTTTTTACAGAAATAAAGTCAGATTTTACCTATTCTTGAAATGGATATTTTTGTTAAAACATTCTTAAACATGCTTTTGGTCCTATTCTATGGATAAAATATGATAAAAAATTATAAAATTCGGGCGCGGAAGCAAATATTTATATGATTTTTTACAAAAATATAGTCAGATTTGACCTATTTTTGATGAATACGTTGTATATTGTAAGCTACATGGGCTGGATTCTAGACTACCTACCACACTTAACATAGCAATTTTCTTGTTGCAATGTTTTCTTTTAGCTAAAATATGATAAAAAATCATAAAATTCGGGCGCGGAAGAAAATATTTATATGATTTTTTACAAAAATAAAGTCAGATTTTACCTATTCTTGAAATAGATATTTTTGTTAAAACATTCATAAACATGCTTTTGGACCTATATTATTGATAAAATATGATAAAAAATGATAAAATTCGGGCGCGGAAGCAAATATTTATATGATTTTTTACAAAAATAAAGTCAGATTTGACCTATTTTTGATGAATACGTTGTATATTGTAAGCTACATGGGCTGGATTCTAGACTACCTACCACACTTAAAATAGCAATTTTCTTGTTGCAATGTTTTCTTTTAGCTAAAATATGATAAAAAATCATAAAATTCGGGCGCGGAAGAAAATATTTATATGATTTTTTACAAAAATAAGTCAGATTTTAACTATTCTTGAAATGGATATTTTTGTTAAAACATTCATAAACATGCTTTTGGACCTATACTATGGATAAAATATGATGAAAAATTATAAAATTCGGTCGGGGAAGCAAATATTTATATGATTTTTTACAAAAATGAAGTCAGATTTTAACTATTTTTGATGAATACGTTGTATATTGTAAGCTAAATGGGCTGGATTCAAGAATACCTACCACACTTCAAATAGCAATTTTCTTGTTGCAATGTTTTCTCTTAGCTAAAATATGATAAAAAATCATAAAAGTAGGGCGCGGAAGCAAATATTTATATGATTTTTTACAAAAATAAATTCAGATTTTACCTATTCTTGAAATGGATATTTTTGTTAAAACATTCATAAACATGCTTTTGGATCTATACTATGGATAAAATATGATAAAAAATTATAAAATTCGGGCGCGGAAGCAAATAATTATATGATTTTTTACAAAAATAAAGTCAGATTTTACCTATATTTGATGAATACGTTGTATATCGCAAGCTACATGGGCAGGATTCTGGAATATCCACCACACTTGAAATAGCTATTTTCTTGTTGCAATGTTTTCTTTTAGCTAAAATATGATGAAAAAACATAAAATTCGGGCGCGGAAGAAAATATTTATATGATTTTTTACAAAAATAAAATCAGATTTTACCTATTCTTGAAATTGATATTTTTGTTAAAACATTCATAAACATGCTTTTGGACCTATACTATGGATAAAATATGATGAAAAATTATAAAATTCGGGCGCGGAAGCAAATATTTATATGATTTTATACAAAAATAAAGTCAGATTTTACCTATTTTTGATGAATACGTTGTATATCGCAAGCTACATGGGCTGGATTCTAGAATACCTACCACACTTGAAATAGCAATTTTCTTGTTGCAATGTTTTCTTTTACCTAAATTATGATGAAAAATTATACAATTCGGATGCGGAAGGAAATATTTATAAGATTTTTTACAAAAATAAATTCAGATTCTACCTATTCCTGAAATGGATATTTTTGTTAAAACATTCATAAACATGCTTTTGGACCTATACTATGGAAAAAATATGATGAAAAATTATAAAACTCGGTCGCGGAAGCAAATATTTATATGATTTTTTACAAAAATGAAGTCAGATTTTACTTATTTTTGATGAATACGTTGTATATTGTAAGCTACATGAGCTGGATTCTAGAATACCTACCACACTTGAAATAGCAATTTTCTTGTTGCAATGTTTTCTTTTAGCTAAAATATAATGCAAAATCATAAAATTCGGGCTCGGAAGCAAATATTTATATGATTTTTTACAAAAAATAAGTCAGATTTTACCTATTTTTGAAATGGATATGTTTGTAAAACATTCATAAACATGCTTTTAAACCTAAACTATGCATAAAATATGATAAACAATTATAAAATTCGGGCGCGGAAGCAAATATTTATATAATTTTTTACAAAAATAAAGTCAGATTTTACCTATTTTTGATGAATACGTTGTATATTGTAAGCTACATGAGCTGGATTCTAGAACACCTGCCACACTTAAAATAGCAATTTTATGTTGCAATGTTTTCTTTTAGCTAAAATATGATGAAAAATCATAAAATTCGGCCGCGGAAGCAAATATTTATATGATTTTTTACAAAAATAAAGTCAGTTTTTACCTATTTTTGAAACGAATATTTTTGTTAAAACATTCATAAACATGCTTTTAAACCGATACTATGCATAATATATGATGAAAAATTATAAAATTCGAGCGCGGAAGCAAATATTTAAATATTTTTTTACAAATATAAAGTCAGATTTTACCTATTTTTGATGAATACTTTGTGTATTGTAAGCTACATGGGCTGGATTCTAGAATACCTACCACACTTGAAATAGCAATTTTCTTGTTGCAATGTTTTCTTTTAGCTAAAATATGATGAAAATTCATAAAATTCGGGCGCGGAAGCAAATACTTATATGATTTTTTACAAAAATAAAGACAGATTTTACCTATTCTTGAAATGGATATTTTTGTTAAAACATTCATAAACATGCTTTTGGACCTTTACTATGGATAAAATATGATAAAAAATTATAAAATTCGAGCGCGGAAGCCAATATTTATATGATTTTTTACAAAAATAAAGTCAGATTTTACCTATTTTTGAAATGGATAATTTTGTTAAAACACTCATAAACATGCTTTTAAACCTATACTATGAATAAAATATGATAAAAAATTATAAAATTCGGGCGCGGAAGCAAATATTTAAATATTTTTTTACAAATATAAAGTCAGATTTTACCTATTTTTGATAAATACGTTGTATATTTAAAGCTTCATTAGCTGGATTCTAGAATACCTACCACACTTGAAATAGCAATTTTCTTGTTGCAATGTTTTCTTTTACCTAAATTATGTTGAAAAATCATAAAAATCGGATGCGGAAGCAAATATTTATATGATTTTTTACAAAAATAAATTCAGATTTTGCCTATTCTAGAAATGGATATTTTTCTTAAAACATTTATAAACATGCTTTTGGACCTATACTATGGATAAAATATGATGAAAAATTATAAAATTCGGGCGCGGAAGTAAATATTTAAATATTTTTTTACAAAAATAAAGTCAGATTTTACCTATTTTTGATGAATACATTGTATATTTAAAGCTTCATTAGCTGGATTCTAGAATACCTACCACACTTGAAATAGCAATTTTCTTGTTGCAATGTTTTCTTTTACCTAAATTATGTTGAAAAATCATAAAATCGGATGCGGAAGCAAATATTTATATGATTTTTTACAAAAATAAATTCAGATTTTGCCTATTCTAGAAATGGATATTTTTCTTAAAACATTCATAAACATGCTTTTGGATCTATACTATGGATAAAATATGATCAAAAATTATAAAATTCGGGCGCGGAAGCAAATATTTATATGATTTTTTACAAAAATAAAGTCAGATTTTACCTATTTTTGATGAATACGTTGTATATCGCAAGCTACATGGGCTGGATTCTAGAATACCTACCACACTTGAAATAGCAATTTTCTTGTTGCAATGTTTTCTTTTACCTAAATTATGTTGAAAAATCATAAAATTCGGATGCAGAAGCAATTATTTATATGATTTTTTACAAAAATAAATTCAGATTTTGCCTATTCTAGAAATGGATATTTTTCTTAAAACATTCATAAACATGCTTTTGGATCTATACTATGGATAAAATATGATGAAAAATTATAAAATTCGGGCGCGGAAGCAAATATTTATATGATTTTTTACAAAAATAAAGTCAGATTTCACCTATTTTTGATGAATACGTTGTATATCGCAAGCTACATGGGCTGGATTCTAGAATACCTACCACACTTGAAATAGCAACTTTCTTGTTGCAATGTATTCTTTTACCTGAATTATGATAAAAAATCATAAAATTTGGGCGCGGAAGCAAATATTTATATGATTTTTTACAGAAATAAAGTCAGATTTTACCTATTCTTGAAATGGATATTTTTGTTAAAACATTCTTAAACATGCTTTTGGTCCTATTCTATGGATAAAATATGATAAAAAATTATAAAATTCGGGCGCGGAAGCAAATATTTATATGATTTTTTACAAAAATATAGTCAGATTTGACCTATTTTTGATGAATACGTTTTATATTGTAAGCTACATGGGCTGGATTCTAGACTACCTACCACACTTAACATAGCAATTTTCTTGTTGCAATGTTTTCTTTTAGCTAAAATATGATAAAAAATCATAAAATTCGGGCGCGGAAGAAAATATTTATATGATTTTTTACAAAAATAAAGTCAGATTTTACCTATTCTTGAA
Source organism: Stenolophus ochropezus (assembly GCA_035578165.1). Taxonomy (NCBI): domain Eukaryota; kingdom Metazoa; phylum Arthropoda; class Insecta; order Coleoptera; family Carabidae; genus Stenolophus; species Stenolophus ochropezus. The sequence goes on from JAQOWZ010000224.1 coordinate 63,712, forward strand.
ATAGATATTTTTGTTAAAACATTCATAAACATGCTTTTGGACCTATATTATTGATAAAATATGATAAAAAATGATAAAATTCGGGCGCGGAAGAAAATATTTATATGATTTTTTACAAAAATAAAGTCAGATTTGACCTATTTTGATGAATACGTTGTATATTGTAAGCTACATGGGCTGGATTCTAGACTACCTACCACACTTAAAATAGCAATTTTCTTGTTGCAATGTTTTCTTTTAGCTAAAATATGATAAAAAATCATAAAATTCGGGCGCGGAAGAAAATATTTATATGATTCTTTACAAAAATAAGTCAGATTTTACCTATTCTTGAAATGGATATTTTTGTTAAAACATTCATAAACATGCTTTTGGACCTATACTATGGATAAAATATGATGAAAAATTATAAAATTCGGTCGGGGAAGCAAATATTTATATGATTTTTTACAAAAATGAAGTCAGATTTTAACTATTTTTGATGAATACGTTGTATATTGTAAGCTAAATGGGCTGGATTCAAGAATACCTACCACACTTGAAATAGCAATTTTCTTGTTACAATGTTTTCTTTTAGCTAAAATATGATAAAAAATCATAAAAGTAGGGCGCGGAAGCAAATATTTATATGATTTTTTACAAAAATAAAGTCAGATTTTACCTATATTTGATGAATACGTTGTATATCGCAAGCTACATGGGCAGGATTCTGGAATATCCACCACACTTGAAATAGCTATTTTCTTGTTGCAATGTTTTCTTTTAGCTAAAATATGATGAAAAAACATAAAATTCGGGCGCGGAAGAAAATATTTATATGATTTTTTACAAAAATAAAATCAGAATTTACCTATTCTTGAAATTGATATTTTTGTTAAAACATTCATAAACATGCTTTTGGACCTATACTATGGATAAAATATGATGAAAAATTATAAAATTCGGGCGCGGAAGCAAATATTTATATGATTTTTTACAAAAATGAAGTCAGATTTTACCTATTTTTGATGAATACGTTGTATATTGTAAGCTACATGAGCTGGATTCTAGAATACCTACCACACTTGAAATAGCATTTTTCTTGTTGCAATGTTTTCTTTTAGCTAAAATATGATGCAAAATCATACGCGCTATCTCAGAGTGCAAATATTTATATGATTTTTTACAAAAAATAAGTCAGATTTTACCTATTTTTGAAATGGATATGTTTGTAAAACATTCATAAACATGCTTTTAAACCTAAACTATGCATAAAATATGATAAACAATTATAAAATTCGGGCGGGGAAGCAAATATTTATATAATTTTTTACAAAAATAAAGTCAGATTTTACCTATTTTTGATGAATACGTTGTATATTGTAAGCTACATGGGCTGGATTCTAGAACACCTACCGCACTTAAAATAGCAATTTTATGTTGCAATGTTTTCTTTTAGCTAAAATATGATGAAAAATCATAAAATTCGGCCGCGGAAGCAAATATTTATATGATTTTTTACAAAAATAATGTCAGATTTTACCTATTCTTGAAATGTTTTTTTTGTTAAAACATTCATAAACATGCTTTTGGACCTATACTATGGATAAAATATGATGAAAAATTATAAAATTCGGGTGCGGAAGCAATTAATTATATGATTTTTTACAAAAATAAAGTCAGATTTTACCTAATTCTGATGAACACGTTGTATATCGCAAGCTACATGGGCTGGATTCTAGAATACCCACCACACTTGAAATAGCAATTTTCTTGTTGCAATGTATTCTTTTAACTAAATTATGATGAAAAATCATAAAATTCGGGCGCGGAAGCAAATAATTATATGATATTTTACGAAAATAAAGTCAGTTTTTACCTATTTTTGAAACGAATATTTTTGTTAAAACATTCATAAACATGCTTTTAAACCTATACTATGCATAATATATGATGAAAAATTATAAAATTCGAGCGCGGAAGCAAATATTTATTTAATTATTTACAAAAATAAAGTCAGATTTTACCTATTTTTGATGAATACGTTGTATATTGTAAGCTACTTGAGCTGCATTCTAGAATACCTACCACACTTGAAATAGCAATTTTTTTGTTGCAATGTTTTCTTTTAGCTAAAATATGATGAAAAATCATATAATTCGGGCTCGGAAGCAAATATTTATATGATTTTTTACAAAAATAAAGTCAGATTTTACCTATTCTTGAAATGGATATTTTTGTTAAAACATTCATAAACATACTTTTGAATCTATACTATGGATAAAATATGATGAAAAATTATAAAATTCGGGCGCGGAAGCAAATATTTATATGATTTTTTACAAAATTAAAGTCAGATTTTACCTATTTTTGATGAATACGTACGTTGTATATCGCAAGCTACATGGGCTAGAATCTAGAATACCCACCACACTTGAAATAGCAATTTTCTTGTTGCAATGTTTTCTTTTAGCTAAAATATGATGAAAAATCATAAAATTCGGCCGCGGAAGCAAATATTTATATGATTTTTTACAAAAATAATGTCAGATTTTACCTATTCTTGAAATGGATATTTTTGTTAAAACATCATAAACATGCTTTTGGACCTATACTATGGATAAAATATGATAAAAAATTATAAAATTCGGGTGCGGAAGCAAAAAATTATATGATTTTTTACAAAAATAAAGTCAGATTTTACCTAATTTTGATGAATACGTTGTATATCGCAAGCTACATGGGCTGGATTCTAGAATACCCACCACACTTGAAATAGCAATTTTCTTGTTGCAATGTTTTCTTTTAGCTAAAATATGATGAAAAATCATAAAATTCGGGCGCGGAAGCAAATATTTATATGATTTTTTACAAAAATAATGTGAGATTTTACCTATTCTTAAAATGGATATTTTTGTTAAAACATTCTTAAACATGCTTTTGGACCTATTCTATGGATAAAATATGATGAAAAATTATAAAATTCGAGCGCGGAAGCAAATATTTATTTAATTATTTACAAAAATAAAGTCAGATTTTACCTATTTTGATGAATACGTTGTATATTGTAAGCTACATGGGCTGGATTCTACAATACCTACCACACTTGAAATAGCAATTTTCTTGTTGCAATGTTTTCTTTTAGCTAAAATATGATAAAAAATTATAAAATTCGGGCGCGGAAGCAAATATTTATATGAATTTTTACAGAAATAAAGTCAGATTTTACCTATTCTTAAAATGGATATTTTTGTTAAAACATTCTTAAACATGCTTTTGGACCTATTCTATGGATAAAATATGATGAAAAATTATAAAATTCGAGCGCGGAAGCAAATATTTATTTAATTATTTACAAAAATAAAGTCAGATTTTACCTATTTTTGATGAATACGTTGTATATTGTAAGCTACATGGGCTGGATTCTACAATACCTACCACACTTGAAATAGCAATTTTCTTGTTGCAATGTTTTCTTTTAGCTAATATATGATAAAAAATTATAAAATTCGGGCGCGGAAGCAAATATTTATATGACTTTTTACAAAAATAAAGTCAGATTTTACCTATTTTTGAAATGGATATTTTTGTTAAAACATTCATAAACATGCTTTTAAACCTATACTATGCACAAAATATGATAAAAAATTATAAAATTCGAGCGCGGAAGCAAATATTTATATAATTTTTTACAAAAATAAAGACAGATTTTACCTATTTTTGATGAATACGTTGTATATTGTAAGCTTCATTGGCTGGAATCTAGAATACCTACCACACTTGAAATAGCAATTTTCTTGTTGCAATGTTTTCTTTTACGTTAATTATAATAAAAAATCATAAAATTCGGGCGCGGAAGCAAATATTTATATGAATTTTTACAGAAATAAAGTCAGATTTTACCTATTCTTGAATTGGATATTTTTGTTAAAACATTCATAAACATGCTTTTGGACGTATACTTTGGATCAAATATAATAAAAAATTATAAAATTCGGTCGGGGAAGCAAATATTTATATGTTTTTTTACAAAAATTAAGTCAGATTTTACCTATTTTTGATGAATACGTTGTATATTGTAAGCTACATGAGCTGGATTCTAGAATACCTACCACACTTGAAATAGCAATTTTCTTGTTGCAATGTTTTCTTTTAGCTATAATATGATGAAAAATCATAAAATTCGGGCGCGGAAGCAAATATTTATATGATTTTTTACAGAAATAAAGTCAGATTTTACCTATTCTTGAAATGGATATTTTTGTTAAAACATTCATAAACATGCTTTTGGACGTATACTTTGGATAAAATATGATAAAAAAATTATAAAATTCGGTCGAGGAAGCAAATATTTATATGATTTTTTACAAAAATGAAGTCAGATTTTACCTATTTTTGATGAATACGTTGTATATTGTAAGCTACATGTGCTGGATTCTACAATACCTACCATACTTGAAATAGCAATTTTATTGTTGCAATGTTTTCTTTTAGCTATAATATGATAAAAAATCATAAAATTCGGGAGCGGAAGCAAATATTTATATGATTTTTTACAAAAATAAAGTCAGATTTTACCTATTCTTGAAATGGATATTTTTGTTAAAACATTCATAAACATGCTTTTGGACGTATACTTTGGATAAAATATGATGAAAAATTATAAAATTCGGTCGGGGAACCAAATATTTATATGATTTTTTACAAAAATGAAGTCAGATTTTACCTATTTTTGATGAATACGTTGTATATTGTAAGCTACATGGGCTGGATTCTAGAACACCTACCACACTTGAAATAGCAATTTTCTTGTTGCAATGTTTTCTTTTAGCTAAAATATAATGAAAAATCATAAAATTCGGGCGCGGAAGCAAATATTTATATGATTTTTTACAAAAATAACGTCAGATTTTACCTATTCTTTAAATGGATATTTTTGTTAAAACATTCATAAACATGCTTTTGGACCTATACTATGGATAAAGTATGATGAGAATTTATAAAATTATGGCGCGGAAGCAAATAATTATATGATTTTTTACAAAAATAAAGTCAGATTTTACTTATTTTTGATGAATACGTTGTATATCGCAAGCTACATGGGCTGGATTCTAGAATACCCACCACACTTGTAATAGCAATTTTCTTGTTGCAATGTTTTCTTTTAGCTAAAATATGATGAAAAATCATAAAATTCAGGCGCGGAAGCAAATATATATATGATTTTTTACGAAAATAAAGTCAGTTTTTACCTATTTTTGAAATGGATATTTTTGTTAAAACATTCATAAACATGCTTTTAAACCTATACTATGCATAAAATATGATGAAAAATTATAAAATTCGGGCGCGGAAGCAAATATTTATATAATTTTTTACAAAAATAAAGTCAGATCTTACCTATTTTCGATGAATACGTTGTATATTGTAAGCTTCATTGGCTGGATTTTAGAATACCTACCACACTTGAAATAGCAATTTTCTTGTTGCAATGTATTCTTTTACCTAAAATATGATAAAAAATCATAAAATTCGGGCGCGGAAGCAAATATTTATATGATTTTTTACAGAAATAAATTCAGATTTTACCTATTCTTGAAATGGATATTTTTGTTAAAACATTCATAAAAATGCTTTTGGACCTATACAATGGATAAAATATGATGAAAAATTATAAAATTCGGGCGCGGAAGCAAATATTTATATGATTTTTAAAAAAAATAATTTCAGATTTTACCTATTTTTGATGAATACGTTGTATATCGCAAGCTACATGGGCTGGATTCTAGAATACCTATCACACTTGAAATAGCAATTTTCTTGTTGCAATGTATTTTTTTACCTTAATTATGATAAAAAATCATAAAATTCGGGCGCGGAAACAAATATTTATATGATTTTTTACTGAAATAAAGTCAGAATTTACTTATTCTTGAAATGGATATTTTTGTTAAAACATTCATAAACATGCTTTTGGACGTATACTTTGGATAAAATATGATGAATAATTATAAAATTCGGTCGGGGAACCAAATATTTATATGATTTTTTACAAAAATGAAGTCAGATTTTACCTATTTTTGATGAATACGTTGTATATTGTAAGCTACATGGGCTGGATTCTAGAATACCTACCACACTTGAAATAGCAATTTTCTTGTTGCAATGTATTTTTTTACCTTAATTATGATAAAAATTCATAAAATTCGGGCGCGGAAGAAAAATATTTATATGATTTTTTACGAAAATAAAGTCAGTTTTTACCTATTTTTGAAATGGATATTTTTGTTAAAACATTCATAAACATGCTTTTAAACCTATACTATGCATAAAATATGATGAAAAATTATAAAATTCGGGCGCGGAAGCAAATATTTATATAATTTTTTACAAAAATAAAGTCAGATTTTACCTATTTTCGATGAATACGTTGTATATTGTAAGCTTCATTGGCTGGATTTTAGAATACCTACCACACTTGAAATAGCAATTTTCTTGTTGCAATGTATTCTTTTACCTAAATTATGATAAAAAATCATAAAATTTGGGCGCGGAAGCAAATATTTATATGATTTTTTACTGAAATAAAGTCAGATTTTACCTATTCTTGAAATGGATATTTTTGTTAAAACATTCATAAAAATGCTTTTGGACCTATACAATGGATAAAATATGATGAATAATTATAAAATTTGGTCGGGGAACCAAATATTTATATGATTTTTTACAAAAATGAAGTCAGATTTTACCTATTTTTGATGAATACGTTGTATATTGTAAGCTACATGGGCTGGATTCTAGAATACCTACCACACTTGAAATAGCAATTTTCTTGTTGCAATGTATTTTTTTACCTTAATTATGATAAAAAATCATAAAATTCGGGCGCGGAAACAAATATTTATATGATTTTTTACTGAAATAAAGTCAGAATTTACTTATTCTTGAAATGGATATTTTTGTTAAAACATTCATAAACATGCTTTTGGACGTATACTTTGGATAAAATATGATGAATAATTATAAAATTCGGTCGGGGAACCAAATATTTATATGATTTTTTACAAAAATGAAGTCAGATTTTACCTATTTTTGATGAATACGTTGTATATTGTAAGCTACATGGGCTGGATTCTAGAATACCTACCACACTTGAAATAGCAATTTTCTTGTTGCAATGTATTTTTTTTACTTTAATTATGATAAAAATTCATAAAATTCGGGCGCGGAAGCAAATATTTATATGATTTTTTTCAGAAATAAAGTCAGAATTTACCTATTCTTGAAATGGATATTTTTGTTACAACATTCATAAACATGCTTTTAGACGTATACTTTGGATAAAATATGATGAAAAATTATAAATTTCGGTCGCGGAAGCAAATATTTATATGATTTTTTTAAAAAATAAAGTCAGAATTTACCTATTTTTGATGAATACGTTGTATATCGCAAGCTAGATGGGCTGGATTCTAGAATACCTACCACACTTGAAATAGCAATTTTCTTGTTGCAATGTATTTTTTTACCTTAATTATGATAAAAAATCATAAAATTCGTTCGCGGAAGCAAATATTTATATGATTTTTTACAGAAATAAAGTCAGAATTTACCTATTCTTGAAATGGATATTTTTGTTAAAACATTCATAAACATGCTTTTGGACGTATACTTTGGATAAAATATAATAAAAAATTATAAATTTCGGTCGCAGAAGCAAATATTTATATGATTTTTTACGAAAATAAAGTCAGATTTTACCTATTTTTGATGAATCCGTTGTATATTGTAAGATACATGAGCTGGATTCTAGAATACCTACCACACTTGAAATAGCAATTTTCTTGTTGAAATGTTTTCTTTTAGCTAAAATATAATGAAAAATCATAAAATTCGGGCGCTGGAGCAAATATTTATATGATTTTTTACAAAAATAACGTCAGATTTTACCTATTCTTTAAATGGATATTTTTGTTAAAACATTCATAAACATGCTTTTGGACCTATACTATGGATAAAGTATGATGAAAAATTGTAAAATTATGGCGCGGAAGCAAATATTTATATGATTTTTTACAAAAATAAAGTCAGATTTTACTTATTTTTGATGAATACGTTGTATATCGCAAGCTACATGGGCTGGATTCTAGAATACCCACCACACTTGTAATAGCAATTTTCTTGTTGCAATGTTTTCTTTTAGCTAAAATATGATGAAAAATCATAAAATTCAGGCGCGGAAGCAATTATATATATATGATTTTTTACGAAAATAAAGTCAGTTTTTACCTATTTTTGAAATGGATATTTTTGTTAAAACATTCATAAACATGCTTTTAAACCTATACTATGCATAAAATATGATGAAAAATTATAAAATTCGTTCGCGGAAGCAAATATTTATATAATTTTTTACAAAAATAAAGTCAGATTTTACCTATTTTCGATGAATACGTTGTATATTGTAAGCTTCATTGGCTGGATTTTAGAATACCTACCACACTTGAAATAGCAATTTTCTTGTTGCAATGTATTCTTTTACCTTATTTATGATAAAAAATCATAAAATTCGGGCGCGGAAGCAAATATTTATATGATTTTTTACAGAAATAAAGTCAGAATTTACCTATTCTTGAAATGGATATTTTTGTTAAAACATACATAAACATGCTTTTGGACGTATACTTTGGATAAAATATGATGAAAAATTATAAATTTCGGTCGCGGAAGCAAATATTTATATGATTTTTTTACAAAAATGGAGTCAGAATTTACCTATTTTTGATGAATACGTTGTATATTGTAAGCTACATGAGCTGGATTCTAGAATACCTACCACACTTGAAATACCAATTTTCTTGTTGCAATGTTTTCTTTTAGCTAAAATATGATGAAAAATCATAAAATTCGGTCGCGGAAGCAAATATTTATATGATTTTTTACAAAAATAATGTCAGATTTTACCTATTCTTTAAATGGATATTTTTGTTAAAACATTCATAAACATGCTTTTGGACCTATACTATGGATTTAGATTTAGATTTGAGGTGGAGGGTGGATAAACTCCACGTGCACTGAGGCCTCGCATATGGGCCCATTGTACTGCCTCCAGGTGCACAGCTCCCTAGCTATCTTGAAGCCATTCTACGCTACGGAAGAAGGCTAACAAGTTGGCAGGTGGGGTTGTGCTGAGTGTTGCCTCGGAAGGCCACATATCCCCAAGCATGGAACCTCTTTTTAATGATAAAGTGGGGCATTCCTGAAGAATGTGCTCCACTGTTTCATCATCCATATCACATCCTCTGCAAAGTGAGGTGTTTGAGATTTTTATACGATGCATGTGCTTGTTGAAACGACCATGCCCTGTAAATACTTCAATAAGGAGTTTGAGATTGTTCCTCGAAAGCCTTATTAGGTAATTAGCCAGCTTGAAAGTCGGCTTAAAGATAAAAGATTTCGTCTGTTTGCAGTTAGATCTAGTGTTCCAACTAGCTGAAAATTTGTCGAAAGTAATGGTTCGAATGATGTTATGAAGAGTCGATTTACTTAGCGGCAAGATGGGCTCGGGCCCACAAGGTGGGGTAGATGAGCCTTGCTTTGCTAAATAGTCGGCACGAATGTTACCTTCATTGTCACTATGTCCTTTTACCCATATGAGTTCAAGAGTATTATCTTGGCATACGTTTGACAGGGCGGTGTGACAGAGTTCAGTTAAACCTGAGGTAAATTTAAAACCATTCAGGCTTTGAAGAGCTGCTCTACTGTCAGATGCTATCCTTATATGCTTATTTAGAACGTTGTGTTCTTTAATCAGCAATGCACTATGCAGGATCCCCAGCATTTCTGCTTGGAAGACAGTAGCATATTTGCCTAGTGGAATACTGACGTCCAGGTTCATTTGTTCAGAGAAAATGCCTGAACCGGAGCCTTTCCCATTTTTGGAACCGTCAGTGGAAATTAGAATGTCGGGATTTGATGATATCTGACAGTCTAGTATAATCCGATAGGGTTTATCAAAGTATAATTTTGGAGCAATGCAGTCAGTGTTCATTTGCAGAAGAGGAGCACTTTGAGCTGCTTCTTTGAAAATAGAACAATGCCTGCAACTTGGTCCTATTTTGGGCCAGTGGCCTAATTGTGAGAGGCGTAGGACTGCTTTCAGCGCGACTTCCTCTATGTGAAGGTTTAGAGGAGGAAGGCATAGAAGGACTTCCATTGCCGCTGTTGGTGTGGTGCGCATTGCACCGGTTATGGCTAGACATGCCAATCTTTGTACATGTTCTAGTTTTGATATTGCTACGGATTGTTTGATTCTGGGCCACCAGACAAGAGCTCCGTAGGTGATCATTGGCCTGATTATGGATACGTATAACCATAAAGCGAGTTTTGGAGTTAGACCCCAGGTTTTACCTAAGATCCGTCGACACTGCCAGAATGCTATGCAGGCTTTTTCAACTTTGTAGTTTAAATGTAGACTCCAGTTAAGTTTGCTGTCAATTATGACTCCCAGATATTTGACGTTACTGGACAAACTTAGAGACTGATTGAATATTTTTGGCATTGTGAGAGTGCCAATTTTCCGCTTTCTTGTGAAAAGAACCATTTCAGTTTTGGCAGGATTTACCGAAAGAGAGTGGTCTTTGCACCAGTTTTCAATGAGTTTGAGAGCAGCGCTTGCTAGATTTGCAAGGATGTTCTCAAATTTTCCGTTTAGCAGGACAGTGATGTCGTCTGCATATCCAATAGAGTGATATCCATTGTTGTTGAGGAGTAGCAGAAGATTGTTTACTAATATCGCCCAAAGAAGGGGTGACAGAACACCACCTTGGGGACAGCCTCTTGTAACATAGCCTCTTATGGTTGTTTCTCCAGAGGAGAATTCGATCGCCCTATGTTCTAGCATGAACTTTATCCACCTGATAAGAGGAGATTCTACTTCATGGAACTCTAGAGCATGGACTATAGAGTTGAAGGTAGCTTTGTCGAAAGCGCCTTCTATATCTATGAAAATACCCAGGGAGGAATTGTTGTGTTCCAAAGAGTTTTCGATCCTGCTAACCACAGCATGAAGAGCAGTTTCGGTCGATTTTCCCTGAATATAAGCATGTTGGTTGGGGTGCAGCGGATTTTGAACCAGTGCAGTTTCCCTTATGTATCTATCACAAAGTCTTTCCAGAGTTTTAAGAAGAACTGAGGTAAGGCTTATTGGGCGATATGATTTAGGTATTGAGTAGTCTACGCGTCCGGGTTTGGGAATGTAAACTACTTTAACTTCCCTCCATCCTATAGGGACATATGCGAGGGTAATGCAAGCTCTAAAGATCCAAACCAGGTGAGGTGTTAATTGCTTGCAGCCCCATTGAAGAAGGGCTGCAACAATACCATCTAGACCTGGTGATTTATAAGGCTTTAGGGAGTTTATTGCCCAGGTTGTGCGTGTCTCATCAATGATTACCTTAGAGAGCTCGAGCGCCTCCTCTGAAAAGGAGTGATCGTTGTCCTTCCAGGTACATCTTTCAGAGATCACACAGCCGGGGAAATGACATTTTAGAAGTATTTCATTGTTTTCAATGATTGAGGAAACGAAGGTGCCATCTTCTTTTTTGAGGCAGCCTAGCTGTTGGTTTGGTTCTTTGCAGATCATTTTTTTCAAGCGAGCTACGGGGGCAGATTTGTCAATATTGCTGACATATTGTTGCCAGGCGTTCCTTTGCCTTTGCCTGATAGCTTTTTTGTATTTTGTTTTCTCCAATTTGTACGAGAGCCAGTCAGCTTCCATTTTGGAGTTTTTGGCTTTATTGAACAATTTCCTAATAGAAGTTCTCATTTTACTCAATTCCTTGCACCACCATGGGGCGTTCTTTGAGTTAATTGTACTTAAGGGACATGCCCTTTCATATGAATTGATAAGAATGTGCTGGAGTTTGCTGACGCAATCCTCAAGCGAGTCCTTGCTAATTTGATTTGGAATATGACATCCCTCTATTCTAGAATGAAGAAGATCTAGGAATAGAGTTTTGTCTGTTTTCCTGGGGTTCCGAAAGACCTTTTTATCAATATGCTTAGCGTTCAGCGTAAAGTGAATTGATTTGTGATCAGACATTGAGACATCAGGTGATACATACCATCCTGATATGTCATTAGATATCTTAGGTGTTGCCAGGGTGATGTCAATCCTAGATTGTGCACGAGACGTGACGAAAGTAGGTTCATCGCCTTGGTTGAGAATTTCTAGATTGGTACTAGTGATGTATTCACATAAAGATTTACCTCTGGGGTTAATGTCTTTGCTGCCCCAGACAGTATGGTGTGAGTTAGAGTCACATCCTACAATTAGATGTTTGTGATTTTCTTCACAAAACTCGACCAGTTTGACAAGTTCAAGGCTAGGAGGTGATTGTGAAGAATCTGAGGGAAGGTAGCAGGAGGCAAGAATGATGTCTTCCTTGCTGTTGTTTGTGACTTTACTAAGAAGGATGGCAGTAATATCACGTGTACACAGGTGTTGGAGAATAACAGCCTGAAGGTTGTTAGGCACTATTATACATGTCCTCGGATTTTCAATACCAAAACCTGTAAAGGTAAAGGTATTTTTGTCGCCTAGTCCACAGATCTTTGATTTTACAATCCAGGGTTCTTGAACCAGGGCTATACTGTGCTGCCTACTGTCTAGGTGTCGTCTCAATATTGAGGTCGCCGCCCGACAGTGTTGCAGGTTTATTTGGATGAAGGATAGAGGTGAAGAAGAGGGAGATTTAGGATTGGGATGGGTCATTTAAGGTTTCGGATGTAAGGAGGAGAGACTCGAGCTCCTGCAGTTCAGCATCCTCTTTGGAGCAAACCTCCATTGAGGTTGCACTCTGCGAGGACTGAGCTGCGGTCCCAGGGGTTGGTTGAGGTGGTACTGAACTACCAACCTTCAACTTGACGGTGAGGGAAGAGAAAAGATACCGAAGTTTCTTCCCTCTCTCCGTAAGGGTTTTGGCATCCTCTTCGTTGACGCCGAAGACTAACAATCTGCCCAGTGGTTTCTCCTTAGGTGCATCATGAAAGACGCACCAGTTGGAAACCTTGAGGTCTTTGTTCTGAGCTGCCAGCCTCCGAAGGACAGTCTGCCTGTCATCGGCTTTACCCGGAATCCAGACAGCTGCCTTCACCAACCGAGGAAGGCAGTCCAGGCCAACAACCTCAAGTTGGGCGTTGTCCCAAAGGGGGGGGAGTTTGCTCACCGCAGATTTCAGCCATTCCAGGGAATGGTTGTCACCGCAGGTGATGCGAAGAATTTCCCCGGAATGAAGCCATCCATCGAAGACAGGAGGCTGTTCTTCATCCTTCAGGGTAAATAATGCGGTGTCCAGTTGTTCATACAGCCGGTCCTGCAGTATCTGCACCTGAGAGGAGGAGGTCTTCCCAAGGGGATTACTGCGACAGATGATCGCCACTTTCAGATGTCTCTTAGAGGCATCTGCGTAGCTCACACTTGAGGCAGGGGGTTTTGCTGATGGGAGAGGGCGGTTTCTTTTCCTGACATTGGGAGAAGGTTCCGACCCTTCCGATCGTTGGCGTTTGGTGTTTCCTGGGCAGCCAGCCGTCTTCACCGGTTTAGACGATTGTCTAGAGCCAGCGGGGTTAGCTTTTCCCAAGTGCACCGAAGACGCGGAAGGTGGTTTGCCGGCTGAGTTAGCTTTCGCCAGCTCAGCTTTACGTGCCTTCTTCCGACGTTTTTGCTCCGCTCCGCTAATGCGGTGCCTCTTGGGCTTGGGAGCAGTTGATGGGGTGTCCGACGACGCACCCATTGGTAATGGGGTGTCCGAAGACGCACCCACTGGTGTTGTTAGCGGTGTATCCGAAGACGCGCCCGCTGGGGTTATGGTGGTCTTTACAAATCCATCCATGGGGAAAAGAAGCTTCATCTCACCAGCGCTCCACCCACCAGGGAGCCCCAAAAGGGGACGTTGAACTTCAACGCCAGAGCCTACCGGTGAGATATAGCCTCCAAGGATGACAAACACACGAGGAGGTTGCCAGTCAGCCAGAGGAAAGCGACCAACAATCCAACGGTGGCTGGGCCCCCTGCGTGTCCGCAGTCCCCAGAGACTCACCCTGACGGCGGTCTGACCCGACGTCGCAGCCGGTTGATCGAGGTGGGTTAGTCTCGACCGCCCGTCTAGGTGAAATCAGGGCCAAAGTGGAGTGTTGTCTGACGACTCAGCCACCAGGATTCCTTCATCCGACCGACACGGGTTGCCACGCACGGCACAAACACGTGGGAGGATGGTCCGCGGTGACAGCCTTGGCTAAGCCCATGCCGGGGTTTTAAGCCCAGAGGGTCAGCGTATAGCTGTCACTAACCATGACTTGCGAAATGGCCGTTCCCCTATCCGCCACCTGGTGACGCGCCCGGTAGTTGACCTCAAACCTCGGGTATACTATGGATAAAGTATGATGAAAAATTATAAAATTATGGCGCGGAAGCAAATAATTATATGATTTTTTTACAAAAATAAAGTCAGATTTTACTTATTAGTGATGAATACGTTGTATATCGCAAGCTACATGGGCTGGATTCTAGAATACCCACCACACTTGTAATAGCAATTTTCTTGTTGCAATGTTTTCTTTTAGCTAAAATATGATGAAAAACCATAAAATTCAGGCGCGGAAGCAAATATATATATATGATTTTTTACGAAAATAAAGTCACTTTTTACCTATTTTTGAAATAGATATTTTTGTTAAAACATTCATAAACATGCTTTTAAACCTATACTATGCATAAAATATGATGAAAAATTATAAAATTCGGGCGCGGAAGCAAATATTTATATAATTTTTTACAAAAATAAAGTCAGATTTTACCTATTTTCGATGAATACGTTGTATATTGTAAGCTTCATTGGCTGGATTTTAGAATACCTACCACACTTGAAATAGCAATTTTCTTGTTGTAATGTATTCTTTTAACTAAATTATGATAAAAAATCATAAAATTCGGGCGCGGAAGCAAATATTTATATGATTTTTTACAGAAATAAAGTCAGATTTTACCTATTCTTGAAATGGATATTTTTGTTAAAACATTCATAAAAATGCTTTTGGACCTATACAATGGATAAAATATGATGAAAAATTATAAAATTCGGGCGCGGAAGCAAATATTTATATGATTTTTAAAAAAAATAAATTCAGATTTTACTTATTTTTGATGAATACGTTGTATATCGCAAGCTACATGGGCTGGATTCTAGAATACCTACCACACTTGAAATAGCAATTTTCTTGTTGCAATGTATTCTTTTACCTTAATTATGATAAAAAATCATAAAATTCGGGCGCGGAAGCAAATATTTATATGATTTTTTACAGAAATAAAGTCAGAATTTACCTATTCTTGAAATGGATATTTTTGTTAAAACATTCATAAACATGCTTTTGGACGTATACTTTGGATAAAATATGATGAAAAATTATAAAATTCGGTCGGGGAACCAAATATTTATATGATTATTTACAAAAATGAAGTCAGATTTTACCTATTTTTGATGAATACGTTGTATATTGTAAGCTACATGGGCTGGATTCTAGAATACCTACCACACTTGAAATAGCAATTTTCTTGTTGCAATGTATTTTTTTACCTTAATTATGATAAAAATTCATAAAATTCGGGCGCGGAAGCAAATATTTATATGATTTTTTACAGAAATAAAGTCAGAATTTACCTATTTTTGAAATAGATATTTTAGTTAAAACATTCATAAACATGCTTTTGGACGTATATTTTGGATAAAATATGATGAAAAATTATAAATTTCGGTCGCGGAAGCAAATATTTATATGATTTTTTTACAAAAATGGAGTCAGAATTTACCTATTTTTGATGAATACGTTGTAAATCGCAAGCTACATGGGCTTTATTCTAGAATACCTACCACACTTGAAATAGCAATTTTCTTGTTGCAATGTATTCTTTTACCTAAATTATGATAAAAAATCATAAAATTCGGGCGCGGAAGCAAATATTTATACGATTTTGTACTAATATAAAGTCAGATATTACCTTTTCTTGATGAATACGTTGTATATGGTAAGCTACATGGGCTGGATTCTAGAATACCTACCACACTTGAAATAGCAATTTTCTTGTTGCAATGTTTTCTTTTAGCTAAAATATGATAAAAAATCACAAAATTCAGGCGCGGAAGCAAATATTTATATGATTTTTTACAAAAATAAAGTCAGATTTTACCTATTCTTGAAATGGATATTTTTGTTAAAACATTCATAAACATGCTTTACTATGGATAAAATATGATGAAAAATTATAAAATTCGGGCGCGGAAGCAAATAATTATATGATTTTTACAAAAATAAAGTCAGATTTTCCCTATTTTTGATGAATACGTTATATATCGCAAGCTACATAGGCTGGTTTCTAGAATACCCACAACACTTGAAATAGGAATTTTTCTTGTTGCAATGTTTTCTTTTAGCTAAAATATCATGAAAAATCATAAAATGCGGGCGCGGAAGCAAATATTTATTTCATTATTTACAAAAATAAAGTCAGAATTTACCTATTTTTGATGAATACGTTGTATATCGTAAGCTTCATTGGCTGGATTCTAGAATACCTACCACACTTGAAATAGCAATTTTCTTGTTGCAATGTTTTCTTTTAGCTAAAATATGATGAAAAATCATAAAATTCGGGCGCGGAAGCAAATATTTATTTTATTATTTACAAAAATAAAGTCAGAATTTACCTATTTTTCATGAATACGTTGTATATCGTAAGCTTCATTGGCTTCATTCTAGAATACCTACCACACTTGAAATAGCAATTTTCTTGTTGCAATGTATTCTTTTACCTAAATTATGATAAAAAATCATAAAATTCGGGCGCGGAAGCAAATAATTATATGATTTTTTACAGAAATAAAATTAGATTTTATCTATTCTTGAAATGGATATTTTTGTTAAAACATTCATAAACATGCTTTTGGACGTATACTTTGGATAAAATATGATGAAATATTATAAAAATTCGGTCGCGGAAGCAAATATTTATATGATTTTTTACAAAAATGAAATCAGATTTTACCTATTTTTGATGAATACGTTGTATATTGTAAGCTACATGGGCTGGATTCTAGAATACCTACCACTCTTGAAATAGCAATTCTCTTGTTGCAATGTTTTCTTTTAGCTAAAATATGATGAAAAATCAAAAATTTGGGCGCGGAAGCAAATATTTATATGATTTTTTACAAAAATAAAGTCAGATTTTACCTATTCTTGAAATGGATATTTTTGTTAAAACATTCATAAACATGCTTTTGGAACTATACTATCGATAAAATATGATAAAAAATTATAAAATTCGGGCGCGGAATCAAATATTTATATGATTTTATACAAAAATAAAGTCAGATTTTACCTATTTTTGATGAATACGTTGTATATCGCAAGCTACATGGGCTGGATTCTAGAATACCCACCACACTTGAAATAGCAATTTTCTTGTTGCAATGTTTTCTTTTAGCTAAAATATGATGAAAAATCATAAAATTCGGGCGCGGAAGCAAATATTTATATGATTTTTTACAAAAATAAAGTCAGATTTTACCAATTTTTGAAATGGATATTTTTGTTAAAACATTCATAAACATGCTTTTAAACCTATACTATGCATAACATATGATAAAAAATTATAAAATTTGGGCGCGGAAGCAAATATTTTTATAATTTTTTACAAAAATAAAGTCTGATTTTACCTATTTTTGATGAATACGTTGAATATTGTAAGCTTCATTGGCTCGATTCTAGAATAACTACAACACTTGAAATAGCAATTTTCTGGTTGCAATTTATTCTTTTACCTTAATTATGATAAAAAATCATAAAATTCAGGCGCGGAAGCAAATATTTATATGATTTTTTACAGAAATAAAGTCAGATTTTACCTATTCATGAAATGGATATTTTTGTTAAAACATTCATAAAAATGCTTTTGGACGTATACTTTGGATAAATTATGATGAAAAATTATAAAATTCGGTCGGGGAAGCAAATATTTATATGATTTTTTACAAAAATTAAGTCAGATTTTACATATTTTTTAAGAATACGTTGTATATTGTAAGCTACATGGGCTGGATTCTAGAATACCTACCACACTTAAAATAGCTATTTTCTTGTTGCAATGTTTTCTTTTAGCTAAAATATGATGAAAAATCATAAAATTCGGGCGCGGAAGCAAATATTTATATGATTTTTTACAAAAATAATGTGAGATTTTACCTATTCTTAAAATGCATATTTTTGTTAAAACAATCTTAAACATGCTTTTGGACCTATTATATGGATAAAATATGATAAAAAATTATAAAATTCAGGCGCGGAAGCAAATATTTATATGATTTTTTACAAAATAAAGTCAGATTTGACCTATTTTTGATGAATACGTTGTATATTGTAAGCTACATGGGCTGGATTCTAGACTACCTACCACATTTAAAATAGCAATTTTCTTGTTGCAATGTTTTCTTTTAGCTAAAATATGATAAAAAATCATAAAATTCGGCGCGGAATAAAATATTTATATGATTTTTTACAAAAATACAGTCAGATTTTACCTATTCTTGAAATGGATATTTTTGTTAAAACATTCATAAACATGCTTTTGGACCTATACTATGGATAAAATATGATGAAAAATTATAAAATTCGGGTGCGGAAGCAAATAATTATATGATTTTTTACAAAAAAAATTCTGATTTCACCTTTTCTTAAAATGGATATTTTTGTTAAAACATTAATAAACATGCTTTTGGATCTATACTATGGATATCCAAAGTATAGCTTTAAAAGCATGCTTATGAATGTTTTAACAAAAATATCCATTTTAAAAATAAGTAAAATCTGACATTATTTTTGTAAAAAATCATATAAATATTTGCTTCCGCGCCCGAATTTTATTATTTTTCATCATATTTTAGCTAAAAGAAAAAATTGCAACAAGAAAATTGCTATTTCAAGTGTGGTGGGTATTCTAGAATCCAGCTAATGAAGCTTTAAATATACAACGTATTCATCAAAAATAGTTAAAATCTGACTTTATTTTTGTAAAAAAATATTTAAATATTTGCTTCCGCGCCCGAATTTAATAATTTTTCATCATATTTTATCCATAGTATAGATCCAAAAGCATGTTTATGAATGTTTTAACAAAAATATCCATTTCAAGAATATGTAAAATCTGACTTTAATTCTGTAAAAAATCATAAATATTTGCTTCCGCGCCCGAATTTTAAGATTTTTCATCATAATTTAGGTAAAAGAATACATTGCAACAAGAAAATTGCTATTTCAAGTGTGTTAGATATTTTAGAATCCTGCCAAAGAAGCTTACAATATACAACGTTTTCATCAAAAATAGGTAAAATCTGACTTTATTTTTGTAAAAAATTATATAAATATTTGCTTCCGCGCCCGAATTTTATAATTTTTCATCATATTTTATCCATAGTATAGGTTCAAAAGCATGTTTATGAATGTTTTAACAAAAATATCCATTTTAAGGATAGGTAAAATCTGAATTTATTTTTGTAAAAAATTATATAAATATTTGCTTCTGCGCCCGAATTTTATAATTTTTCATCATATTTTATGCATAGTATAGGATTAAAAGCATGTTTATGAATGTTTTAACAAAAGTATCCATTTCAAAAATAGGTAAAAACTGACTTTATTTTCGTAAAAAATCATATAAATATTTGCTTCTGCGCCCGAATTTTATGATTTTTCATTATATTTTAGCTAAAAGAAAACATTGCAACAAGAAAATTGCTATTTCAAGTGTGGTGGGTATTCTAGAATCCAGCCCATGTAGCTTGCGATATACAACGTATTCATCAAAAATAGGTAAAATCTGACTTTATTTTTGTAAAAAATCATATAAATATTTGCTACCGCGCCCGAATTTTTTAATTTTTCATCATATTTTATCCATAGTATAGGTCCAAAAGCATGTTTATGAATGTTTTAACAAAAATATTCATTTCAAGAATAGGTAAAATCTGACTTTTTTTTTTGTAAAAAATCATATAAATATTTGCTTCCGCGCCCGAATTTTATGATTTTTCATCATATTTTAGCTAAAAGAAAACATTGCAACAAGAAAATTGCTATTTCAAGTGTGGTAGGTATTCTAGAATCCAGCTAATGAAGCTTTAAATATACAACGTCTTCATCAAAAATAGGTAAAATCTGCCTTTATTTTTGTAAAAATTTATATAAATATTTGCTTCCGCGCCCGAATTTTATAATTTTTCATCATATTTTATCCATAGTATAGGTCCAAAAGCATGTTTATGAATGTTTTAACAAAAATATCCATTTCAAGAATAGGTAAAATCTGACTTTATTTTTGTAAAAAATCATATAAATATTTGCTTCCGCGCCCGAATTTTATGATTTTTCATCATATTTTAGCTAAGAGAAAACATTGCAACAAGAAAATTGCTATTTCAAGTGTGGTAGGTATTCTAGAATCCAGCCCATTTAGCTTACAATATACAACGTATTCATCAAAAATAGGTCAAATCTGACTTTATTTTTGTAAAAAATCATAAAAATATTTGCTTGCGCGCCCGAATTTTATAATTTTTTATCATATTTTAGCTAAAAGAAAACATTGCAACAAGAAAATTGCTATTTCAAGTGTGGTAGGTATTCTAGAAACCAGCCCATGTAGCTTACAATATACAACGTATTCATCAAAAATAGGTGAAATCTGACTTAATTTTTGTAAAAAATCATATAAATATTTGCTTTCGCATCCGAATTTTTGATTTTTCATCATAATTTAGGTTAAAGAAAACATTGCAACTAGAAAATTGCTATTTTAAGTGTGGTAGGTATTCTAGTATCCAGCCCATGTAGCTTACAATATACAACGTATTCATCGAAAATAGGTAAAATCTGAGTTCATTTTTGTAAAAAAATCATATAAATATTTGCTTTTGCGACCGAATTTTATAATTTTTTATCATATTTTATCCAAAGTATACGTCCAAAAGCATGTTTATGAATGTTTTAACAAAAATATCCATTTCAAGTATAGGTAAAATCTGACATTATTTTTGTAAAAAATCATATAAATATTTGCTTCCGCGCACAAATATTATGATTTTTCATCATATTTTACCTAAATGAAAACATTGCAACAAGAAAATTGCTATTTCAAGTGTGGTAGGTATTCTAGAATCCAGCCCGTGTAGCTTACAATATACAACGTATTCATCAAAAATATTTAAAATCTGACTTTTTTTTTGTAAAAAAATCATATAAATATTTGCTTCCGCGCCCGAATTTTATAATTTTTCATCATATTTTATCCATAGTATAGGGCCAAAAGCATGTTTATGAATGTTTTAACAAAAATATCCATTTCAAGAATAGGTAAAATCTGACTTTATTTTTGTAAAAAATCATATAAATATTAGCTTCCGCACCCGAATTTTATGATTTTTTATCATATTTTAGCTAAAAGAAAACATTGCAACAAGAAAATTGCTATTTCAAGTGTGGTAGGTATTCTAGAATCCAGCCCATGTAGCTTACAATATACAACGTATTAATCAAAAATAGGTAAAATATGACTTTATTTTTGTAAAAAATCATATAAAAATTTGCTTCCGCGACCGAATTTTATAATTTTTCATCATATTTTATCCAAAGTATAGGTCCAAAAGCATGTTTATGAATGTTTTAACAAAAATATCCATTTCAAGAATAGGTAAAATCTGAATTTATTTTTGTAAAAAATCATATAAATATTTGCTTCCGCATCCGAATTTAATGATTTTTCATCATAATTTAGGTAAAAGAAAACATTGCAACAAGAAAATTGCCATTTCAAGTGTGGTAGGTATTCTAGAATCCAGCTAATGAAGCTATAATATACAACGTATTTAAAAAAATAGGTAAATCTGACTTTATTTTTGTAAAAAAATATTTAAATATTTGCTTCTGCGTCCGAAATTTATATTTTTTTATCATATTTTATCCATAGTATAGGTTTAAAAGCATGTTTATGAATGTTTTAACAAAAATATCCATTTCAAAAATAGGTAAAAACTGACTTTATTTTCGTAAAAAATCATATAAATATTTGCTTCCACGCCCGAATTTTATGATTTTTCATCATATTTTAGCTAAAAGAAAACATTGCAACAAGAATATTGCTATTTCTAGTGTGGTGGGTATTCTCGAATCCAGCCCATATAGCTTGCGATATACAACGTATTCATCAAAAATAGGTAAAATCTGACTTTATTTTTGTAAAAAATCATATAAATATTTGCTTTTGCGAACGAATTTTATAATTTTTCATCATATTTTATCCATAGTATAGGTTCAAAAGCATGTTTATGAATGTTTTAACAAAAATATCCATTTCAAGAATAGGTAAAATCTGACTATATTTTTGTAAAAAATCATATAAATATTTGCTTCCGCGCCCGAATTTTATGATTTTTCATCATATTTTAGCTAAAAGAAAACATTGCAACAAGAAAATTGCTATTTCAAGTGTGGTAGGTATTCTAGAATCCAGCTAATGAAGCTTTAAATATACAACGTATTCATCAAAAAAAGGTAAAATCTGATTTTATTTTTGTAAAAACGCGCTATCTCAGAGTTTCCGGGCCCGAATTTTATGATTTTTCATCATATTTTAGCTAAAAGAAAACATTGCAACAAGAAAATTGCTATTTTAAGTGTGGTAGGTATTCTAGAATCCAGCCCATGTAGCTTACAATATACAAGGTATTCATCAAAAATAGGTCAAATCTGACTTTATTTTTGTAAAAAATCATATAAATATTTGCTTCTGCGCCTGAATTTTATAATTTTTTATCATATTTTATTCATAGTATAGGTCCAAAAGTATGTTTAAGAATGTTTTAACAAAAATATCCATTTAAAGAATAGGTAATATCTGACTTTACTTTGTATAAAAAATCATATAAATACTTGCTTCCGCGCCCGAATTTTATGATTTTTCATCATATTTTAGCTAAAAGAAAACGTTGCAACAAGAAAATTGCTGTTTCAAGTGTTGTAGGTATTCTAGAATTCAGCCCATGTAGCTTACAATATACAACGTATTCATCAAAAATAGGTAAAATCTGACTTCATTTTTGTAAAAAATCATATAAATATTTGCTTCCGCGACCGAATTTTATAATTTTCCATCATATTTTATCCAAAGTATACGTCCAAAAGCATGTTTATAAATGTTTTAACAAAAATATCCATTTCAAGAATAGGTAAAATCTGACTATATTTCTGTAAAAAATCATATAAATATTTGCTTCCGCGACCGAATTTTATGATTTTTCGTCATAATTTAGGTAAAAGAATACATTGCAACAAGAATATTGCTATTTCAAGTGTGGTAGGTGTTCTAGAATCCAGCCAATGAAGCTTACAATATACAACGTATTCATCAAAAATAGGTAAAATCTGACTTTATTTTTGTAAAAAATTAAATAAATATTTGCTTCCGCGCCTGAATTTTATAATTTTTTATCATATTTTATGCATAGTATAGGTTTAAAAGCATGTTTATTAGCAAAAATATCCATTTCAAAAATAGGTAAAAACTGACTTTATTTACATAAAAAATCATATAAATATTAGCTTCCGCGCCCGAATTTTATGAGTTTTCATCATATTTTAGCTAAAAGAAAACATTGCAACATGAAAATTGCTATTTCAAGTGTGGTGGGTATTCTAGAATTCAGCCCATGTAGCATGCGATATACAACGAATTCATCAGAAATAGGTAAAATCTGACTTTATTTTTGTAAAAAATCATATAAATATTTGCTTCCGCGCCCGAATTTTATAATTTTTTATCATATTTTATCCATAGTATAGGTCCAAAAGCATGTTTATGAATGTTTTAACAAAAATATCCATTTCAAGAATAGGTAAAATCTGACTTTATTTTTGTAAAAAATCATATAAATATTTGCTTCCGCGCCCGAATTTTATGATTTTTTATCATATTTTAGCTAAGAGAAAACATTGCAACAAGAAAATTGCTATTTCAAGTGTGGTAGGTATTCTAGAATCCAGCCCATGTAGCTTACAATATACAACGTATTCATCAAAAATAGGTAAAATCTGAGTTTATTTTTGTAAAAAATCATATAAATATTTGCTTCCGCGACCGAATTTTATAATTTTTCATCATATTTTATCCAAAGTATAGGTCCAAGAGCATGTTTATGAATGTTTTAACAAAAATATCCATTTCAAGAAAAGGTAAAATCTGAATTTATTTTTGTAAAAAATCATATAAAAATTTGCTTCCGCATCCGAATTTTATGATTTTTCATCATATTTTAGCTAAATGAAAACATTGCAACAAGAAAATTGCTATTTCAATTGCGGTGGGTATTCTAGAATCCAGCCCATGTAGCTTGCGATATACAACGTATTCATCAAAAATAGGTAAAATCTTACTTTGTTTTTGTAAAAAATCATATAAATATTTGCTTCCGCGACCGAGTTTTATAATTTTTCATCATATTTTGTCCAAAGTATAGGTCCAAAAGCATGTTTATGAATGTTTTAACAAAAATATCCATTTCAAGAATAGGTAAAATCTGAATTTATTTTTGTAAAAAATCATATAAATATTTGCTTCCGCATCCGAATTTTATGATTTTTCATCATAATTTAGGTAAAAGAAAACATTGCAACAAGAAAATTGCTATTTCAAGTGTGGTAGGTATTCTAGAATCCAACTAATGAAGCTTTAAATATACAACGTATTCATCAAAAATATGTATTCTAGAATCCAACTAATGAAGCTTTAAATATACAACGTATTCATCAAAAATAGGTAAAATCTGACTTTATTTTTGTAAAAAAAATATTTAAATATATACTTCCGCGCCCGAATTTTATACTTTTTCATCATATTTTATCCAAAGTATAGGTTTAAAAGCATCTTTATGTATGTGTTAACAAAAATATCCATTTCAAAAATAAGTAAAATCTGACTTTATTTTTGTAAAAAATCATATAAATATTTGCTTCCGCGCCCGAATTTTATGATTTTTCATCATATTTTATCCATAGTATAGGTCCAAAAGCATATTTATGAATGTTTTAACAAAAATATCCATTTCAAGAATAGGTAAAATCTGACTTTATTTTTGTAAAGAATCATAAATATTTGCTTCCGCGCCCGAATTTTATAATTTTTCATCATATTTTAGCTAAAATAAAACATTGCAACAAGAAAATTGCTATTTCAAGTGTGGTAGGTATTGTAGATTCCAGTCCATGTAGCTTACAATATACAACGTATTCATCAAAAATAGGTAAAATCTGACTTCATTTTTGTAAAAAATCATATAAATATTTGCTTCCGCGACCGAATTTTATAATTTTTCATTATATTCAAAGTATACGTCCAAAAGCATGTTTATGAATGTTTTAACAAAAATATCCAATTCAAGAATAGGTAAAATCTGACTTTATTTCTGTAAAAAATTATATAAATATTTGCTTCCGCGCCCGAATTTTATGATTTTTCATCATAATTTAGGTAAAAGAATACATTGCAACAAGAAAATTGCTATTTCAAGTGTGGTAGGTATTCTAGAATCCAGCTAATGAAGCTTTAAATATACAACGTATTCATCAAAAAAAGGTAAAATCTGATTTTATTTTTGTAAAAATCATATAAATATTTGCTTCCGGGCCCGAATTTTATGATTTCTCATCATATTTTAGCTAAAAGAAAACATTTCAACAAGAAAATTGCTATTTCAAGTGTGGTAGGTATTCTAGAATCCAGCCCATGTAGCTTACAATATACAAGGTATTCATCAAAAATAGGTCAAATCTGACTTTATTTTTGTAAAAAATCATATAAATATTTGCTTCTGCGCCTGAATTTTATAATTTTTTATCATATTTTATTCATAGTATAGGTCCAAAAGTATGTTTAAGAATGTTTTAACAAAAATATCCATTTAAAGAATAGGTAAAATCTGACTTTACTTTGTATAAAAAATCATATAAATACTTGCTTCCGCGCCCCAATTTTATGATTTTTCATCATATTTTAGCTAAAAGAAAACATTGCAACAAGAAAATTGCTGTTTCAAGTGTTGTAGGTATTCTAGAATCCAGCCCATGTAGCTTACAATATACAACGTATTCATCAAAAATAGGTAAAATCTGACTTCATTTTTGTAAAAAATCATATAAATATTTGCTTCCGCGACCGAATTTTATAATTTTCCATCATATTTTATCCAAAGTTTACGTCCAAAAGCATGTTTATAAATGTTTTAACAAAAATATCCGCGACCGAATTTTATGATTTTTCGTCATAATTTAGGTAAAAGAATACATTGCAACAAGAAAATTGCTATTTCAAGTGTGGTAGGTGTTCTAGAATCCAGCCAATGAAGCTTACAATATACAACGTATTCATCAAAAATAGGTAAAATATGACTTTATTTTTGTAAAAAATTAAATAAATATTTGCTTCCGCGCCCGAATTTTATAATTTTTCATCATATTTTATGCATAGTATAGGTTTAAAAGCATGTTTATTAGCAAAAATATCCATTTCAAAAATAGGTAAAAACTGACTTTATTTACGTAAAAAATCATATAAATATTAGCTTCCGCGCCCGAATTTTATGAGTTTTCATCATATTTTAGCTAAAAGAAAACATTGCAACATGAAAATTGCTATTTCAAGTGTGGTGGGTATTCTAGAATTCAGCCCATGTAGCATGCGATATACAACGAATTCATCAAAAATAGGTAAAATCTGACTTTTTTTTGTAAAAAATCATATAAATATTGTAACAGTGACTGTGACCGTGGAGCACAGATCTGTTCACGTGCTGATTATTGAATAAGGAAAAGATATACTTACCTGATAATCCACGGCGATACACCTTTCCCTGGAGATTCTCACAGTAGAGAGGATGGACAGGATGCACGAATGAATAAACTTTACGACGCAAATTATGGTGACAAAGTAAAATAATATATTTAACAAATAATAATTACACTATAAAGGAACCAATAAACAAAACCAAACAAATAAATTAAACCGACCGAAATAACATACCTGTCAATTCCCGATTGACTAACTAACTCGGCATTAAGTTGATCGAGTCATTATATACTTCGCAAATATCGATGGAATGTCTTACATACAACTTTTGCGATCATTGACAACCATCGATATTTGCAGTTTTTGTATAATCTAATTTACGTCACAATTACTAAACTGCAATTCAGAGGTAATACATTGCGTACAAGCGCGGTTTTTTGAACTATTACTAAATACAACTGACAATGCAATTTGGAAGAATCGCGCTTGTTACACTGCCCTCCTCTTTACAGATGACTCGGTCAACTTAATCTCGAAAATTTTAACCTAATCTACACATAACTACCTATTCAATTATGATTGTGCTCACGAACATTCATGGGACCCACGTGCTGACGTAAGCCTTGATAATCCGCCATATGTCTATGTGGTAGATAACCGGGCGGGGAAAGTAACTGCATCGGTGGAGCCAGGACTTGCTGTGGTGGGGGCGAGACCTGCTGCGGGGATGCGGCCTCCAATGGAGTAGAAGAAGTCGCTGGAACCGTGGTATGGGGCTGTATATTTTTAATTAACAGCAGCTGAGCCAAAGAGTCCCACAAACTTGCCCACAAAAATAGCCTGGGTCTTGGTTGATTACTGGCAGCTTTCCTCAAATTGGAGAAATTTAGAATTACTCCGAAGCAATATTTTAATAAGGTGAATATAACGTAGACCAGGGAAATTGTTGAAAAAATATTTCCCAACCGTGACATGAATCCCCAGACTTCTTCTGCCGCATTCCATGCCATGTTGGAGAATTCACCCTCTGTAAACACATTGGGTAGATGGAAGCCTTGCGTATCTGCTGTTACTCCCGCCACACGTCGAGACACTATATTTGTGATAGCTCTCCGCTCGCTCGGGAATAGTAACGTTTGCTGGAAAGCTTCCATCTCTTCTTGTGTGTACACCCCATGGGCACTGATCGGTGCTACTCGCATCATGGGTACCTGCTCATCGTTGACATTAGCATTGAGAGTAATAGGCTCCGTTGCACTGTGCTTTAGATTTGGATCCGCCTCCAGCCACTTCCCATCTAGATAGAACATCGGCGGTAGCCTGCTACCACAGTCGATTTCTGTCCCGTGTTCTTGGATGATACGTGTGATGGGCATCATGAATCGACTGGTATTCTCATATGTAATCGGCAACTCTTGGTAGCAACCTGATGTTCTCCTAAACTCTACAATCTTTGCACGGCATCTTACCACATACAGAACTTCACCCATTACTCTCCCCATGTGCCCTGCAGCTTCTTTCACAATGCTACTCACGATGTCGGGGGTTGTAGCTGCCAAGGCCAATCGGTTTCGTAGCATACTCTCGCGCAGATGACATCGCTTTAAAATGGCGTCATAAACCAAGTCCCTCGTATTCTGCTTAAAAGCAATCTCTAGGAAGAGCAGTTTACTTAGGACTTGTGCCATTAAATCTGTGTTCTGGTCAACTCTCCGTGTCTTCTTGAAGTAGAAACCCAGAGTAGACTCGAAGATGATTATGAGTCTACTTTGTTCCGTCCTCCACACTTGTTGGAAACAGAGGGTTTCTACGTTGACCAGACGTAGTGCGAAAACCGTATCCCTAGCCTCAACCACTATGTACTGGGATTTCGTGTGATTGACTGTGAGTAGCACTGCTGTCCCTTCATAGAGCACATCGATACCCGTCTGAGCACACCGATCCATTGACTAGCCGCTCCACGTAACTTCTCCCGCACCGTCGTCGAAGCAATAGTGATCTGAATATTGGCATATTGTACCAGATCTGAGTCTCAGGCTATTTTCTTCTACGTTAGCGACGGCGAGATAGTCATGAAGTTTGATCGTGATGGCGGCGCTAACCACGACGTCTTCATATACCACCCCATTCACTGTGTACTTGACCCCTTGACATTTTCCGCTTGGCTCCAGGAAACCTGCTGTTGTGGTGGATACCTCGGTGGTGCCGTTGGAACGTAAACCTGACACAACACCAGCCCCCAGTCCTTTTAGGTCCAGACGGTGGAACCGGTGGGCATCGATGCAGTTCTCTGCACGGATATAATGAACGTACCGCGAGAGTCCGCCTGCGACGGCGCTGGTATGCGAGTGCATACCACAATGCTCAACCAACTGCTGTACCGTCACGAGGCAAGAATACACATGCACTTCTGTGTACTTCCTTTCCTGAACCAGCTGGATTCTTTTCAACACTTCTGTAGAAGAGTTCTTGGGGTCAACACAGGGCTGGACGTCCAACAGTGAAATCTTGGAAATCTCTGCCTCTGGATCAGCACAGTCATAGGCGATTAAGTCGGCTCGGGTCCCATGACAGAGCAATAAGCTTAAAACTACTAATAGACAATACAAATCCATCTTTACACAACAAAACAAAAGGGTATTATAAGTCTATATCCTAGAATTCCTAATCCACGGCTCTTCGGGCACGTTCCCACAACTTCTTGTCAGGTAACGTCGACGTTCTGGTGCTGGTGCACTAGGAATCTCTGGTTCTGTCAGGGTAGTTGCGACAGAGTCGGCAGTCGTCTCAAATATTGACTCTTGCTCACTTGATCCCGAAGATTCGTTGTGTGAATTGCTTGAGTTAACCGAATCTGTAACAATCTGTTTATTAATTTGTTCATTTTCGCCGGATGAAACGTTTTTTTCAGCTTGTGGAAAGATCAAATTACTTCCTGCATTATCGTCGCTATTTACGTTATTTGCACAGTCGGAAGAAAGGTATTGGGTTTCATCGTATTGTTCTAAGTCGGCTTGCGTCAAATGACATCTTTTTAGCCTATTGACATGAACTTTCATTGTGCGTCTACCAAAAATTTCTTTTATCACCGCATTAACATTCTTTAGATCGACGAAACGGTACGGCCCTGTCCATTTTTTTGTTAACTTATTACTAGTCCCTACTTTGACAGTGGGGGTAAATAAGTAAACTTTATCCCCTAACTGAAAATCAATGGGTTTAGCCTTTTTGTTAAAATTCTTATGCACACGATCGAGATTGTTGTTTAGAAACTCTTTAGCTCTAATGTGAGCTATTTTAAGTCGTTGCATAAATTCGGCTACGTAATTAGTGTCCGTATCGTACCGTGTTCTAAGCGGTCTACATATCTCGTCAAATGGAAGTTCGATGTCGCGACCAAAAAGCAAAAAGAACGGACTTTCACCTAACATTGAATGTGTTGTGCTACAAAATGCTGAGACTGCATAAGGCAGCCATTCATCCCAGTCTCGATGTTCTGCGTTTATGTAGTGCGACAACATGTCTTTCAGTGTCCGGTGTGTCCGTTCAAGGTTAGCGTTAGTTTGCGGGCGATAAGCTGTCGTATGCAGTTTTTCTATATTTAGAACTTTGCATACTTCTTTAAAAATTTTGGATACAAACGGAGTCCCTAAATCAGTCAATAATTGTCTTGGTGTCCCATGTCTTAAAATTATTTCTTTTACAAATAATTTTGCTATCGTTTCCGTATTCTGTTCTTTCATAGGAAAGGCTTCTAGATATCGAGTGGCAGAGTCTTGTATTGTTAGTACGTATTTGTACCCATTGTAAGTCGTGGGTAAAGGTCCAACTACGTCCATAGCGATTCGTTCAAACGGACGTGAAGCAAGTTCGGACCTCACTAAGGGAGCGGGACGCAAGTGTGGCGAGGATTTACGCTGAGCGCAGGAAATACATTTATCTACATATTCTTTCACATCTTTTCTAAGTTTAGGCCAAAAAAATCTTGAACAAATTTTCCCAAACGTTTTATCGAAACCTACGTGTCCTGATAATGGCGAATCATGACATGCATGCATAATGTGACGTCTTAAGATTTTTGGTATTACTAACTTACTCTCAAATCTCTCGTCCTCTGTTTTTCTGTACAGAATACCGTCGTCATCTAGAAAGTATGAGTCATCATTATGCACGTTTTCTATGATCGACGCAATATCTGGATCGTTTAGCTGATCACGCTTTATAGAGTTACGGTCCCAAATAATAGGTTCATAATTTTTCTGAAACAATACTCTAACTGGTTTGATTCGTGATAAAGTATAAGCGTTAGAATGTATTCTTCCAGGTCGATACTTTACCGTAAAATCGTACTCAGATAAGAGTAATGACCAGCGGAGTAACCGATTATTGGGTTCTGACATACTCATTAACCATTTCAAGGGCTGATGATCAACAATGGCTGTAAATTGTTGGCCGTATAAGTAGCAACGATAGTGTTTGATACCCCAAACTAAAGCTAAACACTCCCTTTCCGTAGCGCTATAATTTTGTTCTGGTTTACTCAATTGTCGACTTGCATAAGCTACGGGTAACTCTTGGCCATCATAAGTTTGACATAAAATAGCACTAATTGCGAAAGCAGACGCATCCGTGCAAAGTATAAAGGGTTTTTCGAAATTGGGGTACTTTAGTATAGGATCTTTGATTAATGAGTCGCGCAACGAAATAAACGATTTTTCAGTCTCATTTGACCATTCGAATTTGGAATCTTTCTTCGTTAATTTTGTTAGTGGTAAAGCTATATCGGCGAAATTTGGTATGAATTTGCGATAAAAACCTACAAGGCCAAGAAACGCGCGTATGTCTGTGGCATGACTCGGTCTCGGGTATTCCTTGATTACGTTTATCTTATCGGGATCAGGTTTCACTCCGTTACTACTTACTACGTGACCTAGATATTTTGTCTCACTCAGCATAAACTTACATTTGTTTGAATTTAAAGATAAATTAGCATCACGCAAGCGGTCAAATATTAATTCTAATTTACTTATATGCTCGTCGACATTATCTGAACTAAAACAAATAATATCGTCCAAGTAGACAAAACAGTGGGTCACCGTGAGTCCCGACAAAACAGTATTCATAAGTCGTTGCCAAGTACTGGGGCTATTTAACAAACCGAAAGGCATTCTTTTGTATTCGTAGTGGCCCCATGGAACTGAGAAAGCTGTTTTTTCTCTATCCCGGGGGTCCACTTCGACCTGCCAAAATCCTTTCGTTAAATCCAGCGTAGTAAATTTAGTAGCTTTACCGAGTTGATCAATCGTATCATGTAAATTTGGAATAGGGAAAAAGTCTCTTTTCGTAATTTTATTTAGTTCTCTATTATCAATGCAAAATCTAAATGATGAGTCACCAGTAGGGGATTTCTTTTCAACTAAAACTACGGGTGCTGAATATGGACTGGTAGAGGGACAAATAATATAATTTTCTAACATTTCGGCTATTAAATTTTTCATTACTTGGCGACGACTAAAAGGTACTCGGTATGGAGCCCGTGCCACAGGGTTTTCGTGTTCCGTTATGATTCTATGTTGAACCATGGAGGTCTTTTTCAGTAATTCATTCTTCGGCTTGAAAATATCAGCATGTTTTAATAAAAATGATTTTAATTTATCCTGATGATTGTTATCTAAATGATCAAACTAAAACTCTTTTAGAAATTCTACAGAATTTACCACGTTTATTGCTAAAGCCTTTTTGTCTACATCCTTATCATTTTTGTTTTCTAAAATCAAATCAGCGGCTACCGCATAACAAATGGGGATTTTTGTATTAATGTTAATATTTTCAGAGCCTACATTTAAAATCTGGAGCGGTATATCGTCCTTTTCTGCTTGCGTATAATTTATTAATGTACGTGCAACTAAAACACCCGGTATGTTAACGTCCTTCGGTTCTAGTACATACAACCCATCAGGCGTTCTCGGATCTAGACGCACGGAACAAACAGCCGTGTGGCGCGGTGGAATCTGTATTTCGTTTTTTAGTTTTACTACTGAAAACTGTTTACTCGAAAAACTCTTCGCGCCCGAATCAAAATTTTGATAACACTTACTATTATCATCTGAACTTTTTGCGAGATTTGAATCACAAGTTAACGCCACGGGAGATTCAATTGCTTCTGAATTACCCTTAACGGAATCTAAAGTTACTTTATTAGAATCCAACCTTGAACTATTTTCTAAAACTGCTAACGCGGGCGAAACTTGAATCTCACTAACTTACACTACAAATATCGTTAGAGTTATCATTCCTTCTGATGTCAGATAAACTAATTTTTGTCTTATTAATTACCACTGTATTGTCTTTAAAACCAATCGTAACATCATGCTCTATTAAAAAGTCGATACCTAATAATCCATCCGATTTAAAGCACAAATCGTCTGGACAAACCACGAAACGATGTTTAATTTTTCTGGAACCAATATTTAAGCTAATAATGACCGCACCGTCATTCGGTAAACTATTGCCAGAAACATCTACTAAAACATCTTCCGAATCAAAAATCGACAAATTTAACTTTTCTACAACACAACGTTTAATTAAAGATACAGCAGCACCCGAATCAATAAGAAAGCTATAATCCGAATTACTAATTTGGAAAATAATGTGCTTAGTTATATCTTCACTGACATCAGCGACCCTTGGAACTACTTTAGCGACATCGGTAGGTATTCTGCCAGACGTTGGGTCGTCGTCTAGGCAGATTGGGAGTTTAAAGGACACGTCTGATCTGTTGCCCTATGTCCTGCCTTAACACAAGCATAACAAAATTTCTGTTTTGGACTTGGACAAGTGGCTACTATGTGATCTAAACTACCGCAATTAAAACATCGGCCTCGCATTTGTTCGTAACGCTGACAAGTCGTTAATTGAGTTTTATTTTTCTGAGTGTCAGCGCGTTTATTTGTCACCTGAGCCCTTGTTGTTGTCGGTTTAGCAGATTTTTCAACGGTCATCGCTCTAACATTTAATTTATGCGAGTCAGCCCTGGTTTCTTTATAAAGCCTATTTAAAACTTCCTCGCAATGTTGAGCATACGGTAAAGCTTCTTCTATAGTTTCAAATTGTTTTATCCGACAAATTTCGTTCGCTAGTCTGGTTTCTAACCCGTCCAAAAACTGTTTAATTAGTAACGCCTCTCGTTTTACTTTTGCCCTGAATCTTTGCATTTCATTCTCACCCACCAATGGAAAAACGTTTGCCGCCGCTATTTTTAATCTTAATGCAAATTTTTGTAAGCTTTCATCACGTTTTCGAAAAATTTTGAAAAATTCACGTTCTGCTGAACCTACATCTAATTTTATTCCAAACAAATTTATAAGCCATTCCCGCATTTCTATCGTAGTCTTTGGTCTCTCGTCTGGCGGCAAAGAATAGAAATACGATCTTGCTTCTTCTCGCAATTTTAATTTAATCGCGGTAAAAGTCTGTAACTCAGTTAGTTGGTAACATTCAGCTACCGTTGCTACATTATCCAAAAACGCTTCTAAATCTTGTCCTCCCGAATATGTCTCTATTGACTTCAATGCGGACATGGAATTTGGGTTGCTGAACACGGCATGTTCTGGAGGGGAATGTGAAGGGCCTGGATGAGTTACAGGAGGTTTTTGAAAATCTGTTGCTATCAGATTTGGCAAATGGTAGAAAAACGGGGCATAATGTGATGTGGGTGCAGTTGCAATTATGGTGACAAAGTAAAATAATATATTTAACAAATAATAATTACACTATAAAGGAACCAATAAACAAAACCAAACAAATAAATTAAACCGACCGAAATAACATACCTGTCAATTCCCGATTGACTAACTAACTCGGCATTAAGTTGATCGAGTCATTATATACTTCGCAAATATCGATGGAATGTCTTACATACAACTTTTGCGATCATTGACAACCATCGATATTTGCAGTTTTTGTATAATCTAATTTGCGTCACAATTACTAAACGGCAATTCAGAGGTAATACATTGCGTACAAGCGCGGTTTATTGAACTATTACTAAATACAACTGACAATGCAATTTGGAAGAATCGCGCTTGTTACAATATTTGCTTCCGCGCCCGAATTTTATAATTTTTTATCATATTTTATCCATAGTATAGGTCCAAAAGCATGTTTATGAATGTTTTAACAAAAATATCCATTTCAAGAATAGGTAAAATCTGACTTTATTTTTGTAAAAAATCATATAAATATTAGCTTCCGCACCCGAATTTTATGATTTTTTATCATATTTTAGCTAAAAGAAAACATTGCAACAAGAAAATTGCTATTTCAAGTGTGGTAGGTATTCTAGAATCCAGCTAATGAAGCTATAATATACAACGTATTTAAAAAAATAGGTAAAATCTGACTTTATTTTTGTAAAAAAATATTTAAATATTTGCTTCTGCGTCCGACATTTATAATTTTTCATCATATTTTATCCATAGTATAGGTTTAAAAGCATGTTTATGAATGTTTTAACAAAAATATCCATTTCAAAAATAGGTAAAAACTGACTTTATTTTCGTAAAAAATCATATAAATATTTGCTTCCACGCCCGAATTTTATGATTTTTCATCATATTTTAGCTAAAAGAAAACATTACAACAAGAAAATTTCTATTTCTAGTGTGGTGGGTATTCTCGAATCCAGCCCATGTAGCTTGCGATATACAACGTATTCATCAAAAATAGGTAAAATCTGACATTATTTTTGTAAAAAATCATATAAATATTTGCTTCCGCGCCCGAATTTTATAATTTTTCATCATATTTTATCCATAGTATAGGTCCAAAAGCATGTTTATGAATGTTTTAACAAAAATATCCATTTCAAGAATAGGTAAAATCTGACTTTATTTTTGTAAAAAATCATATAAATATTAGCTTCCGCACCCGAATTTTATGATTTTTTATCATATTTTAGCTAAAAGAAAACATTGCAACAAGAAAATTGCTATTTCAAGTGTGGTAGGTATTCTAGAATCCAGCTAATGAAGCTATAATATACAACGTATTAAAAAAAAGGTAAAATCTGACTTTATTTTTGTAAAAAAATATTTAAATATTTGCTTCTGCGTCCGAAATTTATAATTTTTCATCATATTTTATCCATAGTATAGGTTTAAAAGCATGTTTATGAATGTTTTAACAAAAATATCCATTTCAAAAATAGGTAAAAACTGACTTTATTTTCGTAAAAAATCATATAAATATTTGCTTCCACGCCCGAATTTTATGATTTTTCATCATATTTTAGCTAAAAGAAAACATTGCAACAAGAAAATTTCTATTTCTAGTGTGGTGGGTATTCTTGAATCCAGCCCATGTAGCTTGCGATATACAACGTATTCATCAAAAATAGGTAAAATCTGACTTTATTTTTGTAAAAAATCATATAAATATTTGCTTTTGCGAACGAATTTTATAATTTTTCATCATATTTTATCCATAGTATAGGTTCAAAAGCATGTTTATGAATGTTTTAACAAAAATATCCATTTCAAGAATAGGTAAAATCTGACTTTATTTTTGTAAAAAATCATATAAATATTTGCTTCCGCGCCCGAATTTTATGATTTTTCATCATATTTTAGCTACAAGAAAACATTGCAACAAGAAAATTGCTATTTCAAGTGTGGTAGGTATTCTAGATTCCAGCCCATGTAGCTTACAATATACAACGTATTCATCAAAAATAGGTAAAATCTGAGTTTATTTTTGTAAAAAATCATATAAATATTTGCTTCCGCGACCGAATTTTATAATTTTTCATCATATTTTATCCAAAGTATAGGTCCAAGAGCATGTTTATGAATGTTTTAACAAAAATATCCATTTCAAGAAAAGGTAAAATATAAATTTATTTTTGTAAAAAATCATATAAATATTTGCTTCCGCATCCGAATTTTATGATTTTTTATCATATTTTAGCTAAAAGAAAACATTGCAACAAGAAAATTGCTATTTCTAGTGTGGTGGGTATTCTCGAATCCAGCCCATGTAGCTTGTGATATACAACGTATTCATCAAAAATAGGTAAAATCTGACTTTATTTTTGTAAAAAATCATATAAATATTTGCTTTTGCGAACGAATTTTATAATTTTTCATCATATTTTATCGATAGTATAGGTTCAAAAGCATGTTTATGAATGTTTTAACAAAAATATCCATTTCAAGAATAGGTAAAATCTGACAATATTTTTGTAAAAAATCATATAAATATTTGCTTCCGCGCCCGAATTTAATGATTTTTCATCATATTTTAGCTAAAAGAAAACATTGCAACAAGAAAATTGCTATTTCAAGTGTGGTAGGTATTCTAGAATCCAGCCCATGTAGCTTACAATATACAACGTATTCATCAAAAATAGGTAAAATCTGAGTTTATTTTTGTAAAAAATCATATAAATATTTGCTTCCGCGACCGAATTTTATAATTTTTCATCATATTTTATCCAAAGTATAGGTCCAAAAGCATGTTTATGAATGTTTTAACAAAAATATCCATTTCAAGAAAAGGTAAAATCTGAATTTATTTTTGTAAAAAATCATATAAATATTTGCTTCCGCATCCGAATTTGATGATTTTTCATCATATTTTAGCTAAATGAAAACATTGCAACAAGAAAATTGCTATTTCAAGTGCGGTGGGTATTCTAGAATCCAGCCCATGTAGCTTGCGATATACAACGTATTCATCAAAAATAGGCAAAATCTGAGTTTATTTTTGTAAAAAATCATATAAATATTTGCTTCCGCGACCGAATTTTATAATTTTTCATCATATTTTGTCCTAAGTATAGGTCCAAAAGCATGTTTATGAATGTTTTAACAAAAATATCCATTTCAAGAATAGGTAAAATCTGAATTTATTTTTGTAAAAAATCATATAAATATTTGCTTCCGCATCCGAATTTTATGATTTTTCATCATAATTTAGGTAAAAGAAAACATTGCAACAAGAAAATTGCTATTTCAAGTGTGGTAGGTATTCTAGAATCCAACTAATGAAGCTTTAAATATACAACGTATTCATCAAAAATATGTATTCTAGAATCCAACTAATGAAGCTTTAAATATACAACGTATTCATCAAAAATAGGTAAAATCTGACTTAATTTTTGTAAAAAAATATTTAAATATATACTTCCGCGCCCGAATTTTATACTTTTTCATCATATTTTATCCAAAGTATAGGTTTAAAAGCATGTTTATGTATGTGTTAACAAAAATATCCATTTCAAAAATAAGTAAAATCTGACTTTATTTTTGTAAAAAATCATATAAATATTTGCTTCCGCGCCCAAATTTTATGATTTTTCATCATATTTTATCCATAGTATAGGTCCAAAAGCATATTTATGAATGTTTTAACAAAAATATCCATTTCAAGAATAGGTAAAATCTGACTTTATTTTTGTAAAGAATCATAAATATTTGCTTCCGCGCCCGAATTTTATAATTTTATATCATATTTTATCCATAGTATAGGTCCAAAAGCATGTTTAAGAATGTTTTAACAAAAATACCAATTTTAAGAATAGGTAAAATCTGACTTTATTTTTGTAAAAAATCATATAAATATTTGCTTTCGCGCCCGAATTTTATGATTTTTCATCATATTTTAGCTAAAATAAAACATTGCAACAAGAAAATTGCTATTTCAAGTGTGGTAGGTATTGTAGATTCCAGTCCATGTAGCTTACAATTTACAACGTATTCATCAAAAATAGGTAAAATCTGACTTCATTTTTGTAAAAAATCATATAAATATTTGCTTCCGCGACCGAATTTTATAATTTTTCATCATATTTTATTGAAAGTATACGTCCAAAAGCATGTTTATGAATGTTTTAACAAAAATATCCAATTCAAGAATAGGTAAAATCTGACTTTATTTCTGTAAAAAATTATATAAATATTTGCTTCCGCGCCCGAATTTTATGATTTTTAATCATAATTTAGGTAAAAGAATACATTGCAACAAGAAAATTGCTATTTCAAGTGTGGTAGGTATTCTAGAATCCAGCTAATGAAGCTTTAAATATACAACGTATTCATCAAAAAAAGGTAAAATCTGATTTTATTTTTGTAAAAATCATATAAATATTTGCTTCCGGGCCCGAATTTTATGATTTTTCATCATATTTTAGCTAAAAGAAAACATTGCAACAAGAAAATTGCTATTTCAAGTGTGGTAGGTATTCTAGAATCCAGCCCATGTAGCTTACAATATACAACGTATTCATCAAAAATAGGTCAAATCTGACTTTATTTTTGTGAAAAATCATATAAATATTTGCTTCCGCGCCTGAATTTTATAATTTTTTATCATATTTTATCCATAGTATAGGTCCAAAAGTATGTTTAAGAATGTTTTAACAAAAATATCCATTTAAAGAATAGGTAAAATCTGACTTTACTTTTATAAAAAATCATATAAATACTTGCTTCCGCGCCCGAATTTTATGATTCTTCGTCATAATTTAGGTAAAAGATTACATTGCAACAAGAAAATTGCTATTTCAAGTGTGGTAGGTGTTCTAGAATCCAGCCAATGAAGCTTACAATATACAACGTATTCATCAAAAATAGGTAAAATCTGACTTTATTTTTGTAAAAAATTAAATAAATATTTGCTTCCGCGCCCGAATTTTATAATTTTTCATCATATTTTATGCATAGTATAGGTTTAAAAGCATGTTTATGAATGTTTTAACAAAAATATCCATTTCAAAAATAGGTAAAAACTGACTTTATTTTCGTAAAAAATCATATAAATATTAGCTTCCGCGCCCGAATTTTATGAGTTTTCATCATATTTTAGCTAAAAGAAAACATTGCAACAAGAAAATTGCTATTTCAAGTGTGGTGGGTATTCTAGAATTCAGCCCATGTAGCATGCGATATACAACGAATTCATCAAAAATAGGTAAAATCTGACTTTATTTTTGTAAATAGTCATATAAATATTTGCTTCTGCGCCCGAATTTTATAATTTTTTATCATATTTTATCCATAGTATAGGTCCAAAAGCATGTTTATGAATGTTTTAACAAAAATCTCCATTTCAAGAATAGGTAAAATCTGACTTT
The DNA here is from genome assembly GCA_035578165.1 of Stenolophus ochropezus. Lineage (NCBI taxonomy): Eukaryota > Metazoa > Arthropoda > Insecta > Coleoptera > Carabidae > Stenolophus > Stenolophus ochropezus. Next base: position 103,770 of record JAQOWZ010000224.1, read on the forward strand.
ATTTTTGTAAAAAATCATATAAATATTTTCTTCCGCGCCCAAATTTTATGATTTTTTATCATATTTTAGCTAAAAGAAAAGATTGCAACAAGAAAATTGCTATTTTAGTGTGATAGGTAGTCTAGAATCCAGCCCATGTAGCTTACAATATACAACGTATTCATCAAAAATAGGTCAAATCTGACTTTATTTTTGTGCAAAATCATATAAATATTTGCTTCCGCGCCCGAATTTTATAATTTTTTATCATATTTTATCCATAGTATAGGTCCAAAAGCATGTTTAAGAATGTTTTAACAAAAATATCCATTTAAAGAATATTTAAAATCTGACTTTATTTTTGTAAAGAATCATATAAATATTGCGCCCGAATTTTATGATTTTTCATCATATTTTAGCTAAAAAAAACATTGCAACAAGAAAATTGCTATTTCAAGTGTGGTGGGTATTCTATTATCCAGCCCATGTAGCTTACAATATACAACGTATTCATCAAAAATAGGTAAAATCTAAATTCATTTTTGTAAAAAATCATATAAATATTTGCTTCCGCGACCGAATTTTATAATTTTTCATCATATTTTATCCAAAGTATACGTCCAAAAGCATGTTCATGAATGTTTTAACAAAGATATCCATTTCAAAAATAGGTAAAATCTGACTTTATTTCTGTAAAAAATCATATAAATATTTGCTTCCGCGCCCGAATTTTATGATTTTTCATCATAATTTAAGTAAAAGAATACATAGCAACAAGAAAATTTATATTTCAAGTGTGGTAGGTATTCTAGAATCCACCCAATGAAGCTTACAATATACAACGTATTCATCAAAAATAGATAAAATCTGAATTTATTTTTGTAAAAAATTAAATAAATATTTGCTTCCGCGCCCGAATCTTATAATTTTTTATCATATTTTATGCATAGTATAGGTTTAAAAGCATGTTTATGAATGTTTTATCAAAGATATCCATTTCAAAAATAGGTAAAAACTGAGTTTATTTTCGTTAAAAATCATATAAATATTAGCTTCCGCGCCCGAATTTTATAAGTTTTCATCATATTTTAGCTAAAAGAAAACATTGCAACAAGAAAATTGCTATTTCAAGTGTGGTGGGTATTCTAGAATCCAGCTCATGTAGCTTAGGATATACAACGTATTCATCAAAATAGGTTAAATCTGACTTTATTTTTGTAAAAAATCATATAAATATTTGCTTCCGCGCCCGAATTTTATAATTTTTCATCATATTTTATCCATAGTATACGTCCAAAAGCATGTTTATGAATGTTTTAGCAAAAATATCCATTTCAAGAATAGGTAAAATCTGACTTTATTTTTCTAAAAAAATCATATAAATATTTGCTTCCGCGCCCGAATTTTATGATTTTTCATCATATTTTAGCTAAAAGAATACATTGCAAGAAAATTGCTATTTCAAGTGTGGTAGGTATTCTAAAATCCAGCCCATGTAGCTTACAATATACAACGTATTCATCAAAAATAGGTAAAATCTGACTATTTTTGTAAAAAATCATATAAATATTTGCTTCCGCCACCGAATTTTATAATTTTTCATTATATTTTATCCAAAGTATAGTTCCAAAAGCATGTTTATGAATGTTTTAACAAAAATATCCATTTCAAGAATAGATAAAATCTGAATTTATTTTTGTAAAAAATTATATAAATATTTGCTTCCGCATCCGAATTTTATGATTTTTTCATCCTAATTTAGGTAAAAGAAAACATTGCAATAAGAAAATTGCTATTTCAAGTGTGGTAGGTATTCTAGAATCCAGCCCATGTAGCTTGCGATATGCAACGTATTCATTAAAAATAGGTAAAATCTGACTTTATTTTTGTATAAAATCATATTAATATTTGCTTCCGCGCCTGAATTTTATAATTTTTTATAATATTTTATCCAAAGTATAGGTCCAAAAGCATGTTTATGAATGTTTTAGCAAAAATATCCATTTCAAAAATAGGTAAAAACTGACTTTATTTTCGTTAAAAATCATAAATATTAGCTTCCGCGCCCGAATTTTTTGATTTTTCATCATATTTTAGCTAAAAAAAACATTGCAACAAGAAAAGTGCTATTTCAAGTGTGGTGGGTATTCTAGAATCCAGCCCATGTAGCTTGCGATATACAACGTATTCATTAAAAATAGGTAAAATCTGACTTTATTTTTGTATAAAATCATAAATATTTGCTTCCGCGCCCGAATTTTATAATTTTTCATCATATTTTATCCATAGTATAGGTCCAAAAGCATGTTTATGAATGTTTTAACAAAATATCCATTTCAAGAATAGGTAAAATCTGACATTATTTTTGTAAAAAATCATATAAATATTTTCTTCCGCGCCCGAATTTTATGATTTTTTATCATAATTTAGCTAAAAGAAAACATTGCAACAAGAAAATTGCTATTTCAAGTGTGGTAGGTATTCTAGAATCCAGCCCATGTAGCTTACAATATACAACGTATTCATCAAAAATAGGTAAAATCTGACTTCATTTTTGTAAAAAATGATATAAATACTTGCTTCCGCGACCGAATTTTATAATTTTTCATCATATTTTATCCAAAGTATACGTCCAAAAGCATGTTTCTGAATGTTTTAACAAAAATATCCATTTCAAGAATAGGTAAAATCTGACATTATTTCTGTAAAAAATCATATAAGTATTTGCTTCCGCGCCCGAATTTTATGATTTTTCATCATAATTTAGGTAAAAGAATACATTGCAATAAGAAAATTGCTATTTCAAGTGTGGTAGGTATTCTAGAATCCAGCCCATGTAGCTTACACTATACAACGTATTCATCAAAAATAGGTAAAATCTGACTTCATTTTTGGAAAAAAATCATATAACTATTTGCTTCCGCGACCGAATTTTATAATTTTTCATCATATTTTATCCAAAGTATACGTCCAAAAGCATGTTTATGAATGTTTTAACAAAAATATCCATTTCAAGAATAGGTAAAATCTGACATTATTTTTGTAAAAAATCATATAAATATTTTCTTCCGCGCCCGAATTTTATGAGTTTTTATCATATTTTAGCTAAAAGAAAACATTGCAACAAGAACATTGCTATTTCAAGTGTGGTGGGTATGCTAGAATCCAGCTCATGTAGCTTAGGATATACAACGTATTCATCAAAAATAGGTAAAATCTGACTTTATTTTTGTAAAAAATCATATAAATATTTGCTTCCGCGCCCGAATTTTATATTTTTTCATCATATTTTATCCATAGTATAGATCCAAAAGCATGTTTATGAATGTTTTAGCAAAAATATCCATTTCAAGATTAGGTAAAATCTGACTTTATTTTTCTAAAAAATCATATAAATATTTGCTTCCGCATCCGATTTTTATGATTTTTTATCCTAATTTAGGTAAAAGAAAACATTGCAACAAGAAAATTGCTATTTCAAGTGTAGTAGGTATTCTAGAATCCAGCTAATGAATTTTTAAATATACAACGTATTCATCAAAAATAGGTAAAATCTGACTTTATTTTTGTAAAAAAATATTTAAATAATTGCTTCCGCGCCCGAATTTTATAATTTTTCATCGTATTTTGTCCATAGTATAGGTTTAAAAGCATGTTTATGAATGTTTTAACAAAAATATCCATTTCAAAAATAGGTAAAATCTGACTTTATTTTTGTAAAAAATCATATAAATATTTGCTTCCGCGCCCGAATTTTATGATTTTTCATCATATTTTAGCTAAAAGAAAACATTGCAACAAGAAAATTGCTATTTCAAGTATTGTGGGTATTCTAGAATCCAGCCCATGTAGCTTGCGATATACAACGTATTCATCAAAAAGAGGTAAAATCTGACTTTATTTTTGTATAAAATCATATAAATATTTGCTTCCGCGCCCGAATTTTATAATTTTCCATCATATTTTATCCATAGTATAGGTTTAAAAGCATGTTTATGAATGTTTTAACAAAAATATCCATTTCAAGAATAGGTAAAATCTGACTTAATTTTTGTAAAAAATCATATAAATATTTTCTTCCGCGCCCGAATTTTATGATTTTTTATCATATTTTAGCTAAAAGAAAACATTGCAACAAGAAAATTGCTATTTTAAGTGTTGTAAGTAGTCTACAATCCAGCCCATGTAGCTTACAATATACAACGTATTCATAAAAAATAGGTCAAAACTGACTTTATTTTTGTAAAAAAATCATATAAATATTTGCTTCCGCGCCCGAATTTTATAATTTTTTATCATATTTTATCCATAGTATAGGTCTCAAAGCATGTTTAAGAATGTTTTAAGAAAAATATCCATTTTGAGAATAGGTAAAATATGACTTTATTTTTGTAAAAACTCATATAAATATTTGCTTCCGCGCCCGAATTTTATGATTTTTCATCATATTTTAGCTAAAAGAAAACATTGCAACAAGGAAATTGCTATTTCAAGTGTGGTAGGTATTCTAGAATCCAGCCCATGTAGCTTACAATATACAACGTAATCATCAAAAATAGGTAAAATCTGACTTCATTTTTGTAAAAAATCATATAAATATTTGCTTCCGCGACGGAATTTTATAATTTTTCATCATATTTTCTCCAAAGTATACGTCCAAAAGCATGTTTATGAATGTTTTAACAAAAATATCCATTTCAAGAATAGGTAAAAATCTGACTTTATTTCTGTAAAAAATCATATACATATTTGCTTCCGCGCCCGAATTTTATGATTTTTCATCATAATTTAGGTAAAAGAACACATTGCAACAAGAAAATTGCTATTTCAAGTGTGGTAGGTATTCTAGAATCCAGCCAATGAAGCTTACAATATACAACGTAGTCATCAAAAATAGGTAAAATCTGACTTTATTTTTGTAAAAAATTATATAAATATTTGCTTCCGTGCCCGAATTTTATAATTTTTTATCATATTTTATGCATAGTATAGGTTTAAAAGCATGTTTATGAATGTTTTAACAAAAATATCCATTTCAAAAATAGGTAAAATCTGACTTTATTTTTTGTAAAAAATCACATAAATATTTGCTTCCGCGCCCGAATTTTATAATTTTTCATCATATTTTATCCATAGTATAGATCCTAAAGCATGATTATGAATGTTTTATCAAAAATATCCATTTCAAGTATAAGTAAAATCTGAGCTTATTTTTGTAAACAATCATATAAATATATGCTTCCGCGACCGAATATTATATTTCTTCATCATACTTTAGTTAAAAGAAAACATTGCAACAAGAAAATTGCTATTTCAAGTGTGGTAGGTATTCTAGAATCCAGCCTATGTTGCTTACAGTATACAACAAGAAAATTATAAAATTCGGGCGCGGAAGCAAATATTTGACCTATTTTTGATGAATACGTTGTATATTTTAAGCTACATGGACTGGATTCTACACTACCTACCACACTTGAAATAGAAATTTTCTTGTTGCAATGTTTTCTTTTAGCTAAAATATGATGAAAAATCATAAAATTCGGGCGCGGAAGCATATATTTATATTTTTTTTTACAAAAATAAAGTCAGATTTTACCTATTCTTGAAATGGATATTATTGTTAAAACATTCATAAACATGCTTTTGGACCTATACTATGGATAAAATATGATGAAAAATTATAAAATTCGGGCGCGGAAGCAAATATTTATATGATTTTTTACAAAAATAAAGTCAGATTTTACCTATTTTTGATGAATACGTTGTATATCGCAAGCTACATGGGCTGGATTCTAGAATAACCACCACACTTGAAATAGAAATTTTCTTGTTGCAATGTTTTCTTTTAGCTAATATATGATGAAAAATCATAAAATTCGGGCGCGTAAGCAAATATTTATATGATTTTTACGAAAATAAAGTCAGTTTTTACCTATTTTTGAAATAGATATTTTTGTTAAAACATTCATAAACATGCTTCTAAACCTATACTATGCTTAAAATATGATGAGAAATTATAAAATTCGGGCGCGGAAGCAAATATTTATATAATTTTTAGAAAAATGAAGTCAGATTTTACCTATTTTTGATGAATACGTTGTATATTGTAAGCTTCATTGGCTGGATTCTAGAATACCTACCACACTTGAAATAGCAATTTTCTTGCTGCAATGTATTCTTTTACCTAATTTATGATGAAAAATCATAAAATTCGGGCGCGGAAGCAAATATTTATATGATTTTTTACAGAAATAAAGTCAGATTTTACCTATCCTTGAAATGGATATTTTTGTTAAAACATTCATAAACATGCTTTTGGACGTATACTTTGGATAAAATATGATAAAAAATTATAAAATTCCGTCGCGGAAGCAAATATTTATATGATTTTTTACAATAATAAAGTCAGATTTGACCTATTTTTGATGAATACGTTGTATATTGTAAGCTTCATTGGCTGGATTCTAGAATACCTACCACACTTGAAATAGCAATTTTCTTGCTGCAATGTATTCTTTTACCTAATTTATGATAAAAAATCATAAAATTCGGGCGCGGAAGAAAATATTTATATGATTTTTTACAAAAATAACGTCAGATTTTACCTATTTTTGAAATGGATATTTTTGTTAAAACATTCATAAACATGCTTTAAACCTTTACTATGGATAAAATATGATGAAAAATTATAAAATTCGGGCGCGGAAGCAAATATTTAAATATTTTTTTACAAAAATAAAGTCAGATTTTACCTATTTTTGATAAATACGTTGTATATTTAAAGCTTCATTAGCTGGATTCTAGAATACCTACCACACTTGAAATTGCAACTTTTTTATTGCAATGTTTTCTTTTACCTAAATTATGATGAAAAATCATAAAATTCGGATGCGGAAGCAAATATTTATATGATTTTTTACAAAAATTAATTCAGATTTTACCTATTCTTGAAATGGATATTTTTGTTAAAACGTTCATAAACATGCTTTTGGACATATACTTTGGATAAAATATGATGAAAAATTATAAAATTCGGTCGCGAAAGCAAATATTTATATGATTTTTTACAAAAATAAAGTCAGATTTTACC
>JAQOWZ010000225.1:0-109442 GCA_035578165.1 Stenolophus ochropezus
ACGCGCTATCTCAGAGTGGGACCACGTTCATGTTCATCGCCACGGTCTCAATATCGAAACACACCTTGGGAAGATGTGTCTGAAAAAATGGCAATTTCGTAGCATTCACAAGCATTTTCGTGAGATAACCTTCGTGGCACGTATATACCCCGTGTGGCTCAAAAAAATGACGCAGATCAAGCGAAGTCATCATTTGCGCGGGCTGCACATAGGAAGTTTTCGTAATATTGAACTCTCCACTTGACGAGTCGGTACACATGGTACGAATAAAATTGTATACGCCAATCAGAACATTGTAATCTAGATGATCCTGCACGAGAATACAATCTCCTTTGTAGAGGGAATTTTGTCTAAACTCCATGAACACTCGCCTCGCCTCGGCCTTGCCATGACATTGCACCACCACGAGCCGGCCTTTCCAATATTGATCTTCAGAGTATCCATAATTTTGTGATATCAAGTCCCCAAAGTGCGTATTGTAACAAGATAGATCCAGGTTTTCTATGTACTGCACTACGAGAATATGCGACTGGTGAATGTTGATCATCGTTTGGAGCCAGTTTATGGCGCGCGTTTTATTTTTGCCATTGTTAAGCAGTACCAAAAAACCATAGTTGTACGCAAGAGGAATTTCCACCACCTCGTTGCGCGGATTATTTTCCGTTATGTTTTTTATGCCGCGTGCAATCATTTCTTGTGGCAACGAAGTGTCTAGTTTAATAAGAAAGAAGGGTTCATTTCCCAAGGTACTAGTGTCCATCATGGACCGAAAAATAAATTCTTTGCGCGGAGAAAACGTAGACGATCTACTGGAAAAGTTTGAAGATATTTACGATTCGGTTATAAACGAAGTGGCTCGCTCAAAAACGGAAATTGCACTACGTAGCATTCGTTTAGAAGTCGAGGGTGAACTAAAATGGGAAATTCTAAAGCATACTCTTTTAAAGAAGTATCTCGCCCAAGAAATGGATTCAGTACTCGCAACAATCAACCCCCGAACGCTCGTCGACGCTATATTGGAATATTCGACCATATCGTACAATATTAATTCGTATGAGCACATTTTACACATGCAGCGAGTATTTAATGACCGAATAAACTATAAACTGCACTCGCTAAATGAACTAAAACGCGTAGTTGCAATGAAAGAAAACGAGTTACAAAAAGCGCGCCAAGACGTAGTCGACAAACAAACATCTCCGGCCATAACAAAAATGCTCAAGAGATTCTCGCAACAGATAAAGGCCCCGGATGTATCTGAAATAACATTTTTTAAGGCATTTCAACTCCAAGAATTCAAACTGTGGCAAAGTGCGCAAATAAACAATGAACCAACCGTTCATAGACAACTTGAAGATCTATACCTGAAATTGTCGTCTTCAAAACCCTACCTGAAAATCATAGACGATCCCCTTGCCGGATTATGTGAACAATTGATGCTAGACACGGATTATTATTTTAGGACGTTTACTACTTCTAATTCGTTAAAGGAATCCCATGTACAAACATTTGTTAACTCCATTCAAAAACACGGGAACGTGTACCTGCAATCTCACTTTCTGGAAATTATTCTGAAAAATGGGGGACGCGTCACGCTACACAATCCAAATAAATACAAACAATTTTTTTCCAAATAAAAACACATTTTTATTAAATCAAAGTGATGCAAAAATGCAGCGCGAAATAATAAAAGCGCACTTTAAATTGCCACGAGCGGCCCCATTGCGAATTAGATCAATAAAATTTCGATGCGCTCGGATCACGAAAAATGATATGTTATCAGCAAAATCTGTTTTGACCGTATGTGTCTTAATAAATTTCACAATGAGATCCAGGGCGATGTCATAAATATTGTCTATTTGATTAGATTTGCAAAATTCCTGCACAGTTGCCATAGCGAGAGTACATTTGAGGCGATCGTCTTTATTTTTAGAAGTCGTCGACGACCCCATTTCATTGGGAAACGGATACACCGTTAGCATCGTACGATTCTCGACCCGACCTTTCATAGACGCAAATTGATCTAGATCGAGGGGTTCATAGGATTCATTAGTAAGCTCGATTTTAGGTTGAAATGAGCGCAAGGAACGTGTGTCTATGACGACGTTGCAGTCATCAGCGTCCTCAATATCAGGACCACTATCGTCATCGGGATCATCAGCAAGCGCCGTGTATGCCGCGCGTTCTCGTTTTAAAATGTTCCTGTTTGTGTCCTCTAGATCGTCTCGATAAGGAGCCACGTGACGATATTGTTCTAAAAGAGTGTTTTTTTTTTGACTCACTGGCGCAGCAGTCGGTTTTCGCTTAAGGGTGCCTTTTATTTGTTGCAATGATGCTTTGATGCCGGAAAACATGTTATTTCTTTTGCGATGTGATGGTGTAGAGAGGTTTTTCGCGTTTGTTGACAATCTGCATGGGACAATATGTTTTATGACCAAAGCTAATGATTGGAATATTTTCGGTGCTGAACTCAGTTTTATGGGCCGCGTTCAACATGTTCAGAAACGAGACGAGCACAATTTGCCCGAGAAGGTTTTTCTTTACAAAGTGTTTGTAGAGCTCTTTGAAGAAGTTTTCATGGGACGGGTCTTGAAGGGGCTCCAAAACCGCCGTGTCTGGATCCAGATAATTTAGCGGTTCGAGTTGAACAAGGATATTCATGTCCCTAGGCGGAGGTGAACGACGATTTATTTCTTCGAAGGGAATATCGGGTTCGTCGCACGTCGGCATAAGTCCCTTCAAATAACTCTCACGTTGAAAATTCAGCGTCTCGACGGTCACCGTACTGGGACTGGATTGTCTGGATAGATTTGATATGCGATCGCCATTGACAATCAATTCGTCGATACGATTCGAAAGGGCCAATGTGCCTACAGCCGCAAGCATCTCTTTAATGAGTTTCACATTGGCCGTAACAAAAAACGACTCATGAATGACGAATGTCAAAGCACGCTTCGTTTGGACATCTATATTCGAGACATCCGCATAGAGAATTTTAATGTTTGAATTTTTCAAATTGAAAATGTGATTGTAATAACTGACAATGATATCACGATAAGACTCGTGGCTCAGACCATTCAGCAACGCGGAAATGTTGTACTTGCATATTTCTTTGAGAGCTCTAAAGTCGCCACTACTCGGCTTTTTTCCAAACACTTCCAACACGAGGCCCGCAAAATAGTTTAGAACCTCTAAACGATTTTTGAAGCTATTGCTGGTTTCAAGTACAATTTCACTGTTCATATTGCTTTCTAACTTTCTACGTCGTAACTTTTTTTGCTGACTAGGGCTCAACTGTAATGTGGATTAAACACGTACTGATGTAATCAAATTCTCTCTATAAAAACAGACAACTTTTCCAGTCGATTCACATTCACTTGCTATCAGTGTTCTGAGACGATCATCAGTGTTCTGAGACGAGTATCAGTGTTCTGAAACAAACAGCTTATTACATTTACACAAACATGTTGCCATTTGCGACATTTTTTATCGTGGCGCTCATCACCAGTGGCATTGCATCGGAAAACAGTGATACCACCAACGCTCCACACATAATCGACGATGTCGACGACATTAATGATATTGACTATAGCGGCGAAGAAGTAATCTATGGTAACGTACGAATCATTCCCACATACAAAAATCACAACGAAGCACACGAGTCCATTGATTACGATGACAGTGACTATGAAGAAAACGACGCCGACCTACCCGAAGAAAACCACACGGATAATCTATCTAATGGTGCCCGCTTTGAAATCACCATGAACTGTTATCACGCAGAGCACTGTTTAATTGAATTTTTTTACGAAACAACGGGCACTCTGGACGGCATATATCCTAGCTATATTACCAAAATGATGCTAAAAAATGAAATTGATCAATCGGACTATTATACCGTACAAATGGATGGAACCGCTCTATACCGCATTCCCAGCAATCTCGGATACCTGTACGACGGACGTATAAAGAATTTGTACGCGTCCATGTGTCAAATTGAAGTGATTTCCAAAGGAGATTTGTTATTTTTTGCGCTATTGGAACACGTTATGCTGGCATCAAATGAAATTACACACATCCCCGCCAATCTATTTATTCATTCGCCGAACTTGAAAGTTTTTGACATTAGCAACAATCCCGTACTATATATCGATGTCAATTTTTTTAAACCATTGCCTTTGCTTGACACAATGTTTCTCGACAACAACAACTGTTATCCCAACTGGCAGGACGATTTGTTCTATGACCCCCAAACATCCGAAAACACTTTGCATCTAAAGGCACTGCAAGAACTGACCCGAGGTAATTTACGCTGTTTCTCCGTCGAAAAAAACAATAAATACGCCGAATATTTCGAAGTGGATTGGTTTCAAAACGGCCCGCCAACAGAACTTAAACCCGTCGATGTCATAAAGAGTCCACCCGGTTTTATAAGACGTGCCTATGAAAAACATCCAGATTCCGTGGATGGTCCTTCGTATCAGTCGCCCACCACATCAACGGAATCATGGCAATCTACGCCTGAACCAGAATACTGGTATTTGGAATCCACAACACCGTCATGGGATACCTTCACGGCAACATTGCAGCCTCCAAAAATAATTACCACCGCACCCCGAAAAATCACACCCTTTAATCAAGAAACCTCTACTCAAAAACCATATACGCCAATGCCGCCATACGTTACCCCAACGTGGACACGAAAATACACCACAGGCACCCCACACACAGAGACATGGAGACCAAGAATGATTACTTCCACTACAGCTCGCCCTTACGTCTATACGACAGAGGCTTGGCAAAGTAATGACAACAGCACGATTTCTTCTTCACCCGAAAGACCGCTGGCCACATATCGCCCTTATTGGAGATCATCGACGCATGAACCACCATATTCGTGGAGAACATCTACGTACGAGCCGTATTCTTGGAGAACTGCGACACCATCGTCCACACCAACTCCTATCCGATACACACCGACGACCTCTACGTTTACATGGAATGTTCCCCGAGAATGGAGAGAGTCCGCGCCGGTTCCCCGAGAATGGAGAGAGTCCGCGCCGGTTCCCCGTGAATGGCGAATGTCCACTCCGACCCCTAGTGAATGGCGAATGTCCACTCCGACCCCTAGTGAATGGCGAATGTCCACTCCGACCCCTAGTGAATGGCGAATGTCCACTCCGACCCCTAGTGAATGGCGAATGTCCACTCCGACCCCTAGTGAATGGCGAATGTCCACTCCGACCCCTAGTGAATGGCGAATGTCCACTCCGACCCCTAGTGAATGGAGAATGTCCACGCCAACCCCTCGTGAATGGCGAATGTCCACGCCAACCCCTCGTGAATGGCGAATGTCCACGCCAACCCCTCGTGAATGGCGAATGTCCACGCCAACCCCTCGTGAATGGCGAATGTCCACGCCAACCCCTCGTGAATGGCGAATGTCCACGCCGACATCCAGACCGTCGACGTCTTCTATTCTCAAGCGGTCTCTTAATGCCAATGATATAAAAGAGAACAGTGAACTATGGGACCATGACTATGAAAGTGCCGAAAAAGCGTCTCCGTCTCCCATTACTCGAATCACGCCTACGACCACCACATCATCTACCACTCCATCATCTACCACTCCATCATATACGACCACCACATCTCCTATGACCACCACATCTACTACCACACCTAATCCTATCACAGATACTGAAACCGATTTACCGCTTGTAGATAATTTACGTCTTCGCCGCAACAATAACTTTGGCTATAAAGCGCTGCAACCGCCAAAATATCCAAACGAACCCGAGGAACACCATTTTTTTCAACGAGAAACACCCGTCACACTCAAACCCATATTTTTACACAACATTGTGGTGTCAAAAGAAGATTCCCGCGACACTCTACCAACGACGCTGCAAAAAGATTCTATACGAAACAACCATTTGGAAGCGCACCCCAACACACAACAACTCGAAGATAGCTTTTTTTCGCTGGGCGCCATCTTGTGGAAAGCTTGGCAAGCGTTTTTAAACAACTATCGCTTTCACATGTTTGTGTCTCTAACGGTCGTTTCAATTGTGTTTGGCATCCTGTTGTACTTTCTTTTACTATCGTTCTTTAAATGCGCGGCCCACTGGTTACGTTATCTCAACATTGATTTTGAAAAAACGTTCAACCTCAAACGATATCGCGCAGCAAACACCCAAGACGAAGATGGATTCGAAATGAACGCCGTAGTAACACACAAAAAACGTCGAGCCTCGAGAATATCGCGCTTTTTTCGTACCGAAGTGCTGGATCCCGACGAAAAACTCGATGAAATGGCCATTCCAATACCACAGTCGCCACTTTTCTTTCAAGATATGACCGACACCCGCTCAAACACTTATCGCAATGCCGCTACAACAGCATCCATGACAAACGACATCAACCACCACACTACAAGACCTCTATTGTCGCTCAATAACGCATTTTTAGATCGTACACTCCTCAATTCGCCAACAAGCGATCTTTCGTTTCCACCACCACCGCCGCCGGTGTATGAGACAACCACTCTACCGCGAAACAGCAATAGATCATCGGACTCGCCTTCATTCAAATCGGAACTAGCCGCCATATTCTCTATACACAATCCGCCAACACCACAGCTACTCAAAACAACAACACCAATGTCCCCCTTTCAACCCATTGTAAAGCGCGCGATTGAATACCCCCTATCAGCTTCCACATCAACATCCTCGTTCGTAAGAGGCTCCCCGCCAAAAACTCCACCAAAAATACCAATCAGGACATTAACCGCTCCAAAACCCACGCTCCACGCATCAAACACATCATTACCGCCACCTCTTCCACCGCCGATGCCCAATTTCTCCTACAATGTTGTAGTAACAAAATAAACAACATGATGCCTGCATGCTGCACGCTCTGTATATGTTGCATAGCATGTATATTCTCTATATATCATAAAAATGTCAGAAAAAGTTTTATATTGTGTGAAAAAAATCTAATTGCAAAAAAATAACCGACTCTGTCTTTTTTACTGTCTCTTGTGTTTTTATGACATGCTCATAAAAATCTAACGTCTTGTGAAAAACGCATACACATGCAAAACTACAACAGCTACTGTTACCAGTCCCTTCTGATAATAATACGCGAAGGTCGTGTGTTCTACACAATACACGAATTCAACCGAACACACCGATACAACATTGCCGATCCGATTCAACGGCACACAAAGAAATGTGCATGTTCATTTTTCTGCAATTTTCTAATCATTGTCCGGCGGTAGCAAGAGAGAAATCAATATGTGCATTTTCAATACAAAAATGTCATAAACGTTTGAATCTCATTCGGATATGTAATTAATGCAACATTTTAACACACACGCTCGTTAAAATCGATTTAAGCCCGACTGTGTTGTATATATAATACATATAATTAATAAACGAGCTGAGCTCACTTGCTCGTGTTAATGAGAAACTCGCTCGATTTACTTACGCCGCTAAGCCCCAATGAACTTTGATTTAAACAATTTAAACGAATTTGAAACAGGATGAAAAACAAGCATCGCTTAAACACAACAATAAGTCAGAAATGAGCGTAATGGACATTAAAAACATTATCACGCTAGGCGAGACCGGCATCACAACGTACAATACAAACACAATACGACAATTTATCGTCGAGCTACTCAAATATCAAGAAGTTTATGATTCGTCAGACACAAAGCAAGACGTGCAAGCTGTGATGCTTTTTAAAATACTCGTCAAACTAATCGAAGCACATCCAACAAACAAATTACTTTTCAACTGTTTGTCAAGATTTGCAGCAGCGTTTAATAGAAACGATCGACAGACGCTAACAAGCGCTCCTGTCATACCTCTAATAGACACAAATTACCTGTTACCCGACACGACAGAACTCTCTGTGAACAACGCTCAGAATTTATTATCTCGCGTTCTGCTTTCTTATGCAAAAGATAGCAATGACGCTACTATGGGACAATTGTTAATTACACGTTTAAACAACAACACCGACAGTTACATATCGAAAAATATAGTAAAAAAGGTCAACTATTTATACAACCTTTCTCTAAAAAAATAACTTTCGATAGAATCGTTCTTTAGTGCATACGTGTATATGTGCGCTCACATCTATAAATTATAAAGTAAACAGAAATCGCAGTTAGTTCGTCGCCAGACACGACGCTCAACAAAACCACTTTCGTTACTGTTTATCGCTCGGTTTGTTCATGGATAGTTTTTTCAAATTAGTATTTTCCATATCGCACTTTTTGTATAATTTTATTACCATTCCTATTCGAAAAAAAACGAAAAAGGATAGGATAGTGACGACGCACACTTCGACACAAACGTCACATTTGACGCCAAGACCGTCGACATCAGCCGAAACCGGAGAAATCAGCTACTACACAAACGGGTAACTATATTATTGCTTCAATACCCCTCCATCACCGACACTCATATTGTCTATGACGCTTCAGCCTCACCGCCAAATCTAACGAAGAACGAGACTTTAACAACAACATAAACAACCGAATACATAACAACAAAGACGTATAACACCGTCACATATCAACCACCACTAGACGCAACCACAACATGAATTTATTCACAAACATCTTTAAAACGTGGGCGCTACCCAAAACCGAGACGATCGAATATCTCCGTGACGATGCTGTATGGAACAGCATTTTTTTTGACTATATAATCGTAGCCATAGAGCCTTCATCGATTATCCTAAAAGTACAGGTCGATGAAACGCTGCTGGAATTGACGAAAAAAATTACAAATGACATTATTTGTGTACCACATATTTTCTATGACGACGCGGGAAAAGCATTTCTCTGTCTCATATGCAAAAATACATCAGTCGTGTTTTTTCCAAATGCTAAAATGCTGACCGTTATAGAACTCATTCAAGAACTAATGTAACGACGGAAGCGATAACAACAATCTTACTCGTCAGTATTTGCGCGACCACAAACATTCGAATAAAATTACCAAAAAAAACATATACATAAACACATTACTTTCTCTTTCGTTTATTCTCGCTCGTTCGTTCATCCCGTGTTTGCAAAAATTATATTTCTCCGCTCGCCAAAAGCAATGCACTTGTGCTCCGGTGGAAAAACGTTCAAGTTCCAATACGGATATTCATAGGAAGCATCGCACTCGTTGAGAGTTACTTCGGCTGTTTTATTGCTGCGGACACACTTGCCCCGATCACAAAAGTTTTCCCCCGGACCGAGAATGCGACACAGATTAAAACAGTCTGCGTTTACAAGACACGGCACTGTAGTTTGTTCGCAATTGACTCGGGAACGCAGCGTGAACTCTGCGACTGGAATTTCATTCTCGTTTTTCTTTATAGTCGAAGTGTTGAGCCAGACTAACCAATAAACAATTAGCGCCAAATACCATACCATATTAAGTGCTATTTTTCTCAATGGATGATATATACGTGCTCTTACTGGTTTGCTTTCAAATCTTATTATCAAAACAAATTGGCCTATTACTAGAGCCACACATTCAAACGCTAAACAACTGCAACCCACTACAGTTTTACATAATTATTGCATTCACGGCCATATGTTATGTTTATTTACAAAAAATGCAATTGTCGCAGTCTAAACGTCCAGGTAATGAAATTTGCGCACTTTAAAAAAGTGTGACAAATATACAGCGGGATCGCGTGCGCAAAAGGGCATATGTGTTACATCGAGTGGATCGTACAGAAACAGCCATTCTACAGTCGGATACGAAACTCCGTATAAAGAGGCCGCCGTAACACACCAACCCAATTCAACATCGGTCACAGACATAACGTATTCTCTATTGATGTGCGGTAGATGTACTTTAATTTTTTTTTTGCCGATCCGCTTGACAACGCGTCCCAGAGACCCCCTCAAAAAGGCTCCAATTTTATTGTTTATCACCTTTACTTGATCGCCGACTTTGAAGATGTTCGCTTCGTCTCGGCCGCTAATTTGTCTATTTAGCCGATTGCAGCTGTCTTTCGTAACACTGGCAAACAGTATAAGACGATAGATATTAGAGGGGTCCAGCTCCGAGAACACGATACGCGCCGATAAGACACAGTCGTTCCGAAAGACCGGCTTTCTCGCGGCTAATTCGAAACATTCATAATTCCATTCCCGAAAAGTTTCTCTCGTTTGTTCCCACACGGCGCTCTCAACGAATATCAAAATCACGTCGAAGCGCTTTCGATGATGCTTCAAATGCGCCAACAGCTGCTGCAAAATAAAGGAGTCAGGTAGACTAACAATTAGTCGGTTTTCATGTATATACTTTGTTTTGTAAAAACGCTCGCCAAGAAGATTTTGAATTATGGATATTGGTTTCTGTAAAGATAACTGCACGGCATAATTGCAGACCATAAAAAGTGCCGAATTTTGCTTTTCCGAGATTATATCGTAAGTGTGTTGAAAGATTCGACTCAAATCCACCAGCGACTCTGACTTGATGAATTTTAACAAAGTCTGACCATTCGAGACGACTGTTTGTGGGGCCTCGACGCCAATAAAATTTTCAAGGGCAAGTCTTAATTGCTTTTCAACGTGGCTCATGATGATAAGCTACAAGAAAATATGACTTTCATACTTATATTTGTATTTATTTTATGCATTGTACATCTTAATTGGAACCTTTTTAATCCCTATGGATCTCTACTTGACGAGTTTTATACACAGGGCAATGTAATCGTTAAATGCTTCAAGAGCGAAAGTTCTACAACAGCCACCGCAATTACATACATAATTGCGCGAACCCATGACGGTATTTATTACCTTCATAATCAATCAGACTTAAACGATCGCCTCGTGTACATTTACGATAACAGCGCAGATTTTAACTGTGCCAATGGCGATTTAGTATTAAAAGTTTACGACCAAACTCGAAATACCTCCACACACAAGTGTTTCCTACTCTCTGAAATGGTTCTCCAAGATTTATTTACAAAGGCCAAACTGTTGCAGACGACAGAAATTCTCAATCTGAGCGAGCATTCTACCGAATTTCGGGACCTCGCCATCATTGATTTGATTACTAAAATCACGCCAGCGTAGCGCTCAGCAGGAAGTAAATAAGCCCGGTGAAAATGACCGACTCCGTTCTAGATAAATTTCTGAAAAACTACCCGTTGCGTGGTTTCAGAGAGTTGTGGCTCAACGAAACAGTCAACACATACATGAGCACATTTATGGAACTCCTAGTGCCGTTACTCCAAAAAACACAGAGAAACGTTCTGCTCGAACAGCTCTTTGTCGAGACCGCCCTTTATCCGTTTTTTAAAAACGCAGGCGCCGACAAATTGAGCGAAATAGCAGTCGATTTTCGCAATACGATCAAAGAATGCCTCAACGAGAATAGAAACGATGGTCTAACTTATAAAAAACTCACAACGATGATTTTTGAACGCGACAAAGGAAACATGTACCCAAAATTCGAATATAATTTCAGCAAAGTATACGAAGCGCAAAATATACCAGAAGAGTTACAGACATGGCAGTCGCTGGTCGGACCCAAAATTTGGATTTTTTTACATGTAATGATGGCAAAGACGTCGCGATCGGGACCTAAACTAAGTTTATTGTCGATATTGAATGTGTTTGTCGGCTGTAGTATTTGTGCGACGCACTACATACAAAACTTTGGAAAATTCTATGAGTTACTCACCAGTGAACGCTTCAAGAGCGCCTCCGAGTCTGACTTTAAAAAGTCGCTACTGAACTTGCAAAAGATTGGATCGCCGGAAAAACTACTGATTCTCATACATGCATTTGTAACACACAGCATTAAGCAACACGAAGAAAACAATGCCGTTACCACAATCGCCGACCTTATGGCTCTTGTAAAAGACGGCAACGCTTGGTTGTCGTTTTATAGACGATTGTCTGATAAATTATCATTGGTCGCAACGTCGACATAATAGTAATAAAAACAATATGAACTACCGCAATAACCACAAAAAATCAATTTCTTTGTGTTTTACTTTTTTATTTTTTTTTAAACAGTTTTCTCCAAGAGGGCAAGATGAGTTGCTTGTGTTTTCAGCATGTTAGTAATTGTATTCTCTAAATTCTTAATGACTTGGTGGAGGGTTTCTTGCGTTTCCCGCAAACTCTGCACTTCGGCATTCAATCGTCGCATATCGTCAATCATCAGTATCGGCTCGTCGAGAGTAGAATCGTACGCGACTTCGATGATGTAGCGTGCCACGTCGTTTTTGTTTTTTACAATTAGTCTCAGTGCGTTTTGATCTTCGTCATCGGCATTCGAGTGAGAAGTGTTACTTGTCGATAAAGTGTCGTCAACGGTCGTCGATGTGACTGCGGTTTCATCGGAAGTCAGCATCAAAGAGTCGGGCTCGGCAACATCCAACGAGTCGAGTGGCGTCGAGTGCTGATGACTCAAGCGCTCTCTAACCCGACCCATGGCGCTGAAGGCCGGATGCGAGAGCTGACGGTGACTCAAATCATCGACGACCGCGTCGTTAGCATCTAAAGAATCCTCTGAAAAAATCAACGGGCGTACGGCAGCAGACCAGACGTTTTTCGATTGAAAAAAATTGACGTTGGAATTCATTTTTTTGTGCTTATAACTAGGCGTCCGCAAACAAACAACCCAATTTTTTAATGTTATACAAAAATAGACAAAACTACAATAAAAAGCTTATTAGTTGTTCCAGTATTGATGTCTCGATTCGTATTGATGTCTCGATTCGTATTGATGTCTCGATTCAAGACAACGCTTGGAGGCCGGTGTTTCTTGCGCCGTAAAATGTGAAGTGAGTGTATGACTTCGTTAATCGTACTGATAATCAAAATTATTGTAGCCTAATGTGGAGACGTCTGATGATGTGGAGTATACTAGAGGATACGGCTCCTCGCGCAACGAAACGGCGTCCAATACTAAAGGTTCCAGCCCGCTAATGGGAATCGTCTGAAAGGCGCTTTTGTTGGGAGAGACCATCTGCAGCGGAGCAATGTTTTTCTTGATGATTTGACCGAGACCGTTGGAGGGTCTCACTACTGTCTCAACACCATTTGCGCCGAAACCAAAGCCATACATGAGCCATCCATTGAACACGCTCACGGACGCGATACGGTATTCGGAATGGGAGCGCACTGCTACCGCCGCTTGAAGATAGGAGCACAGCATAATGATATCGAAGGCGTTTGTCAACTCGCCAAGAGATATTTGAGTGAGATAGCCGAATTGAGTCTTGGTTTTTTTGCTAAAAATTTCTCTCGCAACCGCTGTGGTGGGCACATAATCTTCGGAAAAGTAAAAATTAACCTTCACCGAGTTGATGTACTGCAACATATTCACGACAATGGGTCGTACAAAATCAACATTGTAGTTGACGAGTGCGCGACGATCTTGTGTGACTTGTGTCGTATCGGCCGTAGTTTTCGCGCCTTCGAGAAGGGCCTTCAACAATCGCCGAATGGGCGGCTTGTTGTAACAACCCTCGGTGTCGCTGAACTTGTCAACCATTTTTTGACTCAAAAAGGAGATCAGCGGGAAAACTTCGGTGGGCTCTTCCATTGTACGCGTTACCACGGGACCAAAATAGTTTTCCATCGCCTTGGGAATCGTCTGCAAAATTGGCGTGAATCTACGCTGCAAAATGTTGACATTGCACGCCGGACAAAATAAATTGATGACGCTGCTATCTTTTGTGCTACAAAAAGAGTTGTTGGGAATCAGCTGTTGCATGATGCAGCGGCTTTGACTGGGCAAACACTCTGGACTGGACGAGTTGTTGTTGAAAATAGTAGCGCGATCGATATGAAAAATGCCACCGTTGGCCGAAACGGGAGGACACGCCATGTTGTTATTTTTTTTGTTCCCTTCTAAATTGAATTCAAGCATCGCGTCGTTGTCATTATTCTGGTCATCCAAAGGAGAATTCAAGTCCGGTAATAGAGTTGTTTCACGAGTCAACTGATTTATTCTGCTCATGTTTAATATTTTTAATAAATTCTTATTATATGACGTAGCATCATCGAAATCAATTTGAAACTTCGGCCCAGAATGTACATAAAACCAGGCTATCGGGTAATTTCAT
The DNA here is from genome assembly GCA_035578165.1 of Stenolophus ochropezus. NCBI lineage: Eukaryota > Metazoa > Arthropoda > Insecta > Coleoptera > Carabidae > Stenolophus > Stenolophus ochropezus. The sequence continues at coordinate 14,110 of JAQOWZ010000225.1, forward strand.
GGAAGAGGCTTCCTTGAGCGTAAATTCATTAGAGTCCAAAAATTTGACATTTTTTACATTATTTCGATAGAGAAGCACTAGACGTTCGACAAAGGCAAAAAACTGAAAATAATTGTGTCGACTATAGAAGCGTTCCTGCAAGTCAAACATTTCTTTGTAACTAGACCAGCTAATTACACGGGGGATTTGATTTTTTGCCTCGTGATATATTTTCTTGGACGTTTTTTCGTAAACAAACAGGGTTTCGCTATGTGCCGGCACGGGTTCGTTTAAAAAGCTGACTGTGTCCGTAGACAGCGACGCCCGAGGAGGCGGCGGCACGTAACGAAGAACATTATCAACACGGCACTCAATCGTCGACGAGCGCTTCTCATCAAATAGACAAACGATAATGTTGTAAGTATAGACTTTATCGTGTGTGGCACGATCCTGCCACTGCAACTTGAAATAGTAATCACATATGGCGAATCCATTGATGTTGATACCCGTTTCCTCAATAAATTCACGTATTGCGCTGGAGATCAGAGACTCGTTGGCGTTACGACTTCCGCGCGGGATCGTGTATTTTTCAATAAAAGTCCGTAAAAGAGCATGTCGATATTTAAAATATGCCACGCGACACTTTTTGTACGGTTGCCTTTGTTCAATAAGATGTACTTTGTTCGTACCAATATTATACATTAGTAGTCCGGCGCCGCCGTGTTTAATAGACGATGTTGACAACGGACTACCGTGAGAAGCATTCTCTCCAGAGAGCAAACTTTTACTTCGCATTGGTATTTTCATGTTTAATAATCGCCTCGTGGATAATAGACGGTGCGCTTATAAAGAAATTTCAAAAAGAACAATTTCGCGACAACGCCTTTCCAGAACTGCCTGACTTTGCCGTCATTTCATGACTATGGAATGACTACTAGATGGAACTCAATCGTTATCTTCTTTCGCTAGCAATCAGGCACCACATCTCGCGCGCGCACAGTACTTGCATTTTTCACCGTATATGGCTCACCGTAGCTCGCTCGCCGTTAATAATAAGGCTACTACTTACTTGTCATTGACATCATTATCATTTTTGTCGTCGTCATATTAGCATCATGCAAAACATTTCCATCGAACTTTTTCGCGCCAATGTCCCGAAAAAACTACAAACCCCCGGGCGAGAGACATTGAGTCCCGTGGCCCCAGTCGTGGACGTTCAACGCTTTGATTGGGATTTTCAAACAAAAATCACGTTAAAGCTTTTTAAGCACATTCTCAATCCGGTAGCCGATGGGGAATCCGTGCCTAAGAACCATCCGCTTTACATCAGCGACGAAGAGGCTTTCCACTACATTCAACCACTACTGACGAATATCAACATGCAAAAAGAACTGAAAAAACTTCAACAAGACTTGAAAAAAAAATCTACCCGAGACGACATACCCAACAACTTAGTCGTTTCTAAGGTTGACACACTTTTCTCGTTCATTTCCGACAAAGATACCATCAATCAAATATCGGATTCGGTTTTGCGATCTCCCGAATTTTACTGGATCAAAACGATTAATCACAACAAAGACGCCAAGCAGGTCATTTTTCAGATCAATAAACTCCTCGGCACCTACCGAGACGCCGCCGATTGGTATGGACAATACATCCCGTTAGCATACTCGCTATTTCAGAAACTACACAATACTTCGTTGCTTCATTTGGCAACACAATTCATCATCTTTTACAACATGATTGATGCCGAACACACCTCCCACAAACAAGTACCACATAAAGATCTCTGGGCCATCATCATTTCCCAAAAAATTCGAAACTTTTTCTTCGATCCCCAAGCAATTGAGACACAGTGCGCAAGTCTGCCGGCAAACACAAAAACTGGAAGCGCCAAGGAATGCACTCTCCGCTTGTCGCTTAAAGTGCCCTATAAAGCACCGCCCGGCAGCAACACATTCGACATTAACGATCTGTACAATGCTATGTACAGATTCAGCAGTCACACCTTAAACATGGGACACCATCTCATGAGAATAAACGAAAACTCTCACACAAAACACCTTGAAACTCTTTCCCGGGAAGCCGGCAAACACTATGCAAACGCATTCGCCGAGGGAACAGAAGTATGCAACTTCTGGTTCGAGGATCACCTCAAGGAACGTGGAGTCGATAGCAAGGAAACCATACTCGATTTGTGGAATCAAAAATTCACCAGCATGGACACGAAAACCGAACTGGCTAATCTTGCCGTTATGTGGTGTGCCCAAAAAAAATTTCATCGCTACTGCATTCTCTTTTATCACTTTCATACCATTTTACAATGTAGCCTCATTAATTCGGCACAAAAGAGCACCGCCCAGCAAAATCAGAAAACATCCAGACACACGTCCATCGAACAAATTGAACAACAAGTAAAATCACTCATTACTCTCCTACACGAGAATGAATTTCTAAATGCAAAACAACTAGAGGGCGACCTACCAAATGTCATTCTGGCATGCCTCGATATCTTTAAAGACTATATTACCGATGTCGCACCAAATATACCGGCTCAAAGTATTTTTAAACTGTAAAAAAATTTATGGACACGACAATAAAAAGAAAACAAATACACTCAGAAAACGTACATAAAATGTTTCATTTTTAATTTCTTTGACCATTCCAGCGGACTACTTAAACCCGCGCTCAGGTTGAAAGATAATCAATTTCACTTAATACTCGTTAAACGAGACTTTAGTCGAGCACGTCATGGGGTTGGACGCTGCAAAAACGCTGTCCGAAGAGTTTAATATCGACGATATCGACATTAGCACTTTAAACATTTCTGACGACGAGGAGGATTACAACGAAGTGGAAGTCATCGATGAGCTCCATATCGATAATACATCAGCGGCAGCATCAAATCACACGGAAAAACCACAACAAGACGCATCAAACGTAATTGAAATAACGTCACTGGACACCATAGATCTCCACAACGCCGTCATCTTACACGTAGAGTATCTCGTAGAAACCACAGCGCATTCCACGTACATAATATTGATAAATGAAACTTAGTCTTTTTTCCTTTTGAAGCGTAGCAATAGGCTCTCAGAGATGATGATGTGTAAATGTTCAAAAAACTTTTCCTTTTACATGAAAAAATAAATGCAAAAATAAACGCCAAAAGTAAACTTAAATGTTTTTTATTATGATAAAATTAAGACGGTTTACGCCTAAACATAGGCAACCTGTAAATTGCTTATATGTGACAAAAATAGAAATTTTCAAACTTTACAAAACGACTTGTCAGCGTGCTAGCCACTCTTTCAATTTTTTTGGCTTTTTCAATTTCGTGTCTCTGCGAAAAGGATGTATTGTTACAAAATGAAACGTCCTCCAAATCCGATACGTCCGATTCTACAGGCATTGGGATCTCCTCGAGCAAAACAGTCCCATTAACACTCGCTAGAGAAGTGTTGCGAGGCGAAGACTCGGAAGTAAACACCCCATCGTCATCGCTATCATGTGTCGACTCCATCAGCGCCAAATCGGGCTCTAACTTTTTGTACGCGGAAATCGGCTTCAACTTGTACGATCGATTTTCAATTTCCTTCCAGTCAATGTTACGAAAGAACTCACTGTCGGTAACAATTTCCCAAGACGACACTCTATTTTTGGGATTTGTTTGAAGCAAAAGTCGAAGCAGCTTACAGGCATCTGATCTAATTGCATAACGAGATACTGAGAGATACGAGCGTTGCGAAATCTCGTAAAAATGGCGTGTAGGGCTTTCGGGCGACTCCAAAGGAAATTCACCGCCAGAAAGAAATTCTGCCATAAGCAAACCGAACGTCCAGAAATCATAGGCTTTGGTCGTCTGAGCGTGTAAATAAACTTCGGGTGCCATGTAACTAAGTGTTCCCGTGGAATGTATAATAGTATCGACGCCTTCGGGTAATCGCAACGAAAATCCAAAATCAGCAAGGACCGCGTGACCATGTGAATCGAACAAAATGTTCTCGGGCTTCAAGTCACCGTAGATAATGTTGAGCGAATGGAGGACTTTGAGCGCGTGCACGATTTCGGCGAGAATGACGATTTTATCAGTATAGGGCGTTGTGCAGATGTTTTGATATTCCGATACGATGCGAGAGAACAGATCGCCGCCCACATAATATCGAAGCACGAAAAAATAGCTGTCGTCGCTTTCAAAGGCAAAATGAAGACGAGAGAAAAATTCGCGATTTTTCTCGCCGATACTCTTTGAGACCGACAACTCCATGAGAATTTCCAACTCGTTCTTCATTGAGAAGATTTTCGTGGGACATTGGTGTATTTTACTTTTGGCAATGGCTTTTATGGCAAATTGTTGACCGGCCGGAATATGGACACCGAGTCGTGTGGCTAAAGCGTCTGTTGGACGAGCAATGGTGACTTTGCCAAAGGCGCCGGCTCCGATTGTTTTTTCGAGATCAAAAAAGGATATGTCGATGACGGGTCGCTCAAAAGGATTGGGATCTTGACGGCTAGCCGCGTATAATTGCGGTGCGGATTTGAAACGAAAGAGCGATGGCGGAGGTGTGTAGCTGACAAATATCACATCCTGATCGTCGTCCTTGTTGTTGCTGCTGACCATGTGCGATTGATGTTTGTAGGCGAACGAGCTCGACGACGATACTTGCATATTGCCAAAGTTATTGGAAAAGGAGTCGTCGAGCGTCACGTTGACGTATAGGCGAGGCGGTGACGAAACGGGCCTTACTGCGACAACGGGAACGGAACGCTTGCTGATGGGAATTCGTCGGCGATGATTGAGGTGTTTTATGGGCACTCTATATTTTGGCGATATGATGTTCCGAAAAGACTTGATGGCGGCCTTTATCTTCAGTCGATACAAGTCACACGAAAGTTTGTTTATACACGATTCGGGAATAGCGGCAGGCATTGTAACAGAAGCTTCTCGGACGACGTTCAAGTTACAACTGAGTCTAGTTCTCCAGCGAGCAGGGATTTTATAGAGAGCAAGAGAAAGCGGGAAGACGCTCGCTCTACTCCACGACGCTCGCTATACTCCACAGTCACGACTACGACGACAACGACACCACATTCAAAATAAAAACAAAACCACGTGCTCATCGCCACCGCTCTATTGCTGATAAGAAAAAACGAGAGCGCACAAAAACAAAGAAAATGCTATGTGAGAGAGCGAAAACACTCGCGTCGCACATTGCCATTTGTTGTTGTGCAACAATGTAAAGCTCGTAAAACAACAGAACGTGATGAAACAAAGCTCGGAAAATCCCACGTTCTACGAGCTTACAATGTATGAAGCGAGCCGGCTTTTGCTGATATCGTCGCTCGTCGCCGCGACACATAGAGCGCGCTCGCTTGCAGTGTGAAAAATTAGACAGCCGATTGCTTGGCAGCCATACTCGAGCGTGCTGACCCTTCCGCATTTCGGCTGATGTAATCTCGAATGTGCAACATTGTATTGTTTTGATTGTGCAAGTGCTGAATAATTTCCCTAAAGCACGTTTCCTGACGCTTAGTTTGCTCGCGTTCAAGGGCAATTTGCTCGGTCAGCTCAGCTATTCTGCTATCTTGCGAGTCACGCTGCTCGTGCAGTTCATTCAACCGATGACTCAGCTGCTCTTGCTCGAAAATGAGCTGGCCCCTTGAGCGCTCGTACAAATCCAGACATGCGCACAAGTTGGCTATTTGAGCGTCTTTGGCGCACTCCTGTTCCTCCTGTCGTTCCAATTGATCGCTCCACGCCGCTATTTGGCGATCCTTTATCCGCTCTTGTTGCTCCAATTGCGCGTTCAACGCCTCCAATTGCTCGCCCTTCAGTCGCTCTTCAGTTTTAATGTACTCGTAGAGTTGTGCGATTTTCAAGTCCTTTGCTCGCTCGAGCTGCTCTTGCCTCAGCACACGATCGTTTAGCGCGGCTATTTGCTCATTTTTCGAGCGCTCTTGAGACTCTAGGGCCGATTCCTTTGCGCGCTCCTGTTGTTCCAAACGATACGTCAGCGCCGTTATTTGAGAATCCTTTGAGCGCTCTTGTTGCGCCAGCCTATCGTTTAGCGTCAAAATCAACGAGTCCTTTGCGCGCTCCTGCTGCTCCTGACGAACGAGACTCTCTTTCAACGCCACAATTTGAGCGTCTTTTGCGTACTCTTGTTGTGACAAATGCTTGTTAAGCGCCACAATCTGAGCCGATATATGACCGTCTTTTTCCTTCTCGCAGCGCTCATTCAACGCGGCCATTTGACGGGTATGCAATTCGTTCAACGCATGTCGCTGCTCCTCCTGACGCTCACAGCGTTCGCTCAGAATCGCAATTTGCAAGTCTTTTTGCTGCACTTGTCGCTCCCAGCGCTCGTTAATGGCACTAATTTCGCGCTCGTGACGCTCGTTTAACGCGGCCAACTGAGTGTCTTTATGGCGTTCTTGCTGCTCTAGACGCTCGCTCAACTTCATTATTTGAGCGTCCTTTAATTGTTCCTGCCGCTCGAGTCGCGCGTTGAGCTCACGAAAACTCACATCAACGTCTTGCCGAAATTTATCGTTGAAACGAATTACACGCTGCAAACGACTCCCATGATTTATTATCTCGAGACCCGCTACGGCACAAAAGGCGTTATTATTTTTCAACTGGTGTTCGTTGTACTCGCGAACCGAAGTCAAAGACGAGGTGGTCGATAAATCGTTGCGATGCTCTAATGTAAACACTTGATCAAACATCGTAATAAACGGCGTATTTTCTTTAACCTGATCCAAATTCTGTACACGCCGGAGTTCGCGATAAGTATGAATGGGCAGCACGAGAAAACGCTGAGATAATACATCGTAGAGTTGACTCGAATATTTCCGATTGCGCGCTTTCAGGGAATTATTTTGTAGCGGGTATGAATTTATAAAACGCATCAGGTATTTCTGACATCCCTCCACAACACACACAGACGAAAAAAGAATCGAGTGCGGCACAATTGGCGTAAAAATGTGATAGTGACAGCCGTTTGGCGTTTGTATGGGTGTACCTCCGCTATGCAGCACATTTTCATTTTCGAGCAAGCGACTCCGCTGATCTTTACTCGTTATGTTTAGCTTACATTGTGACGAGTAATTCGAGACGTACGCTATTAAATTCAACAAGTGCATAGGCGACGCATACCGTCCTTTTAGAATTAAAGCCATCTTCATTTGAGACGAACGCTTCTCGCGTATCTTCAGTTCTTCTGCGAGAACATCCGCTGCGCTATCGGTATCGTCTTCGGTGGCGGAGGTTTCGCTCATTGCAGTTTTATTGCCATTCTCGGAAAACAATATCGCCTGTGTTGTCGTCGTCGTCGTATTTTTTGCTTTCAACTTAGCCGGTTCTGTTGACGGTGTCGTTGAAAAAGTGTCATCTGAATCGACGTCATTCATGCTGCTGCTGTTATTGCCGTCTTTGCGTCTCTCCGCGCACGACAATCTTTTGTTTGCACCAAACACACTCCACTCAGCAATGGGCTTTATGTGTCGCCAAATTGAACGAAAATTACAAGCCTTTCTCACCATCAGTATGACATGACGATGATGTCCGCTACCGCCGCTACACAGACACGAATACGGCAGAGCCCACCAATTTTTCATACGCTCCTCCGAATACACCGCGCAAAACGATGGCCATGTCGCCAAGCGAAAGCAGCAATGATAAAAGTCCACCGTGTCTCCCTTGTACCAGTAAATTTTCTGGTAACGCAAGTCAATGTTTGTCCACGATTCGTACTCGAGCGGATTGTTAAATTTCAGACGATCGCCTTCGTCCAATGTCGAATCGTCCATTGCCCACTCGGGCAAGAAGCGATAATCCTTTTCTAGGGGCTCATAGAAACTCGGCACATTAAACTTCTCTCGATCACACATATTGTTGCGCATCTCGTGTCGATCTCGCTTGAACCAACGATCCACCGTCTCACTATTGCAAATAAAGTCGGAAATATCTTCGGGCTCGGCACTTAAAACACGCTTTTTTAACTCCTCGTCCGATGGCAGATCGTGTCTAATCCAATAATGCGCCAATCGATGACCCGCTTCTTTGGCACCCAAAACTTCGGGAAGTGACTCTTTCTCATGCGAAGAAAACATCAGCCGCGCTCCCATTGAAGCAACGCCATCCAAAGAAGAAGTGCGGTATTGAGCAATCTGTTGCTTCAGACACACCAAACGATGTCCCGTCGCATCGCCGACGTACTTGAATGTCTTGCACCAGATGCACAGCGAACGATACTTTTTGAAACCATGCACGTCTCGGATGTGCCGGGTCAGATTCCTGGGAGTATCGACCATCGGACAGTCCGTACACTGCAAGCGATTTTTACACTTTTTCAGGTATTTTTCGTACCGCTTTTCAATTTTTTTTGCACTCATTGTGAGGTTCTTCGATACACACAAACACCACCACACAACACCCACGCTGTAACGCACACACACTCGTTTGTTACTCGCGTATTGTTGAAGCCCTATTTTTTAATCACTTTTCTGCACTATTCGCCGCCGCCGTTGTCGTCGTAGTCGCTATTCGTTGTCGTCGTCGTATTGTTGTTGTTATGAAACGGTGGCTGCTGTTATCGCGTTTCTCTCTCTCGCACGTTCTTCTCGAGCGTCGTAGTCGTATTTTCTAGCAAAACTATTTTTTTTTCTTCTGCGCGCCCTTTAAAGTCTTTCGTGTTATCGCTATTTTTTCCGTTCAGCAGCCCCTTCCGCTCGGCGTTATCATTGCTTTCTGCTCTATAGCTCTATTGCTCGCTTTCCGGTCTTTGATATTGCGTCTCTTTCTCGCCTAGTGCTTGTTTTTCCTTCATTCGATCCTATCTCTTTCGCGCGCGCACTCTTGTGATTTGCGTTTTCAAAGGCGTCAATCAAGAAAACGTCCCCTTTCTTTCTCGCTATCGCTCTCTCTAACACGCTTTCGATTCTCTCTCTCACTCAACAGCTCGTCTATCCAACACGCTTTCGATTCTCTCTCTCTTTCACTCAATAGCTAGTCTCTCTCACTCAACAGCTCGTCTCACTCGCTCGCTAGCTCTCGTTGTCCGTCCACATTCGACGACAAACTAAACGCTCTTCCTCGATCTACACGCCTTTTATCACTCGCCACACGCATGCAAACACACCAACCCGCTACGCTCATACCCGGCGCATTACACAAACACGCGCCTCCTCACCACCACTCTTTCCGGCACTCGCTCTCCTTTTCTGCTGCTTTTACCTCTCGCTCGCCTCCTTTTCTCTCCACCAGGGAATTCCCTCGCCTTCGCCCTAATGGGAATTCCCGTCCCGCGCCCTCCGCTATTCTTTTCATTATTCTTTCTCATTCCCCGTGACGTCACAAACTCTCAAATGCTATTCTTTTCATTATTGTTCCAATTCGCCGTGACGTCACACTTTTCTGAAACCACCCGTTTTTTGCCGAGACCCCCCCTAAATGCATAGTACTAACAGAAGTCATTTTTACTTTTTCAGATAGTTTTGCCGAGCTCGATTTTGAGTTTGCGGAAAAGTTGCAAAAATGATCATTTTTTTGAAATTTTCGGGGCCGTTACGAATGAGACGCTTCAATCACGCTCCCATACAAACTCGCGCGATGAGTCATTTGTAAGGTCTCAAATTTGCTCACGATCACAAAATGTACGTTACAACATATAAGATTTACCGTGCATACAAAAACGCCAACATAGAGGAGGGGAAAAGGGCAAATTGGGATCGGACAGTGCCGCCAACATCCAGCAGCGGCCGATCCGTTGCCGATCTTCTAAGATCCAGTACAGAGGGAGGCGAAAAGGGCAAAACTTTATATGTCTTAGCAAGCTATTACGTCATCGGTCTACAAAAACTTTGACTCGAATATTTTGAGTCAAAGTACCCGACATAATAGGATCCAGTACCCGACATGAGAGGATCCAAAAAAGATCCAGCGAAAAGATCCAGTAATACAAACTCGCGCAACGAGTCTTTTTCAGCTCACGACCGCAAAGCATATAGCTGGCGCGCATCCAATACCCGTTCACTTTCGGACAAATACATGTTTCTCTCACGCCATTTCCGGGGTCTCGAGCCTCCATCGTCTATATAAAACAGGTTTGAGTGTGTTACATTGCATCACACTGCGTTCTAATCTCTCCGCAGAAAGACATATCGTTTCAGCACTGGCGCGTTTACTTTCCTACATATTTTGCATTTACAAAAAAATGGCATCGGAAGAGAAATCTCCAGAACCCGAGAAATCCCCAGAACCCGTAGAACAGAGTAATGAAATTACATCGTCACCGGCGGCCTCTACAACGGAACTCGAATCACATTCGCACGATAAAATCAAGCAACTCAACGAAAAAATAGAGGATCTCCTACAAAAACAACATGTCGATGAATATACGATCGCAAGGTTACGGCATGCCTACCATTTGGAATGCAAAAATAATCAAGTACTCCATGGCTGGCTACAGTTATGTGTCACTCTCGTTTTTTTAGCGCTAATAATTCATTTTGTTCTTTGTAGTCTTTGATTGTAAAAAGGAAATAATAAATTGTTTCTAAAAACATCAGTCAGTTTTTTATTTGCCGTTTTTTCTCAGATTGACGGTCTCGCAATTTTATCGCTACATAACAACATTGTAGCTGATCTATCCCGCCGCTCTCTCGTTGACAATGTATCACCCGACCCGCATCGAGTTGATCCTCGTCTCTAAATCACTTGCTCCGACAATCACTTGCGCCGCTCTCTTTCTTCCCGCGTCTTCGTTTTTTTTGCTGGAAAGAAACAATACCGTCTCATTTATACTCGCTCGCTATATGTCGGTCGGCAATCAAACACACAGTCATCGCTGTATTCGCTTCGTCGTATAAACACTCTCATCGCTCAACACTCATAGCGATATAAACACGCTCGCTGAAAAAAATATAAACAAAAACGCGTTCGGCTCATTTTTTTCACATTTTTTTATTTTCAAATAAACAAAAAATGCTCGTACTGGCATGTTGTGCAAGTGGCCTATCATGCCCCTCACAGCGAACAACTCTCGCACCCGATTCCAATTTGCCTCTTGCGCGATCTTTCCGCTATACCACTTCGCACCAAGTTTGAAAGTTCGTCATTTGCATTAAAGTTCACCGGCTGATGTGTATGAAGGTATGCATAATACAAAAGCGTTTTGCACGACAACCGATGTCCCAAACGAATAAAATAGTCAAGCAAACATATTACCGTTTTATCGGGCTTCACGCTAAACAAATTACGTGTTATAAAATCCACCGATCTCGACTGGTCAATAAACGCATTCGCTTCCACAAATGCCAATAGAGGCGCATGCCACTCTACCTCCGAAGCCGTCGCAAAAATTTCAGCAAATCGTTTCCTCTGATCCGACGTCAAATCTCTCGCTATATAGTCTGGCATTTGCGTCGAAAGCACCTCGGTTTCCGTAAACCACCGCTCAATATTCGCTTCCGGCACTTTGCGGCGACGTAGATAGTTTTTCAGTAGCATATTCTCAAAAAAATAAGTGCCCTCCGTCAGACGCTCAAGAAATTTGTTCGAGTACATCATACTCGAACCCTCCGACGTGTTCATAATAATCGACGATCCCGTTGCGGGCATTTGCGCCATCAGCACCGAATTGAATCTAAGCTTGTTCGAGCGCATCGCCTCCATAATCGATGTCCACGTATAGCGGTGTTTTCCAATTCGCAGCGGCGTGTTATAGTACAAACATTTTCGCTCGTTCGGCTCAAAACTCAACGAGGCAAACTTGGAAAAATCCCTTGGCTCGGGACTCGCTATATCTTTGTAGTTTTCATACGCGTCCAGACTCGCCGCATTGGCCGCCAAATAAATTGTCTCGTACACATGGGCAATAAATTGACTGCCCGGCACGCTCGCATAGGGAATCTCAAAGTGTTGCATCGCCGTCGCCAATCCCGAGACGCCCACTCCAATCGGACGAAAGCGACTCAGACCATTCCATGCAAAACTGCTTAGATTCGCTTTTATTTTGCCCGTCAGCACTCCATGAATCAGCGCATTCAAAACAGTCACAGTAACATATGTTAACTGTGCGAGAGATTCAAAGTCGTGTGCATTTTTCATTACACGATGTGGAACAATTGTTGCCAGATTGCAAATTCCAAAGTATTCGCCATTACAGCGCTGAGTCACTTCGGCGCATAAATTTGCTACCGGAATAAAGGTCTCGTCTCTCGCATGTGTTTCGTTCACTTGGTACATGGGCTTGTTCATCGCATTGATGTTCATCACCGAAAGACGGGCGCCCTTCAAAATAGTCTCCAGAATTTTTGAATACAGATTCGACGCGTCCACCTCGCCCACCACCTCTACTGATTGACAGTACTCCCGAGGGCGTCCTTCAAACGACTCATACACCTCATACTTTGTGTGCGTTGACGTCGGACTCGATTTTTCGAGAAACTCGCCATTCACTATCACGCCAAACGACATGAGACGTCTACTCTCGCCATCCTTTGGTATCGGCGACAGCGTATTATCAATTTCGGCAAATTTTAAAAAATCTTCAATGTTTCTCGACCAAACGTTGCAGTACAAACACAAACCGGGCTTGATGTCTCATCTTCTTTACTATTTGAAAATGCATCCACTCAAGCGCTTGTAATCTCGCCAAAAACGTGTCGGGGGCAAGGGCGCTCACATTCACCGCCACACCACAGCCATTTTTTAGCTCCTGATATAGAGCATTTTCAATATCCGTGTCCAGATGCGAATCGCCCACAAAGACAGCCGTAATGCAGGACGCGGTGGCCGGCGTCAAACCAACGTTCAAAGAATTGCTCGAGAAGTTTACCTGTCCTCGTATATACGCCCTAAAAAAGTCCCTTTGAAATTCCAACAGGCCTCGGTCATTAGTCGAAGCGGCCAATACATTGCGCAACACAATCATTGCAATCGGCGCTTTCTCTCGTAGCTCTTCATCCAACAACAAGAGGCGTCTAAAACGCTTCTCACCAAAATCGTTCATAAAATTTGGCCGTTTTAGCATGTCCGTTTCGCCAACAATCGTTTCGTACTCCTTAAATGACAACTTTTCGGCACCATGATCGTGAAACAAATTTAGCCACAAGGCATACTCGTGGCGTTTTCTCAATTTCGTCGATTTATCGTCTTCCGTAGTATTACAATGCATCTCGGCTACCGATGATGCTGCAGTCATTTCTGTATTCTTTGTTACGGCTGCTGCTGTTGTTACGGCTACTGTTATATTATTATTGATTACAGCCTGTGTTCTTGTTCAAATTAGCACAAACACTGAGGAAGCCCTTATGCCACACACGATTTATATTACAACGCGCGACGTTACTTTCAACACACTATACTTTCATGCTTTCCTGTTGAGAGAAATTCAAAAAATCCCACACGGTCCAGGAACACGGCACATATGTTTGTTGTGTGTGTATGATGATGTGTATAAAAAGAATTGGAAACGCGGCTCGAGCATCAGTTATTTTTCATTTCTTCGTGTCGCACTCGCTTCGTCATGTCTCAAGTTCTAAACGATCTGGACGCGCCCGCTATCGACTCAGCGCCCTTTCTTTCCGCAATCGGAGACGTTTTTGCTACAGACGACGACCCAACGTTACAACAATTCTTTGAAGCCGCTCAATCATATCTCTGGACGCTGTCCAATGTCTCTTACGACCGGGATTCCGGCGCCTGGTTGACTTTTCAACAACAACACCCCAAGGAATTTTGCATCCTTAAAAAACTCCTTCTCGGCAATCTCTTTATCGAAAAATTCATCAAAAAGTCCATTTCTCACTCAAACTACAACGATTCTCCTCAAATCGACCTCTTTAAGCAGCTCCAACAACACATGGAGAACATTCATCAACTCGCCTATGAAATTCAATTTAAAAAAATGCTACCTGACACGATGACTCCCAGCCAGATAAACCAAATCGTAGAGCGCGAAAAGTTTCCCGAGTTGGGTGTCAAGTTTGATTTTCTCAGCAATCTTCTCTATCAACTTGACACCTATGCCATACGAGACCCCATTGCGGCCCACGGCATGTCATTGCTTGCATCCGTTATCAACGAATCCATCTTTATTCAGACCACGTTTTGCTTTGTGTTTCTCATGCAAAATCGAAACGTCGACATACCGGGCCTCTTCGTCATCAACGAATACGTGGCTCGAGACGAGGGTCTTCATTTTTACTTTTATCTCTATCTGTACGGTTCTTGGCTTGCTCATCACAACCACACAACAATACCCGAGACACATTTGAAGCTGATTGATGAGTGCATTGCCGTCGAATTACAGTACCTAAAGGGCGTACTTGAAAATCAAGACTTTTTTGAAATGACGTGTGACATCATCGAACAACACTTGCATTTCATAAAACGCAGCATCACTATTGGTGTCTTCAGACGCTTCGAAGAAACGAGTCCTATGCTAAAAATCACAAAAGCCATCACGTCCGACTACAAGTCGCATTTGTTCGAGAGAAATACCAAAAACTACATTTTCAATGTCGACCGCGGTGTTCGCCCCAAAGTGTTTGTTGAACGTGACAATCAACTTGTTGCGCACTATCGTGACCTAATTGAAGATTTTGTTGGCTGAAAATTTATACACATACGCAAATAAAATACACATACGCGCTACACAAAAATAACAAGCCAAATACATTTTCTTTTTGTTTATTCTTCTGGTAGGGGCGATACAATTATTTTATGATTGTGAAATTTAACGTGGGAAAACGTCTCGTTGGGGTCAATTGAATTTTCGGGCACTGACATTTTGAAATAATTGTAGATTTTCGCTCGAGTCGGACGCGTTGTAAAACTTTTCTCTATTTTCAGGTCCCGTGTTATATGTATCCCCGGCGTCGGTCGGAGCTTCAAGACGTCGCCGACACAAAATACTCCGTGGCCACAATCGATAACTTTATTGGCATTAAACCACTTGCGGTGTTTCACCTCCTGCGAGTTGAGTACAAACTTGTGTGTCTCGGCGTTGATCTCCTTTACTTTTTCGATGTGCTCTTCTCGTTTTTTGTAAATTGTATAAGAATTTCTTTTTACGTCATACGCGGCAAACTGAAAGTTGCTCCGTGAAACCATTTCCTCATAGCGACTAGCCACGTTTTTAATACGAACATCCTCAACCGAAGATGCCATCGCTCACCTCAGAAATCAACTACTTGTTCAATCCCGAGTGTGATACCATCAGAAAACTCTTATTTTTCACGGGCTTTTTTCTGACTATCGTGTCCCTCGTTACATTTAACATGCTCTCAAATTACCTGCAAGGCTACGGTCAATTCATCGGAGCCATATCCATTTTCGGCTGTTTTTATCTGCTCTTTCTAACCATGTCATGGCCCAAGTGCAAACAAAATCAACCGACGTTTGCATTCGGACCGCCAGCACCGGCCATTCCACCGCTGCCCACCAACTAGAATCCGAGCCCACGACTAATAAAACATCTCGTAAAACTTGAACAGCGCTTCGTTGACGTAGCCATCTTCCACCAGAGAGTACTTGAACTTGAACGGCGCAACGGTTGGCAGCGACTCGTGATCGTAAAAAACGTCTATGCCGTGAATTTGAGCTCGACTCCGCACTAGTCGCCGTTCTTCCAGAAAGCGCAACGCATTTACTTTTTTCTCTATTTTTGTTCGCTCTAGCAGCAGTCCGAGCTCATGGTATCGCAGTCGAGTAAACACCAGATCAGTAAACACTTCTTCGACTTTCTTTTTGTATTGTAACGTCCAGTTGTCATGCGCAGCAAAATTGTCCGATTGCAGCAACTCAACGCAAGCATTCTTTGTAAAACCGAGCACGTTTCGAAATCTAAATATGTAGAAATCCAATTGAGCATCCAACGACACCAAATCTCGAATCTGTGATTCAAACCAGTCGTTCAAGTGCGCAAGCGTCAGCAATCGAATACGGTCATCACCCTTCTCAATGAGATCCGGATTTTTTAATTTAAAAAAAAACAAGGGTTCTTGTTTGTAGAGCGGTTCTTGTTCGTGCATGTTCTCGTACTTATTACATGAGCAATGATATGGACGACACACACCGCATAGCGTTTGACCGACGGCTTCCATGTTTCTACGACATCAAAAAGCGCGCTATATAACAAACCGTATAACACAAGTATATCGTTAGTCTTTTATATGCGGCGGTCTTGTCATCATGAACGCTGCTTCGCTACCCGTCTATCCCATTTTCAATAAAGGCGCTTCAACCTCGGCCGCTCGACCGACTCCGGCTGCTCCTAAGGGCGTTGTTGGCCGAGCACAGGTAAAAGCAGCGCCCTCTCTCGTAGCACAAACTACTCAAGATCACGATTTTGCAGAGGCCGTAAAAAATTTGCTCGTGCGCGATGTCATCGCTTTTTATCAAAAACACCTACAGAAAACAACACACGCCGACCCATCGGTATGGTATGGCTCCGTCTGGAATACGTATGCCAAAAGCGAAGAACTCGCTACACATTTCATAATTGTGCCGTCGTATCATGCCTTTACCAAAATCGAAGAAATCAAAAATTACACATGCACGCCTATAATCATGGCCATCGGGCATCAGAGCACCACGGAATTTACAACACTCGATTCTACGCGCGTTGCCATGCTCTCACCCCTGAGTCTCAAACTGGCGACCGACATTCGCGCGTTTTGTCTCGAGAAAAAAACACTGCTAAACCTCTACAACTCTATGGATCTTTCTGACAACGAGGCCGACTTTTCCAAATTCTTGGATTTTTTATATAAGACTCAAAACAATAAAAGTAAGCGTATGCGAAAATGAAACTTTTAGTTTTTATTCCCGCATAGGGGGGTCACAACTTTTTCACTCTGAACATGGACTGGTGTACCCCGGCTCGCTTGTCGAACTACTACGCGGCCAAATGAATAAAGACAAATTCAAGCACTTGCTCGATCACGACAAAATCACGTCCCGCGGCGTGCTCTATTCGTACTACGGATTTTCCATCTACGACAAACTCAGAAATCGCCTCAGAGACACAAATTTCTTCGAACTACACAGCGTGGACTTTGACAACATTCGCGCCTTCATCAAAAGCGGAAAAAGTAATTGCGTTGTATTCTATCACTGGAACTGGCTCCGGGGACTGCAATACACCATCCCGCATTTTATCGAGTTCGTAAACTCCATTATCGAAACTTTTCACATGTTTAACGCGCATTCTGAAACTAAAATCTATCTCGACGCCATTGCGCTTTGTGGACACTCGGCCGGCGGTCTCATCGCACACGTATCCGAATCGGAAATCAAACGTTCTCCGCATACTCGAGTCACGCAAATTCTCACCATAGGAACGCCATTTAATGGATCGCCTCTCGCAGAAACGCTCATAAATCCCCTCACCATCAACAAA
The DNA here is from genome assembly GCA_035578165.1 of Stenolophus ochropezus. Lineage (NCBI taxonomy): Eukaryota > Metazoa > Arthropoda > Insecta > Coleoptera > Carabidae > Stenolophus > Stenolophus ochropezus. The sequence continues at coordinate 31,500 of JAQOWZ010000225.1, forward strand.
GTGCTATTTTTCTCCGTCAAACAACTGCTACAGCTGAGTCAGCATGTACCCTACAAAATAATCTTTGAGCTATTGCCGGATGCGCACATGTTAGCGACAAACGATCAAGTTATGCGCAATAAATTTTTTGAGATAAGTTACCCGTTCAAAAACAAAATCCGACGGGCGTTTGAAAACAGCGAAGTTCCCCGCATATGTCTCTACAATCAGCGACAGTGTCAAACGGAATACAAAAATCCCTTTCAATCCTACGGCATTCATGACTGGTTCACTGTGTTAAACGCCTCCGACGGCGTAGTACAGTCGCTCTTCATCAACTACACCAACACCGAGGTCGTGTTTCTTAAATCCAACAAAGAACACCGAGCAATGCTCAACGCAAAACGTATCCAAAAATTCATCTGTAACGTGGCAAAGTAAAAAGACAAAAAAATAATTTTTTTGTTTGGTTTTTTCTTTTTTGGTTTTATTGTGTGTAAGGTATTGATTAGTTTTCTATATTTTTTAAACTACTTGGTACGTATATGTTTTGTGAGGTGGCGACGGGGTCCACGAATTTGGGGGAGGTACTGGGATAGCATCATTTTCAAAAAAATTAACGTTTATATTGCTGTTGCGACAACGGACACAAAGAATATATAATCTCCATAATAGTATAAACACTACAAATGACCAAAGTACAATGGCCCATGTTGCGTCTTTTGTGCAGGCACCAAAAAAGCAGTATTTATATACTGGACTCGGATCAATTAGTAGCGGCGGCGGCGAACGGTACGTCGACGTACTCTCCTCGATCTCGTCAAGCCAGTCCGACGACGGGCCGTTGTTCGGGATTTTCGCACGCCGGCTCTCCTCGTACTGCGTTTTCTTGTCTGAGAACTCTTGCGACTTGCCATGATTTGCAGATATCGATAGTATCAAAAATGTGATGCAAAATAATTTTCTTATTATATTAGCCATGTTTTCACTTTTCCTGTATTTATCCGTCCACCCAGTCTGCCACTAGCACCACACGGTTTTACGAGCCAATTAAACACTGACCGATCGCCTAATAGTCACCATTCAACATTAAGCTGTCAAATTTATTCACGCCGTAATAATCTAATGATTTTTATGAGCCAATTCACACAAGATATTTTACGATTGCAAGAGCCACAAACCACACCACACTATCATAAACTTTCCCACACGTATTTTTTTCAATTGAGCGTTCTGGTTCTTTGTTTTGTTATTGATTTTTGTTCGTTTTTGTGCCGACGACAAGAAAAAAAGAAGACGGTACATACAGCAAACAGACCACTAAAACGAAAGCAAATACAGCTATAAATATAACGTAATCACATCGCAATACACAACATGACTCACCCGATTAAAAAAATAATGTCACGCTACTGCTGCGTAGAAACACTTCATTCCAGCTCGAATTGTAATTCTACACTAAATAGAAATAAATTTTTCCGTCCGATGAATGTTTACGACTATTTACGAATTATTCCGAACGAATTCCGAATACCGCAGCGTTATCATATATTCAGTCAGATGGCGCGCTCGTGGTTATTTAAATTTTCAGTCATCGCTACACACTACACTCGACAACGCGCCGTTTCATACCGATCAGCACTACTGTTGCTATGTGTACGGCACCAATGTTTTACACGAGCAAACACGAGCAAGCGACATTGCGGTCACAACGATTTAAAGGTCATTAATTGCATACACTTGGCGCATACAATCGATAGACGCGAGGATTGAACGGACTGCTTGATCGTCAGTATATATTGTCAGCCAGTCAGTCAGTCAGTATATTCTAATATCGGTAGAAACTACACGTACAGCTATGAAAAAGACGTCTTCGGTCCGCGGAAAAAACCACTCCGACGATGCCTCTAAATATTTTGACGCACGACAAATAAACATCAACACCAACTCGCACGTTCTTGTCATACCACCCGACTTTGGATTCAAAATCATCTTGTTCTCCTCCGATTCAGACACTAGCACGTCCGTTCAAGCAATCCCAACAACAACAACGCCACTGGAAACATCATGTCAAAACGAAAGCGGATCGCCCAACAACATTCTACACATCCCGATACACACGCGCCTCAAAATGTCCACTCAGGACACGACAGACTCTACAAAAACAAACGCCACCGAGACGTCCATACAATACCATCGAGTCGTCGAAAACGGACTCGGTCTTAATTGGCCATCTCTCGATAACACTCACAATAACTACAAATTCCGTCTACACATCATCTCAATTATCAACATCTCGTGCTGGCCCGACCGTCTTTTCAATCGTACGCTGATCTTTCAAAAATTCATTTGTCTTTTGCTTTGGCGAAACTTTAAAGACCACATACGAGACTCTTGGATATTGTCTCAGCTCTTCAAAATATGCTGCGACATCAATCACAATCAAATAATCGATTTTGACATTCTGGAAAAGAATCTCAAATATCATCGCACCGAAGTCGATGCCTACTTTCAACTTTTTGTCGAAATTACCCGAGAAAACATAGCCACCAAATCCACAAAACTCGTATGGAAAGTTGCTCAATAAAAAACGAGCGTGTCTTGGCATCGCCACAATTCGACGACATATATACACACTCTCTGAATATCGCTCTCGGTAAAGATCAGCTCGCGCATAGATCTCGTCGCATCGTAAAACACACTCGAATCATCATTCGTCAAACAAACAACCTCACCGCAACTGCATTGATGAAAAAATACCCGTATTATTCCAGCAACAGTCTTCGTTGAACAACACACAAGTGTGCTGTCGCTCAAAGACCGTCAAGCGTCTATATCGTAATACACCGGGCATGCATGAGCCGTTTTCCGAAGATTTCTTGTGGAACCTCACCAACAGCTACACATCGACTTCCGATGCCGCACAAGAGTCCATCGAAACAATACCACCTCTTGATCAAATTGACATTAACGCTACCGTTTCTCCTGGTCTCGTTTACAATCCGAGTGAAACGGACCCCCTGGATCCGTTTTCTCTTCTCTCTGACCATGTGCTGGCAACGACAACATCTTCCGGCGACTATTGTTACACTAACCCTGGTGAGTTTATTTTTGTTCATCGCATAAGTGTTTGCTGTATTCTCGTGCGTGTACGCGTTCCACAGAGTTAGAAAGTACAACAAAACGTACTTCACCGGTCACGCGACCAATGGAACTTACTTGGACCTCACCAACTACGGGCGTTTTTGGTGGAGCGACATCGTCTTCGTGTTCCGACCTCTTTTCATCAAATGCAACGGGAAACACCGTAAGTATCGTTTTTACTTTTTTTGTAAAAAACGTTCGCCAACAACCCTCCCCTACACAACAACGTTTGTTTTACAGACAACCAACCCGTTTGCGGCAGAGACCATATCTTCGGTTTCCACCGCAACACCTCAGAGCCCATTTTCGCCCATCAACGAACCCGCATCTTACTCCCTGTGGCAAATGTCTCAATATTGCAATAAAGACATGACGCAAACACTCTGTGCTCAGCTACAACAAGGGAAAAACGACAACGCGGAGTCCTCGCCCGCTAATAACAATCATCAACTGACCTCTCTGAAAAAAATAAAACTTTCCATTAACCCAAATACCTTACAAACCACAAACAACCACGACAACGGTATCGCCATTAATCAAGAACATCAACAGCCGCAACATCACTTTACACAAAGTAATAAAAGCTCTAACAAAATACACCTTGTGTACACACAAAACCTCTTTGCGAGCAAACTACTAGACCACGTTAACATCAAGACGCTGTTACTCGAGTATGTAAAAAATTTAAATCTAATCCGAGACACGGTCTCCTTTAAGTCATATCGCAAACAAATGGCCGAACAATTTCAAATTACTAACAGCTTCAAACCCTTTGCCAAGTGTTCCCGGCTCATTAGACTCTTTTTTCTGATTATTATCGAAACTCACGACTATAGCACCTTTCCCGAGAACTTTTTACTCGACTACATCTTTTTTATGCACACCCTCAATCACGAAAAGCGCCAGTTTTCTCGAATTTCTGCGCATTTGAAAAACTCATTGTCTTTTACGACGCTCGTCCGACTAAAACCCCTCCGAACCCCGGCTTGTCTGAAAATCGAATACGACGACGTAGATCTTCCCGTAACTATCTATGACACCGAAAACAAGCTGGAGCTCACCAATCCCAGAAAATGGGCCTATGGAACGCCACACCTTTCTGAAATTCATATATAAAAATCATTGCCGATCCAAGGTGTTCATCAGTTGTTCCTTAAAGTTTTATCAGCAACAAACGTCCAGACATGTTTTCAAGACTCTTTTCTACGTGCTTCTCGTCGCGTTCCAAAACCACACAAACCCATCCCGGATTGCAGTCCCGTCATCTCAGTGACGACAACCACTACGTTATATTCAAGTATCCCAAAAGTTCCCAAAGATCCATATCGATTAACATTTCGCTCGACGACAATTCCAGCGAAGATGTAACTGAACAACGAGCTCCTATTGGCGTCACCGTCACACCTTCCGCTCCCATTTACGAAAACGTTACCCCCGCAACCACAAACGAACCCATCTATGAAAACGTTACATCAGCAATCGCCGCTGAACCCATTTACAATGAACTCGAATACTATAACGCGATCGATACGGTTCATCCCATGGAAAATACCGTTTACTACGAAAACTTGAAGAATCTCGCAATTCTGGCGACTAGCGAATCTGCTCCGCCGCCATACGCCCCGGAATCATCTAGAGTCGTTACAGACGGAAAAAACGCTGACAAGTCCAATGCCGACAAGTCTAACGCGGACAAATCCAACACTGACAAGCCATCGTCCTGTGCCATTTCCATTCCAAATCCCAAGTCGCTGACCAAGTCTCCATATAACGCTACTACCACCACCAACACGCCCAGTCGACGACCAAAATCATTCTTCGATCATTTTTACAACGATCGCTACGACCGTCAACAAAACAGACGGACCAATAAAAACAAACGACGCTCAAGAAATTCATTCAGCACACGTTCTCTTGAGATTGACGCGCGATGTCTCTTTTGTGGCACTAATGTTGACGCCGTACCAAATCATTACTGTCAAAGAGTCTTCGAATCGACAGAACTATAAAACTCTTGTGTAATTTCTGGGTAATTTCGCTGTAATTACACTCGAGCCATTGCACTCGACTCTTGAATCCCTTGGTAATTACACACGATTTTCATACTAAAAAAATTTCGTCAAGATTAACACTAGAGTTGAGAGAAATTCGAGTGTAATTTCGAAGTAATTACCTAGAAATTACACACACGTTTTTCAATGTGTGCGTGTAATATCTGTGTAATTACCTGAAGTTACCCAATGCTTATGTGTAGAAGTTTAAAAAAGATATAAAGAATAGTTCGCAATACCACAAAGCGACTTAGAAAACTTTTTATTTTTTTAACGTGTAGCATTTCATTACAGCCTATTATTTTTTTAGCGCTAAATCAAAGGTATTGTTTAGACGAGTTCTCGAAAAAAAAAATTACGTTAATGAGAATCGTTTTTCATTAATTTTGCTGTGGTTGGGCGCCGCTGGTCCGATCGTGTAAAAAGTAAAAACGAGGAAGTGCTATGAAACCGGCGATCATAAATCTCAAGTTTATGTAAGAATGCACAGTAAGAATGCACAAAGTGCAGCAAATTAATAAAAAACTGAACTACCACAACAACAGTGCGAGAATATGTAGAGCGAACTCGGCTCGAGAGAAGAGTATAATAGTAGTCGACGAGATATTATTCGGCGGCGACCACACAGGCCGGTCGTCCGTTCAATTCGACTCGTTACCCGCGTATTAATCAGAAACAGCGCAGCAAGCCGAAACGATAAATGTTGATTAGTTGTATAATTTATTGCAAAGTATATGCAATTGTATCACACTCTGGCCGGTGCATTAATATTTTTGATCGTTATGGGATGACTATTATGGCAACAACGGCCTCCCAAAATCCAATTAAAAATATGCACAAAGGTCGTTGGGTTAATAAGTGCCCATAAATGAATACGGTACTAGCAATTTATGTATGCTTTTATGACGAACCGTCATCATCTTTATATTTTTGCAAGGCGCAGAGACAATAGAACCTTCAGTGGCAAAGGTAAATGGATTACGCCTTTCTTTGCGTGGTAGTATTGGTGGATATTCGACCTAAAAGTTGCATAAAGAATAGAAACGGAGAGAGGCGCACGCGAGATACATAGAAGAGTGCAACGAGTAGTGCATGCAAATAAATAAAAGAGGCAAAGAGTCGGAAAAACAGCGTAGTTACATTTCAATCCTCGTCTCGTCAACTCTCCATCGCAGTTCGTTGTGGTATCTTTGCAGGTGTGTGATGTTTGGTATTATCTTTTATGTGTGTTATTAACAAAATAATAAATTACTACACATCACTCACAGTACACACAAAAATGCTCCGTAAGAAGAAACTCTTTTCGAAGCGAAAAAATGACGGAGTCATCAGAGAGGAGATGCTACAACCGAACGAAACGGCGCCCGAAGACATTACCGCAAATGGCAATTGTGACAATCTATTGTTGAATGGGGGAATGTTTTTTGAAGGCGAAATTACGTGCGCTGAAGGCGGCCTGGTGGTAGAAGAGAAAACCATCCGAGGTGAAGAGTTACCAAAGTTGCCCGATGTGGAAAAGTGCAAAAAACGACAAAAGTGCCGCGTAAAAAAGCCAACGCCAGTTTCTGAAAAATTGCCGCTGCCCGTAAAAGCCTTTGATCAAATTCGCTATAACGGCACATGGTATGACCACACGTTAAAAAAGTCCGAATCGTCTTGGTCTAATATGGAAATCATTAGCGCTCTGCAGAGAACTGTGGAGCACGCGCCCGTGCCGCAAGAAGACTTTTCCACGAGATCGATGATAAAACCGTGTACGTGGGTGCCGCCTCGAGACGAGAGGATACAGCCGTCTCAGAATCGTCCGCCGCCACCAAAATATGACTCGACAACAGCAACAACGGCGTTTGGGTCTTTCGAAAGACGCTATTATCCATCGATAATAAACAACGCGGCGATAATAAACAACACGACAACGTCACATGAACAGCATACCTCGTACGAGCCATTGGCATTTGTCAACAATAACCACAATGCGGGTAGCACAAAAAGCGGTATTTGTCAACATCCTGTGGTCGATAGCTCTGCTGTTGGTGTATTACAATCACCAACTGCGAAGCGAAGAAAAGTTTCGCATTGGCAGAGGGATTGGGAGTTGGCGCGTCTGGGAGGAACGTCGGCTCCTTCTGTGGTGAATCCTAGACTCGGTGGAGGCGAAAGTCACATGGGAAGCTGCGATCCGATGACAATATCGGGTGTCGTCGGAGAAACAATAGACTACTCTAGAATGATAAATTGTTTATTTTGTAGAACGTGTGTTCCTTTAAACATATATCCCTGTCATGTAAAAAAGAGCCACCCTTTGTCGTACCGAACGGTATGTATCTGGTGCAATGGGCATCCGATGTATCCGTCTGCGTTTAATGACTATGAAAACCGTCGACATAAGAAACTCTGTTTCAATATCTTTGTGAATAATCTGCTACGCGCGGGCGAGAGGGGTGGTAGTAGTAGTGATTCTGTGCAAAGAATCTATGTGCAGAATAGGAGTTTTTTAAATTGCTCCACTTGTGATGCTTGGCTGAAGAGCGGTGGTGTGACGCGTGGGCGAACGTGGAATAAAAAAACGGGGGCGAGTGAGCAAATGTTGTATGATAACACAGTTTGTAAATTGAAAACGCTCGAAAGCGAGTTTTTGGCCGAGAGTGCAATAGCGTCCTTAGACGTGACCAATCGTATATTGTTTGTAAACGATTGCGGTATATACATTAATTATTTTAGAATGTTTAAGAGCAATAGTTTTAGATTTTATTACGTAATTATCGATGGCGATTTATGGAATAGTTTTTTGTCGAGGATCAGTACGCGCGCCGACGATTGCTGGCTCACCGAGTATTGGTGTTTGATTCAGACGTTGACAAATGAGGGCGACATAAGTGCCGAATTGGGCCCGATTTATCGCCATCAGCTAGTAATTACTCGAAAGTCGCTGTCGTTAGAAACAGAACTGGGTATGTGTGGCTTTGGAGAACAGAATAGAGCGAGCGGTTTCGTGTCAAGGGCAGTAGAGATTTCCTCGTTACAGCATCTCATCGGAGTCATTAGCTATGTGTGTGCTTACGGCGCAATAGCTATTAAAACAGCTGCCTGTCAAAGCACATCAAATTTAACGACTTGTACAAATATTGCGGTGACGGAGGCACATGATGACAATAATAAAACGAAAGGAATTTTCGCAGAAAATATTATGGAATCGTCATTGTTTGAGCAGTTAAAGGCGAATGTGGAAAACGTATCGGATGAAGCAAAGTCACAATCGATCTCTCCTGTGGAAATGAACGAGTCGGGCAATAGCGAGCAGCATAGCAAAGATACGGCGAGTGGTAATCATGGCGCGTTGGATAGAAATGGATTGAATCGCGAAGTGGAAGAATGTTCGATGCGAAGGGACTGCGAATACTATGTGTTTGTAAACGTGAGTCTATTACCTCACTTTCCCGAGATGTCGGCTTGGATGTTTATTGAAGGTGAAACAATATTTAGAAGTGCAAATGGCGAGGCGAATGTCGAGGACTCGCTACTGTTTGAAGGGGGATTAATTTTCATGAGACACTTTAACAATCATATATTGCCGGTAGATCGTTTTTTCACACCTACTATGGAAAAGACTTGCTATCGGCTGTTTAATGCAAATCGCATAAAATATTTATGCGTTACGGCGCGTAATGAGAATTTTTACGAGTATACGAAAGGCCATTACAACGGTAGCCGCGACATTGGCCGTCAGCGCGATGATTCCTCTGATCAGACGGCTATAATGATTACGGCGCAAAGAAAAAACGTTGTCAGTACAAAAGAAATGATTTGGACGGATTTGTTATCGACCTTGATGTACGACGTGGGTATGCTGAACGAGCGACAGACGCGAATATTAAATCATATGGAGACGTTCCGAAGCGACTTGTCGAGTCTTCAGAGAAAGCTCTTGTTTATGTGCGACAATCAATACGTCGCGTGTCGCAAAATGTCTTGAGGAAGTTTGCTTGGGTGGTCATTTTTTGTCTATGACAAACGATTGTTGTGTTGCGCATAAAACGCTTAAGCAGAAAAAAAGTACTAAAAACGCAATAAAGATTTTAAATGTGTCATAAATGTCCAATAAAAAACTTTTCTTTTTTTCTTATTTCTGTTTCAGGAAGTGAATTATTTTCTCACAATGTGTGTTGGGTGATTTATGTATGCGATACTTGAAACTATCATTACTATACACACACAACATAATCAACCGACTATAAACACCCAATCAACGGTGATGTGTAAGTGGAACAAAGTTTTTTCTTCCGTAAACGGTAAGGAAAAACGCTGTCACGCTGGTATCGCCCCGACAAGAGATTTCGATTATCCTGCATTGTGTTTCGATTATATTTTTTTTGTGCTTCAATTATCCGACATTGAAAGTTTCGTTTCTCCGGTCATTTCTTCCATTCTTGAATAAATCGATAAACTAGTCGAGTGGTGGATATATAGAGAGAGAAAGAGTTTTTGGAACGAAATATCCTTTCAACGACTGATAGAGACGCTAAACGAAGACGGGCCAATTGTTCATATAAACGGGGGGAGCGAAAAGATTTCTTTAGACGCGATAGTTTGTTGTTTTTTTTACTTGTGCGACAAAACAAACAATAATAATGTCTAGCAGACGTTCGACAGAAAGGCGTGAAACACCGAGACGAGAACAAACTCCGGTAACGACGACAAATGTGGCGCGTTCCAGGTCAAGATCGGCATCGAGAAGAGACCGCCGAGACAGTTCGAATTCTTCGTCGAGATCACGATCGCGTTCAAGATCAAGAAGACCGTCACGCCGAAATCACCGAAGCCGATCTAGATCGAGATCTTCGCGGCATCGTTCACCAAGAAATGAATATGCGCCTAGAGTCAGTTTCTTTAGAGGAAGAGGTGGCCGTGGCGGATTCAGAGGAAGAGGCGTCGCTGGTGAATTCAGAGGAAGAGGTGCTGCTGGATACAGAGGAAACGGTTTTGGTGGATATAGAGGACGTGGACGGGGTAGAGACATCGATTACAATGAGCTAATTCCGTTGATGAATTCAGTGGTACGAACCAGCATTCAAGTTTTGAGAAACGATTTGGTCGGGAGTTTTCTACAATTGTCGAACCAAATGGCGACTCAATCGCAGCAGCAGCAAAATTGTCAACGAAGAAGACAGTCCAGTCGGTCCAATAAAAGAAGAGACCGTAATAAATTTTTCTAAGTATGTGTGAGAGAGTTTTTGTGTGTGTTTCACAATAAAAAATCTTTGTACCAAAAACTCGTTTTTTATGCCGCCCCTTTCCCCCTCCCCACTTTGTTGGTGTTTGCATGCCAAGTCTTGTATGGTGTAACGTACATTTTGCAATCGTGAACGAATTGCGAATGACTCATAGCGCGAGTTTATATGGGAGCGCAGTTGAAACGTCGTGTTCATAACGGCTCCGAAAAATTCAAAAAAATGAGCATTTTTACAACTTCTCCGGCAAACTCGAGCTCGCGATTTAGAAACTCCCCAGAAAAACAGAAAAATGTGTCGCGTGACGTCACGGCGTTCGGCTTTGTTCGGGAATCTTCGGCTTTGTTCGGGTGTCTTCGGTTTTGTTCGGGAATCTTCGGCTTTACTCGGGGATCGTCGGCTTTGTTTGGGGGATTTGTTCCCAACTGTTTGTTCTCAAGCGTTTTCCTTCTCTGGATCTTGCTGCTGGATCTCTACGGATCTCTACATGTCGGGTTCCGATCCGTTCATGTCGGGTTCTTAGATCGCATAGAAACTAGCGCCAATTTTTAGCTGAGTGGATTTTTTTGTCCCTACAATCGAGCAAACCAAACTCGACTCTAAGACTCCGGGACAGAAGGCCGATATTCGTAGAACACGAGAGCTTCGCCGATTTTGCAACTTTTCCGCAAACTCAAAACCGAGCTCGACAAAACTCCCCAGAAAAAATGAAAAAGTGCTGCGTGACGTCACAACTTGCTACGTCCTAGCAAGCTAGATGCGGTTGTTAGTTACTACCCTTTTTTGACACTTTCGGATTTCAGCTCATTTTGTGACGTCACGAGAACGGGCGGTGGGTGGGAGCCGAGAGAATGCTTGCGAGCAGTCATCGGTGCGGAGTTTGGAGAAGCGCGCGACATGTTCAAACATGTTCGACCGAGGGTTAGTGTATAATTGCAAAACGGCACTTTTTAAGAACCAGCAAGTTGGTGACGTCACCGGGACTTTTTAAGAGCTAGCAAGTTGGTGACGTCACCGGGACTTTTTGGGAGCTAGCAAGTTGGTGACGTCACCGGGACTTTTTGGGAGCTAGCAAGTTGGTGACGTCACCGGGACTTTTTGGGAGCTAGCAAGTTGGTGACGTCATCGAGACTTTTTAAGAGCCAGCAAGTTGGTGACGTCACAGAAAAAACCCAGAGACGATTACCGTCCCTTGGTTGCTACCGCCGCGTTCGTAAGGTTACCATTCACATGAGTCTCGAGACGAACCAACTCTGATCTCTTGAAAACTCGTGCATTAAAGCATCCGGTCCCGCTCGACAATATACGGCGTTCGAGTATTATACGGCGCTTGAGAACCGGAGAAAGATTTTTTGTTGTGAGGCAGATCATGGGGCAGCGAGATTATCTGTGATGAAGAAGATCATCGGGGGCAACCTAGTTATCGCAATAAAAGTCAGTGCTGAGAACGACAATTGCATCATTGTCGCTTGAAAGTTCATGACAAGAGTAATAATCGCGATGGACGCATACAAAAACTACATTAGAAATTGCCCCAAAAAGGTAAAGTGTTTCGATTGTACTGAGTACTTGTTGCCTCGAGACATGACGAAACATCAGCGTGATGTGCATAACTTTAACAAGTACCGCGAAGTGTGCATCTGGTGCAAGGCGTTTAATTACAAACACGACGCGTCTAATCATCGCCTAGCGTGCATCAAGCTGTGCGTAGAAGAGTCCACGCGAGCATTGAATACGGTGACGCTTGATGCAAACCTGATTGATCCAAATGACGCGAGTGTAGAGGTGCTGGACGCAGACTTTATGAACGTCGATGAGGTTATCGTTGATGTTAGTAGTATGGGAAACGATCAGTGTGAAACGGCTGCGGCTGAGCGTGGGCTGAAGCTGGAACTGGCAAAGATGAAACGGGCCGAATATCGCCTAAAGCACCATTACATCAATCCCGACATCGATTCGGACGAAATGTTGCGACAAAGAAATCTGATGCCCAGTGAGAAGAACATACTTGAGGCTACGTGTAACTCACCCGTGATTGAGCTCTGGCTCAACAAGAAACGAGACTTGATGCTACACGACATGAGCAACGCGACGGAAGAGTTTAACGTTCCGTGTTTTTACTGGGATTTGGAAAAGGACTATTCGAAACTCCCCGAGTGGGCTACGGACGACTCGGATGTATCGGCAGAAGATCGGATTTACTTTAACAATCCACTCGAATTCGAGGAGTGGACAAATATTGACTTGCGCTACCAGAAAATTTACTGGTACAAGGGAAACACGGTGGACTTTTATCATTGCTGCTTTCGCTTATCGACCTGGGTGTCTTTCTACGAGCTGTATCGAGAGCATCGCGAAAAGGACTTGTGGGCCCTACCTTACTCGTGCTTGTGTAGCGGCGGCAGCGGACATCATCGTCATGTCATACTGATGGTTCGAAAGGCTTGTAATTTCACAAAGTTGTGGAATAGCTTAAGGACTGATGTGGAGCTTATGAGCTGTGGTGCAAACAAAATCGGCAAGAACCAAATCAAAAAGAAAAAACGTACCTATAGCGATTCGGTGGCCGACGAAGAATCTGAAAATGAAAAAGACCCAGACAACGACGACGACGACAATGACGATGGTGGCGAAACCGGTGATTCGGAGAGTCTCGAGGAAAATAGAGCAAACTTTCACCGTCAGAAAGATCATCGTCTGCTCAAAGGTCGTTTTCAAGCGCCCATGCACTTGTTGAATCTCATCAACTACGTGTCCAATTACTCTTCCATGTGCAAAACCAGTATCAAAACGCGCAAACAGCAGATCCGTTTGAATCAACTCGAGCAAGACCAATTCGCTGGAAATTTTTTAAATAGAAGTGGATGTCATTACCATTTATTTGCGCCGATAGTTCCATTCAATGTCATGTTTTCTTCTGTTTGTGTTCCCGGCGCCTTTGAGACTTTCATGAGTCGCTATAGTAACAAGTACCCGCTGACCAACAAGTCTCTTAAATATCGAAACGTAAAGGGGTATTCCAGCCAGTTGTTTGACGTGTTTAATTTGCATTACATTCTACTGCCAATTCTTAAAAACAGTCAGTTGTACAAGATTACCAATCCCCGCGAAGGAATGTCCATAGTGACAATGTACGATCAGCAATTTGAAGTGCGTCCGAATCAGGAGCTGGCAACACTGGCAAGCGCGACTACAACAAGCACCAGTTGGAAAATTTCAACTCGATGTGCGCGGTGATGGGCAAGGAGATTTTCGCTCACGGTCGCACGTTACAAAAAGTGATTCGGGGACAGGATGAACTGCGCCGCGATACTCAGCATGGATTCAGACAGTTGAATGAAAAACTAGGCGCGATACAAACGGCTCTGGTGAAAAGAGATGAAATAATCGAAGAAAAGGACCATCAATTGAAAGACAAAGACAATCAACTGAAAGATAAAGACACTCGATTATTCGAAAAAGACAACCAATTGCTAGACAAAGATAACCAGATCAAGGAACTTATGCATCAGCTTAAATTGAAGGACTATCAAATTACGCTTAAAGATGAACAGCTACAGGCAGAACACGAATACGCCCGACAAAAAGAACAACAGCTGCGTTTGTTAGAAGTCGAATTGAATGTCGTAAAAGATGATTTGGTTAAAAAACTTATGCAAAATATGTAACGTCGGACAAAAAAAATAAAAAATTGTTGCGAGTCGTAGTTGTTTGTTTTTTCTCTATACGGTTCTCAATCTGACGAAACGCTTCTCTCTCCTATGCCTCTCGTCCTTTTGTTTCGGGTCTCCGTATCTCTGCTTGATATCTCTGCTTGAGTGACTCGCGATTTGGCGAAACGGGGTAGCGCGCCTAAGAGATTCGGATATACACTATATGCCGCACGCTATAAAACTCTTGTACATTTGAAATGGAGTAAGCATATTGAAATCACTTGTCGTACGAAGCATATCATTCTTGTCTATACACACATATGATGGATTCAACAACAGACGATTCGATGAAACAAAAAGTGCAATCGCTGATGAATACGTTTCTACAGCTCTATCGACTGACGCATCAACAAGCAACGTGTCAAGACGCCCCTTCAGATGTGGAAAGACCTCCGCCCGAGGAGTCTCAATCGAGCGATTCCGAGATCGACACCGATTCTGACTCGGATTCCGATTACGACTATGACTCTGACATGGGAAGTACAACTATGAATGGAAAGGAAAAATAAAAAGCCTAATTTCGTAAAAGTATCTTTGTGTTTTGTGTCTCCGGGTCGGGCGGGCATTCGGGAGAGGGGTTGTTCGATGAGGGTTTCGATGATGTTGCGCACGGACGGAAGTATATAATGAAAAACCTATCGACACTAGGCAGTACTCGTTAACGATGCGCGCATACAAAAAGATATACGAGAACTTTGTTTCCAGAAGTAAAAATCGCTTGCAGTGCACGGACTGTCCGATGGTCGATACTCCCAGGAATCTCACCCGGCACATCCGAGACGTGCATGGTTTCAAAAAGTATCGTTCGCTGTGTATCTGGTGCAAGACATTCAAGTACGTCGGCGATGCGACGGGACATCGTTTAGTGTGTCTGAGGGAGCGAATAGACCGCTACCGGACTTCTCTTGACTCTGGCGTCGATTGTGACGTAGACAGTAAATCGGCCAAGCGAGCGCTCAGTAGACTCGATGAGCATATACAAAAAAGTAGCGTGGATTTTTTCGAAAAACCACTCGAGACGAGTGTATGTAGTCGGGAGACGATAATCGGCAGTCACGTCGTAGAGGATACATTGATGACGTATGGACAGGAGTTGCAGCATATTATTCGAGGGCAGGATGAATTAAGGCGTGACGCCAACACGACCCTTGATTTACTCAGCGAGAAGTTGCTTCGACAAGAGTATTTGATGAAGCGCTTGTTGAAAGAAAAAAATGACGAGTTGAAGGAAAGATCGGCCGAGCTGAAAAAATGTCGTTTGACGTTGAAAACATGCCAATTGACGATACAGGATCGCGATAAGCGTATAAATGATCAACAGCGCGAGTTCTATGAGATCGAACGAGCACTCCGAGACAAGCATCATAGAGAGATTCAATCTCTGTTGAAAGCAAAACTAGAAAAAAGCCAATCGATTGAATAAAAAACTCAGCGAATATGCCGTTTATTTTTTGTTGTTTTCAGCGCACACAAAATGTAATAACAATGATGAGTGATTTATAACAACATCATACCAGAGAAGAAGGAGGAGGGGGGATCGGGTCAGAAGAAGAAAGAGTAGTATGTATACACGAAGAAGGAGTGAGCAATAGCGATAAAACGATGATGTGAAATAATTGCTAGACAAAGAAGGTTGGGACAGCACAGAAAAAGATGTATCGTGAGATAATCATGTTTATGTGCGGTTTTTTGTGAATTACCGAGAAGGAAGTTTATGAGAAATTGTAATTTATGACATGGTATAGAATAAAGAAATAGAGAGAGAAGGTGAAGAAATCGCTAATGTAATTTAGTTAGAAAATGTGTTGCTGCAGCTGGGCATTATGTTGTAGGTAGCGGTTTGCTAGAAATGCCATCCATACACGCGTCCGTTTTGTTTTCGTTTCTTGAGTTTTTTCTTTATGGAGGGTGTCGGTATGTTTGCTATGAACACGTAGTGGATAACTGGTTGCGTTCTTGTGTCAATTTGAGGATTGTCGCGTCGATGGCGATGCTTGTGGTCACTCTGCGATGGTGATGAAGTATGCGAAGACTCGTGTCTTTGGGCATTGGCCTCGTGTGCAGTAGAGCGACGTGTGTACGGGGGAGAACGAGACCGTGTAGCGCGATGATTGTTGCTGCGGTGTCGTTTCGCGGATGAGTGTCGAGATCTTCTCGTTGATGTTTCAGGTGATTTGGATTTCGTTGTTCGTGCGCGTTTTGTTTTTCGTCGCGAAGATGTTGATGATTCAGGATAAGAAGAAGACGCGGCTGATGATGTGGATTGAGACGACATCCACACAATGGACGAAGACGATCTTTCTCGAGACGTACTCTTGTAATGGGAAGACGCGGTGCGTTCGCGAGAGCATTTTTTACACGTCGTTCTTTTAATTTTGGACATGGTACTCCGTTAAGAAATTACGGTTGAACCGATCGCATGTACTTGTTTCGGTTATACGTATGTACTTCGACTATACGATGATGATGTGCTAGAACAAAGAAAAAACACGTCGCTACTATCGTGTTATGGGGCTTTTTCAATGACTACATACCTGAAGACACTTAGCTTTTGTTTGTTGTGTTTTTTATGTGAGTTTGATGGTGGAGCGTCGTGTTTTTCAAAAAAGGATTGAAGATTGAACGTATGGCGTCGTCGGATATTATGGGTCGGTTATGGACATCAAGTATGTTATTAGTACCCTGCTGATGATTTGTACAGGGGAACATTGTTTACTAGGAGGGCAGAATGTATTGAGTACACGAAGGAAAATGTGTCAGGTTTATTCGTCGAGTCATAAATATAGTGTGTGATAGATGAAATGTCGTCACCAACATCTATTAGTATTGAGTGGGGGAGTAGTAGTATAGAAACAATAAAAATGTAATATAAAAATAATAATAATATCGTTTATTTCAAACTGACATGCATTAACCGCGAAAATGCGGTATAATTTTTTTAATGGGTTTTGTACAGACAGAACAAAAAACATTTGAAAACGAGCAAACGTGACATTCTCCAATATGCTTGCAAGGAAGCAATTGTACGGTAATGGGAGCTTCGTGTTTGCAGTTGACACCACAATGAGCGTCGTAGCGTCTTCGTTTGTTTCGGCAACGTCCACTCGAAACAGTTGTTGTATTCACGGGTAATAAAAGCGAGTTTTGCATGACTTTTGCATATTCGCATGTGAAATGATGATTGTCCCAGTCGTCGATTAAATGGGGATTGAGCGTAGCGATAAGCGAGGCGTTGTTGATGGGATATTCGCACCTGAAGCAGCGGAATGCTTTGACGGCGTTGTTGTAGTAATAACCGCATTTTGCGACGCGCTCGATAGTAGTTTGCGACCAGCACAATGAAAAACGTTTATTGGTGCCGGTAAGATTTTCTTGTCGAGCTTTGGGTGTTGCGTATGACGACGACAAGAATTGAATTTGAGTTCTAAGCCGTGTTGCGGGAGTCTCTCGAAAGTCAATGAGTTGAAGCGTAAGTTTGCGCTCGGCAATTTGTTTTTCGTTTCGCAGGGCCGCGTGAATGTTGGAACGTTGTTGTTCAGTGGTGTAGCGTTTGAAATATCGATAGTATTTTGAATACATCAGCAAGCGTCCGTGTACACATTTTAGCAAATGCCTTTTAAATATGCTTAGGATTACATTTTCCGTTTCGGGAGACTGAATTGGCGGGGGCGGCTGTTCCGTAAACAAACACTCTGTGCATTTAATGTGCTGCAAAGATGAATCAAATGTCAGGCCCGAATACGCGAGTAGCTGAATCTGGGGCATTTGATGATACAGTGTATAGAACGAAAATGATCGCATTTCGAGATACGGTTGAATTATGTCGTCCTTGCATATGGGAATTTGATTCTCTTCTGAGAAATCGTCGTGATGATTTTCTTCCGTAAGATAGACGTCGTTGTCGTTACGGTATTCAAATTCAGTCTCTTCACCCACGTCAATATCTACGTCTTCAATGGCACTGTCGTTCGATTCATTTTCCTCTTTGTATTGGAATTCAGTGATGGTGGTAGAATCTGGGCAAGCACCGTCGATGGTGGTAGTAATAGTTGTATTGACTGGCGCATCGGATAAAAGTTCTTTCAATATTCTATCCAAGTCGTTTTGCGTCGGCTCGGCCATTACGCTGCTGGCGGTGTTGAAAAAAAAATCATTTTCAATATCGTCGTCAATGGAAATTATTGTATCGGACACTACTTCAGATTTTACGAAATGAGTGTCGAGAAAAAGTTCAAGTTCGCTCGCCGATTCAAAAATGTCGCTTTCATTAAAATGTTCCGAAGCGGCGGTTACTAGAGTGTTGTTATCAACATCCATGTTGGTGTATTCTTCAAAGCCGTATAAATTTTCAAATGTGAAATGTACGTTGTTTGACAGCGGCGGTTGCGTATACTCCAATTCTGGGCTAGTCGGCATACGTTCGGTACAGATTAAATCCATGACGATAGTAAGCTCGATGTAAAGTGTTTGTAAGCACAGTAGTGACTGATTGATTGAGTCGAATCGCATGGGTCTTTATTGTAAATGCCGGGGTGCTAAAACGGGGCCCTAGTCGAATAATTGTTATCTCTGATGCGAGCGACTGCTCTAGGAACTCTCATTACGAAATACGCGAGATGCGCGGTTATTCGTTTACTCGTAATAAAAACATTCGAGGCGAGCGCGCTGTTTGTGTTATCATAGAAGCGAGTGTTTTGCACAGCACTGCAAAGCGAGAGTGCTGTGAGGTCGTTCGTAATTCGATATTCACTCGCTAATGTCAATGAGTCACATCCCATGAGCGCCTTCATGGGCCAGCTGTTTTTTGATGCGTGAGCAAATTATACCACGAACACTTAATTAAATACCGTCATACACCCGCCACAGTTCTATTACCGGGCATGCCATAATACGATAGATACACGAAGAGGGGCGACGAGGTCGTATACGTATATGTATAGTGGTATGATTTTATGTATGTGTATATGCAACACATTTTGCAACAATATTCGGGTGTATTGAATCACGTCGTCATTCATTTGACGAGCGTTTGTTGCTAGTACATAAACGCACGAGTGATTAAAATTGTTGTTATCGTCGTTGGCTTGCATATTCTCACTGAGTGCATCCTGTATTTCTTTCATTTCAGTTCCATCCGTCAGCCGAAGCGTTTGCAATACAAGTCGTTCTGGTTTTGGTAGAGAGAAAGTGTTTTATATAAAGTGTACTGTAAGTGTATTGTGTATGCATAAAAATATTAGTTATTGCTGAATAAGAATCAATAGGCGTATGTGTATTGTATATTATTATTATGACACGTGTATAATATTTATTAAAAGATGTTTGTTTTTTTTTATTTAGACCCGGACCGAGTACGTTATTTGTTCACAAAAATATGTCGAGTTTATTTAAATTTTCAAAAGTGAGCTCGTATGTTACTTGTTGCTATGGAAGAGTATTTATTATATCTATCATTTTTTTGTATTTATTACCGTTGCAGCTGTTGGTGAATTTTGATGATTCGCCGATTACGAAACTGATTCAAAGGCACGATTTACTGGCAAGCGTGTCGCCCTTAAAACTAGAGTGCTGTAGTCAATCGTTTTCTATACGGAAATACATTGTGCATATTAAGCGACGTCATTTGTATATGTCATCGTATTGTCCGTGGTGTTTTTCATTATCGACGCCCGTCTTTGATTGTGACTACTCACATCGGTTCCAGTGTCTACTAGCGTTACACAAAGCAAGTCATTTGGAAGATATTGCCGCGCTCTCGTATAATTTGATTTTATCGCAAATGATACCTCAAGCCCATACGTGTTTATCGTGTGTGTGTTGTCAGAAACCGATTCTCGTAACTTCATATTTTGAGCACTTAAAAAAGTATCATCTCGTAAATCTGAACGTCGATTGTCCATGGTGTTTGCAATTTACGTTCACGCGAAAATCATCGGAATATCTTTATGCCGATCACCGGTTACAGTGTCTATCGAATACCCCCATGTTCGTTGATACGCCACCGACAGGGACAACGCTCTCCGATACGGAAAAGCAAATTGTAAAACTCAGAAATAAACGAATACTCTTGGAGGCTGCTACGAGAGATTATCTTGGTCGAAAGTAATCAAAAACGACGTCGTAATAAAATAGAACAAAGAAATACTCAACATTGTTGTTTTTGATTATATATTTATTTATTCAGTTTCATTATCATGCCGCGTCATCGCGGTTGTTGTTTTTTTTCAGACAGTTTCTGATTTTTTGCTATTGCTTTGGTTTCTTTTAGGGTTTCTAGGAGCGACAGAATGTGACGGACTTGTTTTTTCGTTTCCGGATGAGGATCGAATTTATTGGGCGCGTCTTTGAGTCGAAACGTCTTGTGCACCATTTCGTAGAGCTTGAGTGTGGCGATGTTTTGTTTGGGCATTTCCTTGAATCGCTCGGATATGGGGAGACTCTCTTGGATTTTATTGTAGAGCGAGTGCATGAGATTGTTGAGACTGAAACAATTTGCGGTGAGGTTGTCAATTTTTATTTGTGCGTATATGGCGAACTCGTTGCCATTGTTTTTTAGGAGCATGTATTTGCACTTGCCGCCGTATCCAATGACGGTCCCGTCGGGCGATGTGAGTGGTGTGGATGTTTTGTGAGCTTCTTGTAATTGCCCTAGGGGCTCTCGGCTAATTATTCCGTACAGCGACATGAGAACGTCAACGGGCTGGCCATTGGGGCGTTTGTACTTGGAGAGATCTTTGAACACGACAAGGCCCTTTTGACCAAAGCAGTTGGCGATCTTGAGTCCGTCGTAGTATGGAACTTTATAGCGGAGTCGCGTTTTAAACTCAATTTGAAACTCGAGGCCGTTTTTTGATGGAATGTGCTGAATTTCAGTGTCGACTTGAACACGTGCCGGGTCTTTAATTTTTAGTAGGTCTCCGTCCACAATGATCTTGTATAGCAAATAAACATTGGGTGAAATTTCCATACACGACAGTTTTCCACACTTGAGATTGCATATTTTGGTGGTGGTGTATATAGTTGCGACATATACGATGGCGCGTTCGCATGTGTGTTTTTTGGGAATAAAAATACCGCTTTTGGTCGTAATATTGGGTGTTTCGGTGTAAATAAACGATAGGGCCGTTGAGGCATCGGGCAGCACAATTTGATAGTCTTTGGGTAGGGTAAAAGAGTAGTTGTATTGCTTGCATTGAGTGAGCATAAAATTGACATGATCGCCCACGACAATCGTGTCCTCGTTCACTTCAGGTTCGCCCACAAAGGCCGTATACAACTCAAACATGTCATCGTTGTCTAGCGCGATGGGTTTCATTCTACGTTTTTCGCCGCTAAATTGTGGTAAATCGTTTTCATGTGTCGGGATATGGGCCTCTATGAACGACGCCGATATCTCGTTACAGAGCGCAAACAGTGGTATTCTACGAGTGTTTCCAATCTTTGATTTCATGTAATTGGCCGAGACTATGGAGCGTTCAACAGACTCGTAGTAATGCGTACTTTTATACTTTAGCGGATTGATACTCATTTGTAGAAGTGGTGGAATGGTATTTTCATAAAAACTTTTAAAGTATTGTGCTTCGTATATGGAAAAAAATACATTGCCAATGTGCTTGAAGCAAAGTCCCGTGTGAAAATTGAGGTTAATGTAGTCTTGTATCACGCGTATCTCAAAAAATGTCTCGAAGCTCTTTAGTGTGTAGAAGAATGTCTTTATATCGACGTTAACGTAAAACTTGGACGGTATATACTTGATGAGTAGATGTTGTCTAACGTGGCGCGGGGTATGTTCATTGCAAATAGGCAAAATTACTTGTTTCTCGAGGAGAAAATTAATAACGGGTTCGAGTCGATTTTCAATTTCAATGGGTGTTGTGCGCACATCGGGTATAATGGAGACATGTTTGCCGAAGCTTTTGACGTTGGTGCTAAAGTCGTAGAGACATATAAAATTCAGACCGTCTTCGGGTATTTTCTTTGAAATTCGAATTTGATCTTGCGTCAACTTGAGTGCGGAGAAAAAAAACTCTGCCGAGCCCTTTTGGTTTGCCGATGTGTATCTGTTGAGATTGGAATTGTCTATGGGCACTAGAATGTTGGTGCGAAATTTTTCTTCGTTCTCCTTGTATACCGTTTTGATTGAAATGAGTTTGCCATAGTGACCATTATTTATTATTTGCATGCCGCTCTCGGGATTCTTTTGGACGTGCTTAAGATATTTGTGAAGAATGTCGCTCTCCGATAGAATGACCTTGTTTGCGAGATTGTCAATTTCCTTGGTGACTCCGGCCGAGATGTGCTGAAGTGTCGTCAGAAACCAGTCGACATTTTTAAATATGAATTCGTTTTTTATGTTGAACTCGGTTTGGAAACATACTTGATCCAATGAAAGTTCAATTGGCCGGTTCTTTTGAGATTGTTTGGCCGTGTCGTTGGTTTCGTTGGCCTGCTGTGAAGGGATGACTTCTTCGGGACCTTGTTCGGTTGGCGCTTTGGGGGGAACGTTCTTTTTTTTTCGCGTTCGATTGTCGGAGAGATTGCCGCGTTTATCGGTGAAAAAAAAAATGTTTTTCTTTTGGCAGTATGAAAAGACATAGCCGCTATTATCCTTGTTGTAGAGGAAGAAGCGTACCATTTTATTTTTAGAGGTTTTGTCCGTGTACACGTGCAATTGTTCCCGATTATTGTCGATGAGCATGGGAATTATGACAAAATCGCCATTGATAATGAACATGCCTCTGAGGTAGGGGTGCAGGGGAATTGTAAAGTCGCGATTCAGCGAAGAGTTTTCGGCGCGATCGCTATCGGGGAATTCACTGAGATTGGACACGTCCTGTTTCAGAAAGCAAGAGTCCAGTTTAGAGCCGAGCATGATGGGTAGACATCGACACACGTGAAAGTGGCCTTCGCGGTTTTGGTTTTGAACGCGTTTACATTTAGTGTTTTTCCGGGGGATACTTTTGTACTCTTGTGCGGTGATTGGTTTGTCTAGAAAGGTGACGCACGCCAGATAGCTGGTTCGGGTAGTGTTGTGGTGTTCAATGAAAAGATTACTGGGCGCATTGTTGGGTGAAGATTTTACACACTCCAATGGCCGACATAGGGATATTTTGACACGTTTGCTGATACTGTCTATAAACGAGTCGTATCGATTGATGACGATATTAATAAAATCGGATCGCTTAAAATTTTCCATGCTCTAACAGCGGTAACGATCCGTACACATGAGAGTATAAAAATGGACTGTTATGTCTAGGCGGGTAATAGAGCAAAGATTTTGTTAAATGCCTCTTTGGACGATGTTGTATTAATGTTGAGATACTTGGCAACTTTCTCTATGTCGACTTGCTTGCGATTGGGCTCAAAGTTCGCTACGTGCTCCATCACAAACCACGTGCCGCCTACGTGTGATCGAGCAGCGAAGCCCAAGCGATTCCAACGAACTTCAAACGAATTGATAATTAGGGTTTCTCCCTCGTTTGTAAACGTCGTGACTTTGACATTGTCTTTCGTCACATTTCGACTGAAATAGCCCCCCGAAAAAGTAGTACGGAGTTCGGAGTACGTGTCATCTTCGATAGCATGTTGCTGTATGGGGGAAATTTCCGGTGACAAAAAGCCACATACGTAGCGCTGTCCCGTGGTGTCGTTAAAGGTCTTCGCTGCCCAGAAATCAGGCGCTAGAAAGATGACGAGAATTCTTTTGTCAGTAAACACCTTTTTCAGTATAAAAAACCCGTCCGTGTGCTGATATACCCGGATCGTTGCGGGCGGCGTATTTATCGTCTTGTCTGTCATGTCATACAGACGTCTTCGTCCGTAATTGAGCCATATTTCATTTTGTTGGGTGTAGTTGAAAAAATATTTTTCAAACGACACGACTCCCGAAATATGCTTGTTAGTGTAATGCACGCTCTTCATTTCTTTATGGTGTCTGTAGTTTTTGTGCAAAAAATGTATAGCTTCATGTATTTCGTAGCGAGAATTCCGGATTAAGAGTTTCTTTGTGTGTGGATGATAGAGGGTTCCGAGATCGGCAGCAAAGTTCAAGAGCGATGCCTTGTTCGGGCCAGTTAACTTGTTCACGTACGGATGCATCAGAAGCGTCAGCAAATAGGGCGCAATGAAATTGCTGGTAAAGGGATTTGCGGTCGATACGACTCCCTTGTTTTTGAACTCCGTGACGGTGCTAAACGACTCTCCCCACATGATTTGTAGCAACCAGTGGAACACGCGACCGTAATCAAAAAACTCTATTGTTGTAGTTTGCTCTTTTAAAAACTCATAAATCTCGAGACCACTGTTTTTGACATCCTCGCTCGGGTTCAACAAATATAAAAGCACAATAGTTTCCATAAAAGACTTTATATGTTCAACGTTGCCGCTTAACTCGCTTTTTAGGGTAGTAAAGGCTTTGTTCATAATAGAAAATGTTAATTTTCCCCTGACAGCGAGGTCGAAAGCCGAGTCCATTCGGTGTTTGAATATGTTTTCGGCATTATAGAGATCTGTTTCTAGAATATCGATTGGTAGTTCGGGCTTACTTTCTTTGGTTCGTAAACTAGCGAGTATGTATGTGGGGAAGTGGATGTTGTGTACGATGAGCAAATTTGCATGAAACTTGATGTACTGAAGGGGGCTTATGAAATTTCGTCGTAAACAATGAAGAGCTTGGGGGTGGGTGATGTTTTTATAGACTATGTAGCCGGTTAAAAATATAAAAAATATAATCATGGTGCCAATTTATGAATTTAGAGTCAATTAGATTGACTGTGTCCAATTGTATTTTTTTGTCTTATACAGACGTGCATCTCGCGTATCTATAAGCTTTAACGATGGCAACGACAACTTCCCTGATTCCCGAGTCAATTAGTTATTCGTGCAAAACACTATCAGCGTCTCATTATACTGCTGCCGAGCTCGAGGACATGATTGTTTTATCGTTCAAGGTTAATCGTAGCGATGACGGTGCTTTGAAATCTGTCGTATTGGAAGACACCCCGCGCATACAGTATTCCACCGAAGCATATGTCGAGTTTATAATCAATATTTTTAAATGGGCAATGAAATCTATTATCACGTCATTTGAACATTTTCCCAAATCATTGACAGACCATTTGCTGTTTGATTTTGACATAGAAAGTCGTCAAATTACATTTTCGATTAAAAACGATGCGCCGGAACAGTTTATTCCCGCCTTGAACGTGGCACTTGCAATTTTTGGCACAATGCAAATTCCCATTGTGGAAATAATTATTTATGCGCCACCTAAAGAAACAGAACCATCGGAGGCGCCACCGCCACCATTGCAAGTGGAAGATGACAAACAGTCGGTGACAACTGAATGCGACTTGGATTTAGTCGACGATGACAATATGGAACTCGAGTATGAAAACGAATTTGAGGAAGCTTCCCCGGTCGATGACGAAGAAGAAGCCCGTCTTGAACGCGAACGCTGGAAGACTTTCAGAGATAGTCGCGCGCCCGCTAATATGGTTGTACAGGACGAGAGTGAGTTACCGTGGCCCGGACGTCCAAACGAAACGAGTACTGAAAGCACTAGCACAGCCACCCGTTCCACTAATTCCCAACTTGCCGGTTTTCAAACTATGAGACTAGACACACCTCCACCGCCGGTTCCTAGAAAATCTGACGTCACATTGAAACCCTCCATCCTCACAAAACCAGCCCGGCCTCCAGGCTATACGCGACCATCCGTGATGGCAAAGCTCAAACGACTCGCTAACATGCCCGAGTTCAATACAACCAGTGACGAGGAGGAAGTAAATACGATTGCCAGAAATACACCCTCGAAAATTAGAAGACTCTCTTCTTCTCGTACACACAATAAAGTTTCGTCTCATAGAAAATCTCCATCGTCTTTTAAATCGCCAGCGCCAGTGGTTTCTCAACCCGCAGCGCCTCAGCCGACGACCGAAATGAAGACGGTCAGTCGAAAACGCTCGAGAAAAATAGACTCGGACTCCATTACAGAACAACCGGCCAGCAAATTACTTACGGGCGAAGACTACGAAGACGTTGATCCAATGAGTCAAGATGCCACGGCAATTCGGGTTGCTCGACCACGGCCTTCTACTTCGGCCGCCGAGAATTCCCTCTATGAAAATGTCGAAACGCCGAAAAAGTTGCTAATAGCGCCACAACCTTCCTTTGTTATCAACGATGCTGACTTGAATGAATTGCGAAACACGGCTGAAGAGGATCGGCAATATGATGACATGGATTTAAACATTTCCATCGCGCAATCCCTTACGCGTCCTTCAAAAAAACCAACAATGACTGAAGATGTTTTTCTCAACGAGGTAATGAAACTCATGGGCGAAGTACCCTCCGATATGCAAGTTCTTAATCGACCGACCGTGATGAAGATGCTCAATCAACGAGAAGAGAGATTTAATAGCCGCATAGACGATTCTATTCGCGACGCCGATTTAGTTCAAGAAATTGTGAAACGAAAATAGATTTTAAATAAACATTTATTTATTTAGCGCGCGCAATTACATGTCTGATAAATAGCTCAATATTATTTTTGATACCTTTTCACCCGAGACGTCAATAGGATTTTCTTCGTCGATATCCGAGGATTCGATGGCGTGGGTGTTTCCGGTAAACCGTGAAATAGCCTCTGCCATAAGCGTATCAAACAGTTCCAGATATTTGGGTTGAATCTCTGACTCACCGGCTCGTTTTCGTTTTGAAATGCGTTGCATAAGAACTTCAACGGGTGCCTGCAGTAAAATGACCGCTGCTGTTTTTGGTAAATGCGTCGATTCTATGTAATTTTCCAGAAAGTTCTTGAACACTGGATTAAAACGTGAATTCATTTTAAAAAACGTGTCCACCATGAAAGGAATGCTTCGTTCAACGACAATCAATTTTGGTGTTTGTGGATGTAGTACGGGTTGTGTATGTGCCACTATTGAGGATGTCACTACAAGAGTTTGAAAAATGTCTGGCGATAAATTGCCGTGGTAAAACTCTTTCAATGCGCCAGAAGCGCCCCATAAATCGACACATTCGTCCACAAAAGCGATTGTATGGTTTTCCAGTAATTCGGGCCGATTTTTTTTTATGTATTGTTTGACATTTGCCAAAAGTGTCGATTTACCGACACCAATGTTTCCTTCGATTGAAATTAGTTGTGGCTTCATCATGATTTACTGATCGATTTGTTACTGATGATTTCTGTGCTTCTCGGGTTTCTTTTTATACACCTTTTTACAAAGCAACAAGCATCAAAGCGAGTGCAAAGTTTAGGCGATTGATTGTAAGCGCGCGTGCACTATTATAGCGTTCCACCTCGCTGTTATTTTTGAAACTGGTGCATTGCTGAGTATACGAATTTTGTCGTCGGAGAGCGGTGTTTGAGTTGTTGACGTTTATCATGTCGCGATTCCCATAAGAACGGAGCACGCCGACATGCACCGCGTTATCTGGGATAGAGGAGGGGGTCCAAGTCACACTGATCCAGAAAAAAATATATATAATTACACAACTTGCTTTCATGCCGTGTTATTCTAATAGATTCAACTCGACTATTCACACAGTTGTTCGTACACGTACTGTGTGCATGAATATTCAGATAGCTATCGCGCGTGTACGTATATCTCTGTGTGGTGCACATAATTGAATAAATGACGACCTCGCACGCTGACTTGTATTTTAAAAAGCAAGTGCATTCTTTGTTCGAGTCTCTGCTCAAGCACACGGATTATCCGGCAGAAGCCATTCTCAATACGCTAAATTATTTTTTTACAAAAAAAAAACTTTGACCCGACTCTCGTAAATTCGGAGCTGCTAGAGCATTTGAGAATCTACTATCAAGAAGAACATGGAAGTGGACTGTTATGACGAGATACTAGAGAGCGCTTTCTATGACAAGATCGGGCATAAAATACATCCCGTACAATTGGTGATCAGTAATTTTTCACCCGAAAAGTCTGTCTTCACACCGACATCAAGAACCGTCTTATGTACACACGACATTCAAATTCCTAAAGCAGAGGGCGCCTCTTTTCAAGAAGATCCTTCATTAAATTACACCTTTTCGCGTTACAACAGACATTATACAATCAACAGCGACTGGTCCGAGTTGATTAAAAAAATCATTACGCGTACTGATTTACAGAGGCAAAATTACATCCCCTTACCCATTGAGAAGGATATTTCCAATTTGGAAAAAAAGTTTAAGTTCCTGAGCAATTTTAGCAATGGCGATGAAATGAAATTTCTAGGAGAGTGGGAGGGTGTTGTAAGCGACGGGACTGAGGATGAGGACGATCCAGATAAACCCGAAGCTAAACGCTCAAAATGGGGTCCTCAGCTCACGAGAGTAAAACTTGACATTCAAGATCCGGAACATGAAACGTTCTGGAAATCTTACAAACCCATATTCCAATACAAAGATCTAAATCGAATTGTGCTCGAGGAGAATTATAATAGTGCTTCCGCTTATCTACGATATTATTTTACACGTGGTCGTAGTAATGTATATGTCAAACCATTCAACGTGTGGCCTCGTGAAATTTCCCCAGCACGCTTAATTTATTGGACTGCAAATGACAATAATAGCGATTTTATTCATACTGATACGAATAAAAAAGACACTTTGAATAAATCATCCTGTGGGATTGACGTTATTCTCGAGAGGGATGCTACCTCACTGAAGAAAATCTCCACCGACTCCCAGCAGTGTGAAGACGATAAAGTGTCGGTTTTATGTACTACCAACGCAAACTATTCTAATATAAACAATGTTTACGAAGAGGAAGAAATAGAAGAAGACGAAGAGGACGAAGATAAAACTGCACAGATGCAACAAGTTATACAAGACGAAGAAAAATTGCTGCAAAAAAAACCCGATACTGAAAATAAATTGCATGCAATGGAATTGGAAAAAACATCACCATCATTAGAGGTGAAGGACGCTGTACCAAAGATTGTGGTATTTTCCGATGAACAAATTACGTTCGTGAACAAGGTTGTGCAGTTTTTTAATTCAAATAGCATCTTCGAGTGTCTTCGATTGGAAGGCCGGGCCGGAACAGGAAAAACGTATAGCCTCAAACTGTTGCAGGAACGTTTACAACAAAGAGCAAAAATAATTTATATGGCAACCAAGGGAAATTTGGTGAATCAATTCCTTCGTGAATTTCCCGGTCTCTATGGAGAAGTGTTGTGTCAATTTTGGCTCAAGACGTTTAAAATGAATTTTTTGCGCAATTATTTGGCGACACAGAGACGTCTTTCTCGGCTCACGCTCTCTGACATCGATAGTCTTTTACACGCGATTCCCGTGGATGCGGGAAATTTTATGAAATTTCTTGTAAAATGCGGTATCGATGACGCCGCCGTGGACAACACCGTTACGGATACTCCTGAAACTAAAAAGGCGCCTGAACTTGGTCTGAACCTGGTCATGTATATTGACGAGTATAGTCTCATTTCGCCTAGTGAGATTTATTTTATTAAATCTTTTCTGGAGAAACTGTGTCTCAACACTCGACATCGCATTTGTTTAGTTTTTACCGGCGACATCAATCAGATTCCACCAATCGACAATATTTTCTCCAACTATAGGGATACCGTGCAGAAAACAATTTTATTCAACGAAATCAAATTTATGCGTCAACAGCGAAACGCGGATCCCGAATTTCAAGAGGTGTTGGACGGCATCATAGCGGCCAATTATAATTGGCCCGTGGAGCTACATAGAATGACGCGGTTCAAACAAGAGTCCGTGCAATTAGTCTTCCCATGCGATATATACGCCGACCATCCGGGTCTAAAGATTTCTGAAGCTCGTTCAAGGGTTATCAACTATGTCGATACCGAATTATCGCTTGATTTGGAAAAAACTCCCTTTGAATGGTTTGATAGAGATTATAACGAGGCCGAATTGAGAACGTGGTGGCAGAATAAAAAAACTCGCATCACTCAGCAGTCACTAATAATATTAACCAAATCGAATCAGCGTTTATTGGAATACATTCGGGATGCGTGGCAATGTATTTTGCATCAGGTGACTGAATCATTTGAAAACCAGTCGCATGCAATTAAAGTGTCTGATGTAATTGCCGTATTTAATTACATGTTTTGCGTACGAAAGGACATTTGTGTAAAAATTTATGACACGGAAAAAATATTCAAAAACGTTCTGATTATCGGCGCGCCATATATTTTATTGGAAACGATGCTGACTTTCAAAAAGGGCGAACTGTTGTACTTGATTGCCTTTGATGTGGACACGGAGCTCATAGTCTTAATCAACGAACAAGATCAAATTCTCCTTATGAAGCCGAGGCCCTTTTCGCACAACTACTTTAATCGAATATCGATGGAATGCAAAAACAAATTGTTTGCATTCTTGCCCTGTATATATCAGCCCCAATACATTAAAATTTATGGCTTCCCCATTCAACTTGCATATGCACAAACAATATACTCGTCGCAAGGAATGACATATGGCAAAGATGTGAACGTGTATGCCGATTTGAGAAATTGCTCTTCTTCTGAAGCGTATGTTGCGCTTTCTCGATGTAAAGAAAAAAAACAAATAAAAAATGTTTTATATTAAAACTGTTTTTTTTTATTTTATCTATTCTTCTTCTTCTGGTGTGGCGGGTGGCGTTGTCTTACGTTTTGGACGATTGGCCGTTTTCATTTCTTCGGCGGCTCTGCCGGACGAGTTGCCCATCCAGTCTGTAACTTTTTCACGATTAACCCACAGGCTAATTATGCCAATAAAGGCTAAAACAAACATTAAAATCTTACCTGTTGCGCCAAACATTTCCATAGGAGGTGGTATGCGATTATTTTTTCTATTACTTATTTACTTCGCGCTTTGTGGAGGTGTTGATGTCACGGTTTGTGGGGCCGCCGATTTCGCTGTTTGTGGAATTGTTTTCTTATAGAACGGATTATTTTTACCTGGTACTGGTGACGGCTGATCGGTAGCGGCCGCCGTTCTCTTGCGGTACTCTTGACGATATTTAAGATTCTGGAAGGGCGAGTGTCCAAGAACCTTGGCGCACTTATACAGACCTAGATCTTTGGCATGCTCAATGGAAAAGCCTCTACGATAGTCGTGGAAGCCTATGCCAAATTTTGGCTTGTGTGGAAAAAGAGTGGGTATGACATATTTTTTGAGCAGATAATAGTAGTGATTGTAGGCATGTTGTGTTTTCACAGAGTTATTTAGTTCAGGCACCTCAAACAGATACGCCTTAGACATTTGCTGTGGCGCGATTTCAAAGTAGGCCTTGAGGGTTTCAATAGCCTGGGGGCTAAGATAAAAATTGCGAGTTTTGCCTTTTAGATAACGTTGTTGCATGGTTGTTTCGAGCATGGTACGCACTTCCGTCATTTTCAGCGATAGCAGTTCATTGACTCGGGCACCCGTTTCCCACAGGAGAATGTTTAGTAAAAAGAAATCAAGTATACGCGCCATGTTTGAGTCCAATTTTGCTATGCGCGAATGTCGAGTGCTAAAGAATAGCAGTTTTCCGAAAAAAACGAGTGTTTTCAGCTCTTTGATACTGAGACCCTTGTGGCTTTCTTTTGGTCGTACGAGAAAGTCGTCGGCTGACACGTTTTTATTCAGTGCGCGGTCATAGAACACTCGATTCGGGTTGGAAGATAGTTTTTTGAGATTCATGTAAATATTGCGAACGAGCGAGGGATCAAGATAGAGGGGATCTATAAAATGTGGATTCTCGAGCTTTTTTCGCTGAGTCAGTAAGCAGAGTACCCGTTTGGCGTATTGAGTCGAGTCAACTTTGGAGTTTTGTAATAT
Source organism: Stenolophus ochropezus (assembly GCA_035578165.1). NCBI lineage: Eukaryota > Metazoa > Arthropoda > Insecta > Coleoptera > Carabidae > Stenolophus > Stenolophus ochropezus. The sequence continues at coordinate 63,430 of JAQOWZ010000225.1, forward strand.
TTTTGAGACTACGGCGCCCGCTTCAGCGGGTGTTCCACTCCCGAATATGTCGTAGTATTTAGCGACAATTTGATTCGATCGATGTACGGTAGCGGGATCGACGATTTTAAACTGTGCTGTATAGGGCGACAAGTGAAGCGGCGCGTCAATGCCTGCATTTTTTTGGTTTCGAAAGTTTTGCGCCACCGCCTTTTTCCAATCACTACGCCGCTGTTTCCGGATTTGACGCTTTAGTGCGCTAATTTTTGCATTTTGCGCTCGGCTATTTTTTTGTGAGCCCGATAGTGTTGTTTGAGAACACGTTGCCATGTGTATAAAAGAGTCGTATTTTGTTTTTTGTAAATCAATTCACTTTACTCATTTGACGTGGAGTGAATATTGTTGCTACTGAAAGCGGGTGCTTATTATTTTAAAATCATGGATTCGTTGGCAATGGCGATGGAGTCACTCAATACGGACGAAATCGACGAGACGACACGCAATGGAGGATTTGTTATGTACGATAGCTTATCTGACGATAGTGACTTGACTTCGGAAGACGAGTCCTATAGCAGCAGTTACATGTCGGATAGTGACAACGAAAAGTTTTTCATGGAGTACTGTAATCAAATGGAAGATGATGCGGATGATACGACCAACATCACCGAGTCACATTCTTCCGTGCGAAAACACAAAAAGATTGACAAATTCCGGGAGCAGATCGGAGAATGTCTAAACAAAATGAGTACACGTGCTGTGAAAAACATGAATTGTCGTGTTGAACACGAAATCGCGTTTGATTTGTATGACATTGACGAGAGTGCCTTTAAACAATGGCGCATGGAGTACTTGAATCGTGCTAAAAGCGGTCATTTCTCGGACGTTTACTATATGACGCGTTACAAACACAAAGTATCGAAGAATCTGGTTCTGAGGAAAACGCTGTTGAATCAAATTGACGACGTGATCTTGATGCGGCCGGCCCAAGTGCCATTTCTAGTTGAGGTCGATTTGAAAGCTAATGTCGACACTCGTGTGACGTTTGTGGCGGACAAAGGGGATTTGTATCCGCTTCGTAACACGATTGCACTCGAAGCACAAGTTTCGGTTGACACTCTTCGAGACGAATATATGGAACTTTTCACTACGGAGGCGTCACGTACCGTCCACGAACGTCAGTGTTTCTATGACGGAATTACGGGAGTTAGAACTTGTTTTGAAATCCTGAATGACCGTGGAGTGTTTACCTACAACGTGCTATTTGAGAGAGAGCTGTCGGAGCACGAATTTGATGATGTCGAACGCATTCAAAATCATGTTTTTGAGCACGTACGAGAGATTGCTCTGAATTTACTCGATGCCACGTGGCAAAACACGATTCAACTGGAGGCCCTGAATTTTTCCATTAAACGGCCATTCAGAGACGGTCATCTTGGTAACATTTCACACTACAATCGTACCAGTAAACATTTCACGCCTAAACTCAATGGCACGCGGTGTATGGCGATCGTCAACAAGAGCGGGTTGCTCATTTACACTCCCACACGAATGACCTATTTTCCACTAAAGATAAATCTCATAAATGGATATGTCATCACCGTCGAATGGTTCGAAAAGAAAGACCAGGTTCCCAATCTAAACGATTTTTGGGTAGTAGACATCAACTATTTGCTGACGAACTACTACTCCACGGACAACATTGGCGGTCTGTGTAAATTGAAGGCTATCGCTATTGATCATATGACGGCCATTCGTCACATGGAAAAATGGCGCGAGTTTAATCTGAATGTGAATCAAAGCTATGAGTCATATCCAAAGGCATTGCAAAACATTCCATTCGATTCGGAGATCAAGACGGACGGTATTCTTTGCTTTCTTCCGCAGAAAATTGTCAAATTGAAGAAACAACTAACGGTTGAGGTTGAATTTAACCTGGGAGAGTTTCTTGAAGAGATATCGAGCAAAAAAAGAAACAAAAAAAAAGAAAACGCTCAAATGGCGATTCCAACGCGCGATTTTATCAAGAATTTGGATTTGTGCGACGTCGATCCCCAAGATTTTCATTTTATGCGCAATGGCGAAGGTGTCACCACCACACTCGGCTTTATGAACATTGATATTCAAATAGAAAAATCTCAGTTTAAGAGGTCGAGCGACTTTAAACATTCGGAAGACATTGTCAAGGAGTTTATATTGGACGTGTGTCGCATTGGAGACACAGAATTTTTAAATAGGCGTGTGATTGTTGAGTATATCGTTTATTATTTTGATCCCGAGGAATCGATGTTTTGCTTGGAGCTGCCATTTGCGAGGACCAACAAGTTTATTGCCGATGATGTTGAAAAAATTAAACGTATTTGTAAACTTGTAAGACGTGCTACCTGCTATTGAGTGATGTATAATACGTAAAAATTTAATAAAAATCTTTTATTTCGGCGCATATTCATTTATGGCCATTTCCAAGAAATCATAAAGATGTTTAGCAAGAACAAATGCTGCAAATTTTTTTTCATGTTTCAGTAGTTGTAACATGTCATTTTGTGTAGTCGACCACGAAGGTTTGTTCGCTCTAAAGAACTTGGCAAATTCAGGCTCGAGGCTCGCGTAAAAACTTTGATAGTTTTCGTAGCCATCATCGTTTTCAGTGTCGTTTGTCAGTTTAGGAACGGGCTTTCTTCGGCGACATGTAAACGCGGGTGCTTGCACGGTGGGTGCTGATTGCATCTTGCGACTTTATTACTTATTTAATGAGAGCGTAGAGTCCGGTCTGATCCGTGAGTCGCGCGCCGATTAATTCGAGTGCAAGTCTCGACATGATATCAATACGCTGAACGTGTTGCAACACGTGTGGATAGTATTCACCGAAAAACGTGTTAGGATCGAGAGGCTGTGAGAAATTTGTTTTGCGCAACGGAATATCGGTTCGATAGAGTTTCTGTCGAAGAAATTTGTTTTCTTCGTCGAGGTTGTAAGAGAAGCGCGTAGATGGTTTTAGCTGATATCCCCTGAGACTGGATTCGAAAGGGTGCGCCGTATTAAACTTGACGGCAATGCTCTGTATCAGAGAAACGTTTTCGGGACTCTCGTTCGCGATCTTAAACACTTTTCCACGGAGAATCATAACGGATTGTATGAGTTTTATTTGATCAATCCACGAACCCTTTACTTCGAGAATGAGCTGATATAATTGCTCGTCGCTCGTCTCGGAGTAATATAACATTCGCCTAAATAGCCTTGGATCTTGCATTTTCATTTTTTCAAGCTGTTGCAACATTGTAGTAAATGACGTGCCCGCCGTGGCTGTTTTGCCCACGTTGACGCGAGAAATGAACTCACTCAGGTGTTTACTAAACTCGGGTGTGATTACGTGATTGTAAAAAATGTCGTCGGGCGGCGGCGAAGCATCGCGTAAAATTTCCACTACTTTTGTCTTTTGTCCTTTATACTGTTTGTCGTTGACAATGTCTCGTACGATTTCTTTGATGTTCGATACGTTTACACTGCCGTAGACTTTTGATGTGTTGCCCGATTGTTGTTCTTTCGTAGGGCGGCGTTTTTCCCTCGATTCTCGAGGAGGCGCTTCGTCGGACGAGTCCTCGGAATTTGCTTCAGAGTCACCACTCGAAAAGTCATCAGAGTCCTCTCTTCCCGATTCGACGTTTCGCATCGAAACATCGTCATATTCAGCATCGTCTTCTGGACGCGGAGCAAGTCTAGCCAACGCCTGATTTTGTAAATCCTGTTTGGTTAGCTCATCCATTTTTGGATCTTATTTCTTCTTACGGCGTCCTTCGGCTGAAGCTATATGAATAATTCATTTTTCGATAAATGACACATTTCTTTTTTACATTTACGACATATCGGTACTCATACGTCTAGTAGCTGTTAAGTTGTGTATAGTACCACGCCCGTTTGTGATTGTAGATGAGATAAATTGAAAGGCCAACAAGCAACAAGGTCGCGATTATTGTCAGAAAGTCAAACATGTTAGAGGAAAAAGAAGCTGAGCTAGAAGCTCGTTCGCAGACGATTTTGAGAAAACGTTTTCCAGCGCCCGATATTTGTCGAGCGGCCTTAAGGTTGAACTTATTTAAGGCGACTCTGGACGGACGTCCGTTGGACAAGTTTCTAAGTGAAAAGGCCGCAGAGGATCTGATGAATGAAGACGTGAAGCAATTTCTACACCACGCGATGCATGGAAAAATTGAATTTGGCGGCGCAATAAGCTGGATTTTTCCAGTTCCGGGGTCGAGTCAGCATTTAAATGTGGAGCTCACCGATCTCCTGAGAACGGGTCGTCCCGTGGAAGGCGCAAACGAAATGCGCTACATTATGAATTACGAGTACTTTATTGTGTATTTTCACTTTGTGTGCTGTTTCGTCCAGTTTCAAAGTACAATCGGCTGCGATATGGACGTTAGAACCTTTATTACGAGAAATTTTGAAATTAAGTGACGTTGGAGTGTTTTAAAAAAGCTTTACAACTAGCGCACTCTTTCGTCAGCGATAGAGCATGTGTGTATATAAAAATATAAAAATCGCACAACAGTTTTAGAAAATTGGCATTTGCTTACGGAACACGTACACGATAGAATGAAATTAATTGGCAATAAAGTGACGGAGCCCAGTACCTCTATACTAATGCGGGTATTGGATCATTTCGAGAGCTGTTCCTCGGATCGAACGGAGTTGGTGTTTCAACTGCGCGAAATTCTTCGCCCCGGGTACAATGGGAAAGTCGTGTGGACGGGGAGTCTTCCGAACTGGACACAGAAAATATTTGTTTTCAACGAAACCCTTACCATATTGTTACCCCACGAATTTGTTGAAAAAGTCGTTATTCTCTATAATGATATGCTCAATTGTGCCCGCAAACCGGCTATTTCCCTACATAATAATCTCAATTTATATTCAACTAGCAGCTACATTAGAGGAGGAACGTGTCAAATCTCGCCCTGAACGTGTTTTTTAATCAAATAAAAAAGTAAATAAAAATACATTGTTGCGTTTTATATATTTTTATTTATATTACAGCCAAGTCGTATCGGACGGCATATTGTTACGTTATCGTTACGTTATCCACATTTTCTTTGAGAAAAGTAAGAACGTCCACCATAGAGCGCCCGACAGTTTCGTATTTTTGCAATGTTGACATCACCGGCTGAATTTGCTCTGAAAAAATCGGTTCGGTGGACGGGGGCACAACATTTTTCATGAAATGAGACATTCGCTTTAATATCTCTATGCGAGAGAGATGATTTTCTATGCTTTGTTTCAATATGTCATCATCACGGCTCTCTGAACAAATGTCTTCAAATGTAATGTCAGAAGAAAACTCGGGGATTTTTTTGTAGGCTTTCGCCATACTTTCTTCAAATTTTTTATTGCTTTCTTTAAACGTATCTGCGTTGTTATACAAGAAGTTAGTCCATGTAATAGATTGCAAGTGGTCATAATTATCGGGAACAATGTCTTCAAAAGTGTATTTAGATTTCCATTTAAACGTGGGTTGTGTAATTACATTTAAAATGTCCGCGGCACATTCAGCATCGGGGCTATTGGATTTTGATAAATGCGAAAGACAGGCATGAAGAATGCGATTCATTATGGTCTTATATACTTGTAGAGGTCTTATATATGTTAAGTGTATGTTAATATATGTTAAGCGTAATTTCCCAAAAAAGCAACGAACGCGTCGTTAAATGTACAAAGACAACGCGTTTTACCGTGCCGAGGATTAAAAAAATATCTATCCCGTAAGTATCCATTAATGTGCATTGTAAGGGCGACCATGTTATTTTTATATAAACATACAGAGTTTAATGCTTAATACTAGGAGTTTCTCCATCAATGTACACACAAAAGGGAGAATAAAAAAATCTTAAAGCTATTATTTACCAACGTGTTTCTTAAAACTATGAATCGTATACTCTAATTTCCTCATGGATCGGTTAACATCAGTTTATGGGGTGGGGGCTGCACCACCATACGCGGATTTTGAATGTTAATTTCCGCGGGTTTATTGAAGAAAATCGATGACGTCAGGGTGTTGATGTTGAAGGTGCGATTATGTAGATTCTTGTCGTTGATAACACCAAGTCCACGTTCACTGAGCACATTCATCATCGGACCGTCAACGGCCTGTCGACTTCCGTCAAGATTCTGATTACTGACCAGTGCCATGAGGAAACGAACAAAAAAAATCATCAGTTGTGCGTGCTGTTGTGCGCTGGTAATTGAAAAATCAAACGTTCGATTGAAAACTCTATTGTATAGCGCGATATGCATGGTGGATTGTATTTGTTCAGTATCACTTAGAATGGCAGGATTGTTTACAAAAATCAGTCTAAACGGTTCCGTTTCGGCAAACCGGTGGAGTTGGTTTATGACGTCCTCGGTAAAGAGATTCTTCGGAAAAAAAAATGAGGCTGTGCACAGAGGCCCCCCTTCTCGGAGAAGACGGTGCACATGAGCGAAATATATGTTCGCCGAAAATATTCTTAGCAACTTTTCAAACGCGCACTCATTGCTAAACTCCAGAGCCAACTGATAATACGTGCTCGGTTTGTTGTTAACGGCGGAGTCGTAAACAATAGTTTGAATGTTGTCGAGTGATGTGTTGCGAAGGCAACGATAATAAACATTGGGAATGCAATGCGATAGTTCGTCACATGCAGTAATGTGCATAAACTCGCCGCATTCGTCGAGATGCTTCGTAAGGCGGTCGAGATCGTTTGGAAGTATGGGTCCATGTTTCATGTTCGGCAACTCCGATTTCGCGATTTTCGCTACATTCAAAAACACCATGGGTGGTGATGCGAATGTAAGGAAACATGTAATTTTTTTTTGCCTTACTAGTTTTGATAGTGGAGCAACTATGTTATTCCAAAACGAGTCATCAGCGACATTCGGTTTAATAACGTGTGAAAAAGTGGTAAAATCCAAAGTCGGTAAATAGCTGACATCGGTCTTTAATAAAGTTTCGGGTGTGTAATAAATAAAAACGTCTTTGGTGGCGGCGGTGACGGAGTTTCCTTTTGGTCCAGCGTGCTTGATGTTCAACGACGACTGAAAAATGGTCTCCAGATGCTTATTTTGTAGAATCGTGGGGGACGTGCCCGATTGCAACACTCCGCTAGAAGCGAGCGCTCGTGCCTGCGCAATATTCACATTTTGAAATGCGGTTATGAGTTCGCCTTGAGAAAATTTATAATAGTCCCCGCTAATTATGAGATTGGAGAGAATGGCATTGGCTTCGTTTGGATCGAGGTTTCTCTCTATTAGAATTTGAAGCAAATGGGAAATGTGAGCAACAATGTTCTCGCGTGTTTCAATGTACGGAGGCACAAAATCCGTTGGATGCGGGTTCACATAATTAATTACAATCTCCGTTCCAGTGCCCGCTGTACTGTTTATCTGCATTGAAACTGAATAAAATATTTTTGTGGGATTCTGTTTATCGCCGGATATGTTATCACCACTGTTGTTAATCAAATACAACAGGAAGGGTTCCAATGTGAAAGGAAATGTGGAATAATAAACAAATTCCGAGGCCCGGGTGGATATTAAACACAAGTGTTGTTTTTTACTAAGTAGCGCCAGTACACAATATTTCCCGTCAATACACGTTATCGGGGGACTTTTTTCCTCAAGTTGACAATTAAAATTCATAATAGCACAAGAGCTCTCTCACAAACATGATATGTCGGCGAGAACAGATAAAAGCGACTGATACGCCCCTCAATATAAGAATAAAAATGTTGTTCACTCCGCAATACAGAGTTCCGGGGGGGCTCAATTTGAAACTGAACCTGATTACCGGAAAATTTCGCCCCCCGATTATCTTGTCCATGAGAGAGAGTGACAATAATAATGTCTACATTCGAGTCACTCAAGAAGGCCCTTTGAGTGAGAAGAGCAAAATTCCCTTGCAATCATTTTTTCCATATGGACACATTGCGACAAATAATAAAATATATTTTAATGCGCCACAATTGAGTTACGGAGAGATATTTGACGAGCCCGCCTTTGACGTGAAACAAATTAAATACTATGGCGAAGACACACAGTCCGGCTTGGCGACGATGCCCGACTTGATTCTTCCCGATATTACGGCAAACGTTCTCTATACCACTAATATGTGTGTTCAAGAGCCAAAGACAAATCCCCTGACGCGAAAATACAATATGAAATGCTTGAAGCGATCGCCTGGCACCGATGATGCCGGATCAGATCCAAAGCGGCCGTTACTCGAAGTTCCGGAAAACGACATAGTTATGGAGTCCGCACCTCCGAGCCCGACTTCTAGTATCGACTCGAATCCCTATACAACGAAGCCCGCGAGAGATTTCCTCAGGGACCTTGAACAACGAAGGCTGAAAAAGCAAGAACAACCAACGCAAGAGTGTAGTATAGATAGCAGCAGCAGTAACGTCGTGTCCAGAAACGATGTGCCCTTTCAACTCACTCCAGAGGAACATCAGGCTGAACTTGACAGGCTACTTTTCAACTAATGAACGTTTATCACAAAAAATAAATAAAGAATACAGATGTTTGTGTACAAAAAATTTATTTTTTCTTACGGACATTTAATTACAGGTTTAATTACAGGTGTTTTATAAACAAATATTGCAGATGTCGATAGATAGGAAATTTGGGGATCTGTATTCATGAGCACGAATTGTTATAAATAATCCAGGCAACCATTAACAGCACAAAGAGTAGAGATTGGATCAAATCACGGCAGGGATGAAAACGGCAGACGCTATTAACACGTTACGGCGTATTTGCTTTTGACGATGGCCGAAATGATATTGATGGTTTTCGTATTCCAATTGTTGATTGTTTTCATCGATGCTATTGGAAATTGAATTATAAAGCAGTTCGTATTCGTTTGTTTTGATTACGTCCGAAGAATCCCATTCGTAACGTTGACCGAGAGCGTTATGTGTCACTTTTCAGATAAAACAGTGCGGTGTGTGAAAAGAAAATAGTTCACGATTTATGAATTCAGTGTGTTTTTCCCCCAGAATCGATGCGTTAACCAGTTTGAGATTATTTGCTATAGTCAACTGTTGAGGGTCACTGTTAGTAATTACAGTATTGTACATGTATTCCAAAGTGTATTCGGGATTGGCCATCACCATATACTTTTGGTTGTTTAGTAAATTGGTCTTCATGATAATATTGGGCAATTCGGAATTTTCGACATTAAAATTGAAGGGATCCCACACGTTGAGAAGAACATCCACGAGTTGCTGCCACGATGAGTGCAATTTCAACTCCAGTAATTACGGCCGTTCCGAGTTTAACGAGAAATGATTGTCAATATACGCGCGATAGCACTTCGGCATAAGTTCTACCGTGCAGGTATCTATGCACGCGTGGACTAGTAGTTTTGAGCTATTACGAATGACCATTTCAGCGCTCTTCAGTGTATTTTTGATGATAGTGCCGACGACAGAGGCGAGTTTTTTTTTCATTAAGGCCAAGAGACCGTCAACACCAAGACCAATAGCCACAAGACCGGTAGCGTTCAACACCTCCTCAAGGGCATGCTTTGAAAGGGGGTTGTTGTAAAAAAGTTCCCTTGTTGAGATTATTGTAGAGTTTCGAGTAAAATTCGATGGTTAAGCGAAAACCGTAGTCGTCCGTAAGAAAGTTGTTGGGCACACGCTGCGTCGCATGATGAGATGGTTCTTTGGTGAAATCCTGTGCTTCCGGATGAGACGGATATTTGTGATAGGGATATCGTATCTTGCCATTATTCCAAATGGCGTTTGCATTGTCTCCTACTAGACCGAGCTCCGAGAGCGTAATATTTTGGATTTAAACGAGATGTGGCGCGCGCGGTTCAATTTTTTTTCCACAAATCTCGCTGGCTATATTGTGCGGGAACTTTGTGGGGATCGGGCTCGCCGACATTGGGATTGCCAACCTGATATATACCGGCATTGCCCGTTGGTGACGTACTCGTACGATTTCGCAATGGATTTGTATATGTATTGCCCGATGAAGAATTGTATCACGTCGGCTTTGGTTAAAGTGTCACATTTCAGTTTGTTGCTTTGTTTGTCCTCCACTAAATCATGACACAAAGTGTTCGCAATAAAAGCGATTTAGACTCACCTTTAGACTTTTTGCAAGGGTATAGGGATTTGTTTCAACTCTTTGAAGTTGATATCGAAGCCAGTACCGATGGTGGTTACGTTATTGGTGGTTTTTCGGCGCGTACTTCATCATCGATGGCGTATTGAAAGGTGTATGTGTCTTGAATCATGAGCCCTTGTATTCGGGCACGTATGCCACAATGGGCATTTGGATGTTTGTTGGTGGTATGGCATTTTCTACGAGATTAAAGCAGGCGGGTTGACAAGCGGAGAGGGTGGTGTTACCGCTCTTGAAAACCTTGAGTGGAGTATCGGCGGTGCATTTCTGGTTTCGTGGATAATAGGGAATACACAAGAGTTTTTCAGCGAGAGGCTCGGTCATTTCAATGTCCTACAACAATGGCGTGATCGCTCAATCTTGGCGGATATGAAGTAGTCGCTTTGCGTGGCCCGTCTAATTTTAAGATTCATGTGTTGTGTAAGATGCGGATGCGATATCGCTAATGAGTAAAACATGTTATAACTTTTGCCTTTGATGTAAATACAGTGCATTGTTGTAGGCAATCTAACACGGTTGGCATAGTTTCTGAACATGTTGATGATATAGCGTATACTATGGTTTAGTATGTGAATATCCTTTTGCGACCGCTTACTTGTTATATATAAGCAAGCTCGCTCATTAAAATGACAAAAACTGAACACGTAGAGTTGCCTTATTGGTTTACAAAATGTTATTATGAGCACGAGGAAAATTGGACACAAGTCACGTTTTCCCCCGTCATATGCAACGTTGACGGCGGCTTTCAACTTTTATGTAACGACTCAGCAAAAATAACTACCATACAGGTAAGATTCGAAAACTTTTCGTATAAAACTCTCAATAGATTACTTTCGCTTTACAACTATTTCAATTCCAGTCGAGATCGTCAGAAGAGTAAAAATGAAATTGTTGCCGAAATAACAGACATGCTTCAAAAGTATAATATACATACTATTACGCGCTATCTCAGAGTTGTGCGAATTCAGACGTCTCTTTCCGGAGAGAGTAATAAAGGCCCTTAGTGCGTGCGGCAGCATTCCAATTTCCCCGAGTTGCGTCGCGCAGTTGAATCACAATAGTGTCTTTTGTTCGAGATGTGTGTTTGATAAATGCAGAAATGCCTAGTAATAAGGAAAAATCATGAAAACAAGAGTGAGAAGTAGAAGCAACTCCAGAGTTCGTCCCATTGCGCGAAAAGTTCCTAGAAAACGTAAAGGCGGTGGCTTAAATGTGCTAAACATGGCACCACCGTCTCCCCGTAAAGGCCGAGGAAAGGGCAAAGGCAGTAAAAAGATCCCAGGTCAACGACGAGCGCCTTGTCATCGTTATGGATACTCGAGCCATTACTACTATCACATGCCGAGACTATTGTATTTCTTTAAAAATATCCCGACCCTATTATCCAAACACAAGAACGTCCCCAAAACGAAACTGATGGAAATTTCCAATAGAGAGTACAGTAAACTATCAAAACAAGAACAGGCACTCTACAACCCAGCCGAACTGAAGACCCGCTGTTCGAAGAGAGACTCCACGGCAAACAAGAGAATTCTCGCATTAGCGCTCAACCACTTGAAAGCTGCGATTGCTGAAGACACAGGTGACTATGATCCATTAGATTATCCCGACGAACTGAGAGTGGCCGGTAATGCCGCCGTTGGTCTCTCAGATTTTAATACCCGTAGACTATTACAGAATATATATAAAAACGGTCTTGATTGAACGCGTACTGACATTATTTAATTTTTTCTCCCCCTCAAACAGATGTCTAATAAGCATAATATAACATCATGCCTAGCGGATACTCATCTGATAATGACGCAAATTACTTGCTAAGTTACGATCCCAATAATCCCATATTTAATTGCAAATTTAGGTCGAGGAAAAAATCGGAAACAAAACCCAATCGCGCAACATACAATCTCATTTATCAAGATACCCGACCCACTCAACAATGTTCGTTTGAACAGCGGTATCCCCGTGCAGTAGAGATGCTTAAAAGGGGAGATACCATTGTGGAAATTCCCGAATATCCAACCAAAAACCAGACACAAGCCCTGTTGAACATGGCACTTACTCGAGAACAAGACTTCTTAAAGACTTTGTCACCCGTACCAGCCGTGTCAAATCAATTAATTTATCAAGAGCCCCCGCCAAAATGTGGCCCAGCATATTCCGCACCCCAGCCTTCGAGCGACGAAAAGAAACTCAAGCCACAGAAACATGCCTCGAGCGGAGGCGGCAATATATTCGAAGAGACGCGGAAACGAAACAAGCTATCGATGACAAAAGCGATGGCTCCCGTAGAAAAGTGGGTCATCATTGTGGATCTCGACTATACGCTATTCAATAATCACAGTAGGCCCTATAAAGGAGCTGAACTGTTTCTGAAAACACTAAGTCAGCACTATGCCGTCATAATATGGACGGCGCGCACCAACAACGACGTCTTTAAGCGGTTGATCGAACGAAATCAATGGCTCCTGCTCTATTCGATGGATATTTTACTGAACTTACAGGTCAATCCCGATGACGAGTCACCGCTCTACTTGCCCGTTCGCTCAAAGTGCCCCACACAACCGATGAAATATGCAACACAAGCATATCCACCGTCGCTCTTGACACTTACTCACGAGGATCAAGTTGGCTCGAGTCGATTCAACAAAAAGCCTCTAACTCAATACTCGGAAAAGATCAAAGGCATACTAAAAATGCGCAATATTACACCTCGGGGCTTTGTAATAATTGACGACAATACAAATAACGCCGATCAAGCATTTAGTTTTGTTTTTAATCCTCAAGAGTATCAGACTTGTGCTGCTAACGGAGAACCCGATGGTGTAAACTTTTCTCAACTTTTGCTAGATTTACGCAATAAACTACAGCCAAATTCGATAGTAACTTTGCCCGAACTACTGGCTACTAGTAAAATAAATAGCGATAAGTATTTGTATTAGACGGTAGACGTGATTTGTTAATCTAACGTAGCTGTTGTAACTCGCGCGAATGTCACACATACAAATAGTAAACATTACAGCACTCAACCTTCAGGTTGACTTTGATGAATGTCGAGCAACGGTAACTAAAGCGCAATAAAGTGTCAATTGAACTCTAATTAAAACTTTTATTTTACGAATAATAAAAAATAAAAAACTTTATTAATCAATATAGTCGTGGAACGATGTATTATTTCGCTATGAGGAGACGCTACTTACTTCACTTTGCTATGGATACCTAACGGAAAGTGACTATCGAAATGGATTTGTCATAGAAAGGTGTTGCTTGAAACAAACGGATACCAACGAAGCCTTTCGATGTCGAGTAATTGAGACCAATCCTGAAAATGAGTTGTGTACCTATGAAAATTCAAAAGATTTACCGGGAATAATTCTCTTGACAAAAAATCTTTTATTTGTGAAACGATACTTTTTCTTGTTTAAGCAACTCCCCCCAGGCACTTATCGTTTCATAACAACTGCAAAAATTAAATTTGTCGATAATGAATTTATATTAAATATTGAATGAAAAGACGTCTTTTTGTTTTTTTCATTTATTACCGCTTTTCTTGGTAGAAGATACTTTCAGATCAGACAAGGCTTTTGCAGTTTCGTTGACATTGGTAGAGGTACGAGTATTTTTTCTCAAGACAATACTTATCGTATTCGTAATCATATTTTCTTTGAAGTTGAATAGATCCAACTAAAGGTCGAATGTTTGTTAACGGTGGTGGTTTTTTTCGTGGTATTTTTATCGCCGGGCTTCCTGACGAGGAAGATGCGCCTGCAGCAGTCGTTGTCGACGGCGATGCTATTTCCTTGGATATAGTTTCGCGAGAGGAGTTAAAAGACATGTCTTGACTATTCGTAATCAAATACGAAATGAATTGTTTATTCAAAAAACGAAAATATTTTTGTTTACATGTGTTAGAAAAGAATTCTTTTCGGTCGAATACAGCCAGTATATCGTCTCATTTTATACGACTTTCGGGGAGCGCGAGGAACAATAGTTGGAATTTTCTTATCGGGCGTTGTATGAGATGAAACGGAAGGCACATTTGCGATATTGCGCGTCGTATTACGATTGTTGTTGGTTGCCGGTGATGTGGCTGTCGTGTTTGCGCTGTTATTCAGTGTCAGATATCGAAAGCGTGACGTCATCGCGGATGACGTAATGATTGGTGCTGGAGAGGTCATGATCGATGAAACGAATAAATTAAAGTGTGGAAATTGGAGTACGTTCGTCTGTATTTAAGAAGAGTCGTTCTCATTGAAACGCCAGTACGGGGAAAAAGAGGGCGAGTGAGTAAATTTTTTGAAAAAAAAGGTTACCGATACCCAGAACTCGACCCTCTATATTGCGGGTTCGAATAATTTTTCGAGCGTGTTGTTGCGAGTGTGGCGTTTGGCACATGGTTCGAAAATCGATGTTGTAACGCTGATTGTTGACGGTGAGGATGTCGGTGAAAGCACGGTGTCTCTTAAAGGCCACTTCCATTTTTGAGGACGCGTAGAAATCAAAGAGTTTCCATTTGTTACGGTGATACTGAAAAAGCCAATGGAAACGCGTAAAATTCGAATCTACCATGTTGGAGCTGACGAGTGTTTTCCCGCACAGGGGCTGCCGACAATAGATACAAAAAAGGGGCTCCTTCAACCGACCTTTTAGGGAGACGTACTGAAACAAACATTCGTAGCAGTAGTGATGGTGACACGTCTCCAGTTTTACATAGACCTCAAAATCGTCACAACATATGCCACAAACATCATACGGCGAGGACATCTATGAGCTAAAACAACAACAGCCAAACGTTAACGATATGTAATGTGACTACATGACGAGTATTCGATTTTAGGTCGAGTCGAATCAGTGATTATCAAAGAGGCGAGTCCCGTTGAGAACATGGCAAATACCAAAAAAGAGCGGGTAAGAAAAAAGGCCAGTAGCAAAATCAAAAGGACTACGCCAAGAATAGTCTGTGACACGATGCCGAATTGCAGTTGACAATTGTTGTAAAATATATTGAAGCGGGAATCGCGTTGAAAGCACTCTTTCAGAAATGTTTTGGCACACGAATTACACAACTCATAGATACCTCGGACCGTAGAATCGGGCGAATCCTCATCCAGAAGATGATCTATATCTGGCGCACCGGGATGCCAATACTTGTCACCGATTTGTATGTAATAGTGATCGAGAAACGGCACCGAAGACACTTTACACGATCGTATGATAAACACCACGGGTTTTTCTTTTCCTATAGCACCTTCTACTACCTTAGCGCCGTCGAGCAGCACTGATTTTGCCGGTACGGCGTCTGTCGTTTTCCACTGCAAAAGTAGTTGATTCAGTTCATGCGAGTCTTTTTTGTTTTTTTGCATTTTTAAGCAAAGCAGCAAGCTGTAATGAGAGCTCAAGTGAGAAGAGAAAAAATGCAACTTGTTTATTACACATTTTTAATGAATGTTTTTTTTATTTTAGACATAGTTGTCGCGACACGATGCTTCGTGATGCAAGTAAAAAAGCATGTAAACGCGTTTGGTTGCACAATAATTTCCGTTGCCGTGATGACCGTGTGGACAAATTAGTTGATTCGCTTGGAATACGTTTCGAATTTTCTGCATTTCAGCGACGTCTTTGTCGAATGCCGCCATTGGTCTAATTTTTCTCTCCAAATTCGTGATCTGAAAGCGTGAAGGTTCGGAGTCGAGATACATAGAGAAGATGTTTTCTTTTTGATGTCCGCACACATAGATTTCATACAATTTGTCTTGGGGTAGCGCTCGCTGAAAACTTTTTACAAAGTCATCGAACGACAGACCGACATGATGTGGAATTCCTATGAAATTGCCTTTAGTAAAAGTCTTGGGATGGGGGGTGCGGATCGTCCAATAATGCAAAGTTTGCGTTTCTGGATTGAGAAGAGCAACCTCTCTCGGGATGTGTTTTAAGCGATAGCTGTCGAGTGATTCCGCAATTTTTCGGGGAACGTTGTAAAATTGAATGTCGAGATAGAGAGGCGCGGGATTGTCTGAATGCCGAAAAGTTTGAAGCAGCGTCTGTGGTATTTCAACATTGTTGAAAACAACGTGGTCGCGTCTTTTCTTAGGGTTCCAAGAATAAGTATCGTTTTTTGAAGTCATTTTCCCCAATGTATGTTTATCGTAGTCTTCTTCTTTCCTTGCTTCTCGCAAGTTATGATAGCGGTAGCAAAAGTAGTGACGCGAGAACAATTACTACTTACTCTATTTGCATTCGAGAGGAGTCTCTACCCGCCTTTATTGACGCAAATGAGATGAGATTTATAACAAAGTTGGCTCTCTCGAATATAGCGTCAATTTTGAAGCTCAACTTTGTATTGACGTGTGATCGCAATGCCTATTTCACAGAGATTAAATTTGTCTCAAAATATCATGATTATTTCGGTCGGATCTGTGTTTTTGACGATTTCGATTTGGGACACACCGTAATGCCTCCGTTTAGGGACATCCATCTCAACAACAACTACAAATACTACAAGGGATTCCGGGTCAATGTGGAGAGCGACCCCGAAAATGTACAGTACTCGCTCTATTCTCTGATTTTACACGAGTTGGGACATGCCTTTGGCTTAGAACACACTGACGAAAAAGACTCGATCATGGGACCAAATGCCCTCATTACTCCACATCTGAACAGCAATGACTTTGAGAGGCTCCGCAAGATGTGGTGGCTGGAACAGCATTAAAATGCATGTGAGTGTGCGTTTAGCAATTGTAAAGCCGTATAAATAAATGGTGTCCATAAATATAGTTTCAGTTGATACATTATCGTTGAATCAAGAAGACGCCCAAGATGCCATTACCTGTATATCCATACAACGTTGACGAGCTCCAGGCTTTCGGAAACCAGCTCATCGAGGATTGTCCAAATTTGAACGCCGCTACTCTGACCGATAACAGACGCCTCGTGAATATGGCTTTTGGCTATAGTCTGGATGCTTTGATCTCTGCCATGAACAATTGCTTAGAGCCAACGAACTCGCCCGAACTCTGTATTTTGACAACGGCCTGCTTCATTAAAATGAAAAACGAGCTCATAGAGTTAATAACAAATTAGACGTCCAGCAATAAGGTTGGATTTTTATGAAAAGGAAAGATAAATAAGCAAAGCAATAAAATAAAAGAAGAATCATGAAAACCACATTCGTTGTTTTTTCAACGTGTCTCGTTGTGTCTTCGTTGGTGTTTTCCGCGACGAACGGAGATGATGTCGTTACGAGCACAATTGAACCGGAGTACTATGATTCCCATGACGTGTCATCCGAAACTACCGTGACTCAGACAACATCTACAACCGCCTCCTCACCACCATCGTCATCTACAACAGATGAAGGAGCCTCGACACCAGCAACAACACCGCCAACAACAACGGCTACCCCATCCTCATCCCTACTAGCCGAGCAAACGGAGGGAAATGCAAGTGCTGTTGTCATCATATCTCAACGTGTGCTCACCGATAATGAAAAAGTATTGCTATCAAACGAAACAACCATCGTCGAAGAAACCATTTTTCGTTGGATGAGAAATAACACTAATATGGACGACCTATCCAAGGAGATGCGCGTTAATTTTCAATACATTTTGGTGCTCGGGTGTATCAGCGTGATGAGTCTAGTGGGCGTACTGATCAAAGAGTGCATTGGAACGGTTCGACGGCGTATAAATAACACAGTAGAAAATAGACGACTCTACAATATGGAGGTGTTATAAGTTCTCATCTCATAATGGCGACGCTTGACGATTTTTTCACATCTCCGCTCTTTAACATGGACCTGATAGAATCAAATTTCGTAAATTATCACAAGTTGCACAAAAAATTTTCTTCAGAACCTGACGGAACCGTGACTATCAGTCTGACCGACATTCCCAACGAAACGCTCTATTCTTTGTTAATTGTAAATTTCCTAAGAAAGTATTCAAAAATAAAAATTGACGTAAGCGCAATACAAAACATTGCAAATGCTTGTCGACACGCGCAGTTTCGATACAATGTTTATAATAAAAATATTTATGTTCCCCATGAGTTTAAAGTATTCATACGAGCCTATCATCTGAAATATCGGCCCGATTTTTCCAATAGGAAGTATATATATGGCTTGGCCGCAGTATGGATGCTGTACTTTTTAAACAATTGACATGTCTATGACGTGAAGCGTTGCAAGGCGATGGCGTGATCGGTGCAACTTTGTAAGAAAAAATGGCGCAGCTGCCCGTTTTTTTTTGATGAGATTCGTGTGTAATAAGCACACAAAAACATTTCAGTATTTTTGACGATTAATCGATCAATTGGTTTGTATATTTTTTATTACGAGTATAAATATTAGTTAGCAAAAAATAATTTTTCAGTAGCATCCCAATCGTCTAGACGTATAGTCAATCTTACAGTGCATCCATGAAAAATCCTTCGAAATTCACGCGAATTATTTTATTAGCATTCGTTTTAATTTTATTAATTGGCCTGTTTAAAATTTCATGGGATCATATTCTAGCCCGCTCAAGGCCTCTGCCATGCGAAGAAGAAAATGGATGTGACGAAAGACCTCCAGCACCGAATCCCAGACCCGAGTCGCCACCACCCAGACCCGAAACACCACCCCCTAGACCTGAAACGCCGCCACCCATTCAACCCGGAATAGTTGTACCATTCGAAGAATACTATGCAGTAGCCCCGCTGCGAACAAAGGCACATGGTCCAGAACCCAACACTGATATATTCGAGGACGTGTCTATAGCAGAAATTCGAGAAAAATATCCTACCGAGGAGCTTGTTAAGACGGAAGCCGCGTTTAAGCAATATCTCAAAGTGCTTGTTGCCGTGGGCAAGACAGCAATAAAAAATCAAGAACATTTGGATGTCTTTCAACGAGAAGTTCGCCGATTACAGCAAATGATCAACAACGATTCGCTCGAGCGAAAATACGACTGGTATCACTTTGCTGCCGTGATACCGTCCATTTATCTAAGAATGCTCATACTTAACAGCAAAAATCTCGTCAAATCCAAGAAGTATACGGAAATACACAATTTCTTAAAGACACATTTCAAAGAACCCAACGAGTTTAGAGGTCAGAAGCTGGAAATGCCCAATAGTCTGACGGTCAACGTATCGTATTTGGCGTACAACTACTTGATTGGAAACAACGAGAAAATTACGAATTTTGTTCCACCGACTTTGAGATCCACGAAGGGAGATGGACTTCGGCCAGATGGAACATATTTTGCACATGGCATGTTGAGGAGTTACAACTACTTTATGGTACTGCTCGAGGGAAACATATTTTTCAAGCAACTGTATGAGAAGGACATTTTGGATTTGGACAATGCATTGGAATTTGTGCCTCGGCTATATCATTATGGACATGGTCTAGTCCATCCGGGACTAACTACGCGTTTCGGCAAATTCCTCGAATTTAACAAATACAAGCTATACGTTGAGTATTACAGCGATAGTTTCCCAAAGGAAATGGGCTATTTCAATAATCCCGAGACGCAGCCTACTGGTATTTTCGTGTTCGAGGATGGGCTATTTCTAAGCGCCATTTTCAAGGATTGGTCATGTCAAATAGTAGGAGCAAGAACAGACATTGCATATGCCGAGGTGGATATTTACAACAAGGATCTATTCCAGATTATAACACAGTCAAAAATTATTAATCGCTATGGTGGATACAAAGAATTTCGCTCGGATCAAATTTACCCCGGTGTCGTTTTTCTGATTGACGACGATGATAAAATCACCTATCCTTCGGTGACGATAAAGAAAAATACCAAACCACTGTACTATAAATTTGCAGAATGCTCGCTTGGTACTATGGAAGCGGGTGCTTTTGGTTTTGTCTATAACATATTCCAGACGGATTCGGAATGGTTCGAGGAGTTTAATTTGTTGTCCGAATACGGTTTATTTACGTACTATTGGGATTATCACACGGTCATAGAGGGAAGTCGCCGACGTCCGGGTGTGTACCAAAGGATAAACGAAGAAGATGCGACATCAAAGCCAGAAACGCCAGAGCTTATGCATTTCTTAGGCGTGTCAAACACGATAGATATGCAGCCACACGACAAGAAAGTAAAAATCAACCCCACTCTCGTACATACAGACAGCAACGAAAATTCGTACTACGTATACGACGAAGCCGTATATTTACCCTTTAATAAAAGCTGTTCTATCTTTCAAAGAGTCTCAAGCGAGGAAGTTGCCGTGTCAATTCATATCCAAAGCGTGGAAATGTTTGAAGTACAAATAGGCGCGTACAAATTTGAAGTAAAAGTTCGCGCAAATGAAGTTATAATCAACGATCAACAATTTCCAAAGAGATTCACCGATTCGAAAATAGCACCTATTCCCATGAATTATAGTATCAAAAAAACCGTCAAACAAGCACGATCATAAAATGATTTAAAACGCAAAAAAATAAAATTATTTAACAAAAACTTTGGTGGTGTGTTTATACTATTTTAGTTGTTTCGACTTGAATAAAGTCGGCATTAAAAGCAAACGAGCCGTTGGAATTGGGATTAAATTGTGGCACATAATCGAGGAGATCATATTCGTATGCCCAATGATCAGGAT
Organism: Stenolophus ochropezus; assembly: GCA_035578165.1. Classification (NCBI taxonomy): domain Eukaryota; kingdom Metazoa; phylum Arthropoda; class Insecta; order Coleoptera; family Carabidae; genus Stenolophus; species Stenolophus ochropezus. Next base: position 84,172 of record JAQOWZ010000225.1, read on the forward strand.
GAAAGCTTAGGCCTAAAAATGTGGGTTTGCCGCTGCTGTTAACGTTGAGATTGGATATACAGGGTGCGTTGGAGTCGTTGTTTAAATTGACCAGAGGTTCGGGGCAGACACAGGTTCCATTAGACAGTTCTTTAATGTTTAAGCTAGCGTTTTTGATGAGACTTGCACAAAAATTACGTCGAATTCTGAAGCGATCTTCGTTGACGTTGCCGACAATGAGAAACGGATTTTCAATTTGATCGACTTTGCTAATGGCGCACTCAAAACGATAACGTCCATCGGGAAGTTTCTCATCGATAGACGTTAATTCCAAATTAGCGGGCGCGTAAAGGGCATAAATTTGCGACGTTTTGTTATCGCGTATTTTTCCATTGCAATAAAGTATTTTTCCCGAGGCGGAAAACAATTTCCATTTTTGAACACAACCTACGGAGGTGATTTGCGAGAAGTTGGGTTTACAAATTTCTCGATGACGATAGATGGCGACGGGTGTCTTAGTAGCATCGAATTCGTTCAATTTGACAAAATTGATGTAGCTGTTGCTGTTGATTTTGTAGAGAGGCATGATAAAACAAAACCATAGAAAAAAGATGAAGACTAGGACGAGCCGAAAAAAGCGGTTGTTGTTTGGGACGCTCTGAGGGGTAGAAACACGTGAAGCCTTGTGAGTACCACGTGGAACCTTTTGAGTAACGCGTGGAACGTTAACACGTGGAAGTAGTTCGCCTGCACGACTTTTTACAATCTTGCTACTGGGCGACAATGTAGAAACCGCAATGTTTGATTTCTGTGAACGTTGCATTGTATAGGTCAGCTTATTTATGGTGATGGCGCAATAAAAAAATAGAGCGAGAGCGCTACACATTAGCAGCGAAACGAGCGCAATAATGACGACGTTAGAGAATCGGGTCATCACGACCTCTCGAGCGCTGAGCGTCTCAATGAGCGAGCGAGTAAACGTTGCTCGAGTAAACGTTCTAATAAGTGAGAAAAGAGTTTATTATCATCAAACGGAAAGAAAAACGACAACAATATGATAGGAGCATTCATTATCTTTTTAATTTTAATTGTCTCCGGGGCACTTGGCTTTAAATACCGAGAAAATATCAAGAATTTTGTTACGAAACCCATGAAAGTAGTAGAGATGCAGCCGTTACATGTAGATCCCAATCAACAGCAAATTGACGAATTGAGCTATGAAAAGACGTCAACCGCTGAAACACTAGCGCTGACCATTGGGGAATTTCAATTGATGACGCCGGGCATATATACGATCCCAGAAAACGCCAACACAGTGAGAGTTAAGCCAAACAGTGTCGGTAAATATGGCGATATGAAATTGCTTTTCTATCGCCTCGATGAGGTGGCGAAAAAATCTGAAACGTGTCTGATGTTCACGTTGAGCTTCAACGCCGCCAGCAAGTCCTATGAGATGACCGCAAATGGAGTGAAGGCCATTATGAAATTGTCAGACTTGCGATTTGGCCTAAATACTCATACGGAAGTGTCTGGTCATCGACGTGATATGACGATCAACACCAGCTCGATTCACCAGATTCCAATTTCATGTGAGACGCCAACTCACGTCTATGTCAGTGGAGTGACCAAGCCAGTGAAACTATTTGCGATGAAGGAACAGATTAAAATTAGCGGAAGTTCTAGACTTCCAGAGGCAGTGTTAGTATAAGAAGACGAGTGAACATAAGATACGGGCGTCTCTCCCCACATTCGATGATGGCTGAAAAAGAGAGTACAAAGAAGAAAAAAAAGAATACACGACAAGTGGTGCGACCACGTACCGTGGCGGAATTTGAAAATAAATACGATAATTTTGGAAATAAAAATCTGGCGCATTTCTTCAGAGTCGTTCGGAGTGATGATGTGTCACTTCCTTCAGAACTTCGGATTTGTCGCTTGTTGATGCAGTATGACTTGAACGTGGACGATCTAAGACTCTTTAATTTAATAGTCGACTCGCGGGGACAGACAAAAAATATTTTTTTTCAGAAAGCCATAGATTGTTTTGAAAAGATGATTGTCACTTATAACTTGAAGCGACTTGATTTTTTTCTGAACCGAGAACAACATAGACTCACGGAAAAGGTGTATAGTTTTCTGAGAGAGCGTATTATTAAAGACTTTATTCCCACGGAAGTGAAAGCGCCCCCCGAACTCACAAATTTGGAAACGGTCGCGGACGAGTTGAATACAATAAATGCTGAATTTTTCGATATATTAAGGCGTAATTTACCGCAAATTAATTTAATCAACGGCGACGAGTGGAGCGACAAAGAACGAGAAATTTACGGACCTATACTTTCGGAGAATGCAATTAGATTCAAACAACTAGAGAATATTGACCAAATTCTGTAATATATATAAAAAAGAAAAGAAACAAAAATGTTTGGCAGTATTTTTAGCATCGGCAACATTCCTACTGACATTGTACTGGCCTTTGAAACGTTCCTCGACATGCAGTTTGAAAACAGTGAGGAGTTTAAGAAGGGCGTGATCGCTTACGAACCATTGAAATTATTTAGCGACGTCTTCCAAAACGGCGAACTCCTTGATAAATTATACGACATATTTCAATTTCTGAAAAAAAACAACTTTAAAGACTGGCAGTGGGATAAAAAGCAACAATACATCTCAGAAACACTGGTTCCTATAGTACTGGACGAGATGTAATCAGAGTTGACGTATGAAGACAATCTAAGGCATGTTTAGAGCAATCTGAAACCTGAAACGACTCTCGGAGACAGAAAAAATAAAAAATATCCCGTGGGAACGAAATGTCAACAATAAAGATGTTTATTTAAAAGATATTCTTTTTTGTTTTATTTATTTGCAGCAAAAATACGGTTGAAGACTCTTTGAGTGAGAGTCGGTGACGGTTGAATGTAGGTAAAAACTACGTCTTGTGGAACGGATGTGTATGTTGTTTTAGGCGGTGACGAATTATCGACTCGGAGAAAAGTATTTGTGCCTATGAAAAAACGATTAATTTCCCGGTAGGTTGTATTAAAGAGATAATCCGGATTAAGGGTACTCGGCACTAAAGGGGCGCCGCTCTCTATCTCGAAACATCCGGAGACGACGCGCACAAGCGTTGAGGGTGCTATGGAAAGAAACTCGTCGACGTGGTGATGTTGAGCTTGAGGCATATGATGTTGTTGTTTGGGTCTCGATCGTATGGTAGCGGGGGAATAATACACATTCTCAAACGGATGAGCGTACGTTGGTTGGTATGGGTCGTATGTATTGGTGTGGCCGACGACATTGTATGATCCAAAACCGGGCGATGACGACGACTCTAGATTCCAAAGATCGGGAGCCGATGGCTGAGGTGCGATCCTGTTAGAGTATGAGTCGGCGTGTTGTACTTGTGAGGGTAGCGTGTCCGAGTGTATAGTGGTGGTAGAGGATACGGCCGACGCCGCCGAAGCTTTAGTAAATTCAGCGTTTGTAAACAACTCTAGGTGTTGAAGGAGTTCTATGGGACATCCATTTTTCGAGACGAGTAATGTGTAAAGCGACTGAGAGTTGTATTTTTCTCGGTATATGGAAAAATGACGTAGCATTCCGTTGAGCAGTTTTACGATCTCGTGCGATGAGAGTCGGGTAGTATTCGGGTCTCGTTCGTAAAAATTTACAATACATAGATCAAAGACATTGTTCCACTGTACACATAATAAATTAATAGTAATAGACAATTCTGAAAGTGTGTCTGTTAAATTAAAACGAGCGACTTCGTTTTCCACATTTCGAAAGTTACTCGAAGGTACGAATGAATAGTATCGCGTGTGTTTATAGGCTTCGATTTGTGTGTATAAATTCTCGTAATATTTGTCGGAGGAGATAATAATGTCGTCGGTGACGTCAAATGGATTTGTATAGTTCAATTTGGGGTACATTTGTTTGACACCAGAGCCGAGCGTTTCAGTATAAATACCGAGCGTATGAGTATCAGATCTTAGTCTTGTCTTGCTTGGTGCGTGAGATGTAAGTGGCGTTGGAGCGTTCCTGGCTAATTTTTTCAATACTATTTTTTTTTCATTTTGCTGTTGAGTTCTCCATACATGCTGAGCGAGCATTATCAGTATAAACACAACTACGATTAAAAAACAAATATTCATCTTTATACTTATAGATCGCGTAGTAGAGTAACAGCACAGTTTCGAAAAACAACACAGTTTCGGCAAAATATAAACGGAGCACGCTTTTGCAGTACACAGAGCACGCTTTTAGCAGTACACAGAGCACTTTTTCTCGTAACAACAACAAAATAAGAATTATGAATTCAAAGGACGGCAGCAGCTACTCTCGAGATAACTGGCACTTTAACACCACTAGCGCCAACCACGATGCATTTGGTTATAATCTGAACGGGAATATGGATCGTTTGCGCCAGGACAAAATTGTAAAACAAACGAGCGTGGAACACAAAGCAAACCCCAATTTTGTTCGACCGGGACCAGAAAACTTGAAAACAAATTCAAAAACACAATCCATCAACGGGCCGAACCAAGTCGCAAATTCCTATACACGAACATACCACGGCTATAACGGAGGAGAGTTTGTTTTACATCGCATGTCGACTAAACAAGTTGGCCAATCGTTACAGAGTCACGAGGAAGTGTATTCACGATTTGCCAAGAAAGATGACAAAAATAGCCCCAGTGACTACATTGCCTATTATCAGCGCCACCGGAATCACGACATGAACAAGTTTAGTGCACCGGTTGACAAATATGCGTCGTCAAGTGGTAGCAACGGCTGGAACGGAAACGATAAATACTCATCATCAAAGTATAAATAATGTGCCACTTGAAACGAAGACTTAGATTTTAATCACCAAAACACGGCACATCCATATATAAGCAGAAGTATCGCGCACACACAAAAATAGAATGTCAAATCCCTCACAATTATCCCGTTCTTGGGACAGCTTGAGAGAAATGAATATTTCTTCGAGCTCGGATCTCGAATCTTATGTAGCAAAATTGTTGATTATTATTGGACAATATATTTTACCATATTCGCCTTCGGAGCGAGAAATGACTGTACGGGAAATGGTAAACTTGACAAAATTACATAAACAGCGTGTCGATGCCGTGTGTCGAAAAATTCTAAGCCAATCGTGTCAAATACGTAATTAGATTTTTAATAAAGTATAAACAAAAAAATAAGAGCCGTCTATGTCGTCTAGTAAATAAGAGTTGTTTCAGAAAATGCATAATCAACCGAGTAAAACACGTCCGGATACGAGCCGATCCTTGGATGTTACAAAACCGTTGCCCTCGCCTTATCTGAGAGAGTACTTCAAAACGTTCAATTGTAAAAATTTTTCCGACTTTGGTCACGCTAAGCGATTCCTCCGAACTCAGAATATGCTGATCAAGAACAGCATCATAAATTATTTTTTCCCAAATGAAAATCCCGGGACGACTCTTGAGCAATTGATGAGCGAGCCGAATGCAAAGATGATACATCTCGAATTTCTAGACGAAGAGTCTTTGCAGCGGGAATTTGAGGAGGCGCTACCGCTTCTTCTTTCGGGTCCGAAGATAGAGTTATATGAACGTGATTTGTTGTTCTTGCAATCGCAATTTAAATAAGCAGAAAAAGTCTAAAAACAAAACCATACACCAAATAAAGAGCGAGCACACTAATCAACAAAAGCCCTAATCAACGAGCACACTATATAAGTAAAGCAAATCACATCTCTCATTTAAAAACACAATGGACATCAATCAGATCAGAGGCGTAAATTTGAGCTGGTGGGAACGTACCAAACAATATATATCTGCATATAAATGGTGGATTTTAGGAGGCATTGTACTGGCGGTCTTTGTTTATTTGGCCTACGATAAAGTTAGTAAATTCTCAACGGGTTCATTAGAGTCTCTGAAGAAACAATCCCAGAGCTTCACATCAACAAAAGCGCCGGCCAATGCTACAACAACAGCTGAAGGCAGTTCTAGCGGTGCTAATAGCGGAACTAATAGCGGGGCTAGTGGCAGTAAAACCGGAGGAGGCTAAAAACAATCTACAAGAGATGGCTCGTACAACAAACGAATAAAAAATCAATAAAAATCAAAAAGTAGAAAAAAATATTTTTTTATTTTGTAGTATTTGTAGAAACATTTTCAGAAATTGCATTTTTAAAGAGCCAATAATTGGAAAAGTTATCGATGGCGTGTGGCGATATCATAAGATTAGAAACTGGGCCGAGATCTTGATCTTTATAAAACAAGCGACCGTCAACAATTTGCAAGACACTCCAATCGGTACTGGTTTTGTAGGCCGTGTATCCGTTGATGGAAACTTTCTCGCTAAGTTTGCCCATGTGTCCAATGGCTGAAATGAGGGGATCGATGTGTTGAATTTCAGTGCCCGTATAAACGGTATTGACGCGAAGATCGGTAGTGTTATCGACAGCAATTTTTTTATTCAAGAGACTCAAGTAATGCGGAATAGAGCCTTTTGCGCCGCTAATAACGACACGTGCTAACGACATGTCAGCTAGATTGTTACCGAGACAGTAGTCGCTGGTGAGGTCATCTATGCCGGGCAATGGCTTTAAAATAGATTGAGGCCGGCCAGCGACAAGGGCGAGCACCGCGTCATCAATTTCGTGCATGACTTTGTATGCGGCGACCGATCCGTACAAGTCGGGATGTAGTGGATCGTATGACGTGCAAATTTGCATAATAAATTTGTTGTAAATACGGGCAGTTGGTTCCAAGTGATGGATTTGAAGTTGGGGGTTAAATTTTTTTAGTTTCTCAAAATCTTGCACGTTAACATCTTCGGCCATGAAGCGGCTAAGCTCGTAGTCACGAATTTCTGTAAACAATTTTGCATGTCTATGTGTCGGATCGAGTACTCTGTTGTGAAGATAGAGTATGTGGTACTGTGACCAGTTGAGATGGAGATCGCCATTGAGCATTTTCATATTGGTGGCGGCGTTGATGTGTAACAAAGTTTCCGCTTTAGCATTATACCCGTGTATGGGATAAAGAACCATGGCGTCTCCGTCGACATCGGCGTTCATGTTTTTCATTATAGAGGGCGATATGTATAAAAGATTTTCCTCGGAGAAGGCAATTTCGGTGATGCTGCGACACGAGCCAAGATTGATGACGGGGTCGCGTTTCAAAATAAGAGCCATATCGTTACGAACGGGATGCATAAAGTCTTCGAGTCGAGCGAGATGCTGCTTGTCATTAATGTTGAGAATGCACTTGGGATAGAGACGAAAGATGACGGCGGAGTTAAAGGGTACGATAATTTGATGGGGCTTGAGTTGAGGACAACCGATGATTTGAAAGCGCACGGCAGGCGTCTTGGGCGAAAGAATGGTTCGTCGAATGTAACTCTTGCCGCTCTGTAATTGACCTTTGAGCGAGCCATTTTTCATGGGAAGCGTTGCGAGATCGGCGTTGCTCCGAACGAGTTTGAGTTTTTGAGAGTTGACGGGATGGCTGAAGATTTCTTTGAGGTCTTCGGGCTTAAAAGTCTGCTCGAATTTGCTATCGTGTGTCAAAAAGATGGAGATGCGCGAAATCATCTCGCTTTTGCACATGTCGAGCGACGGAAGTGTTAAAAAGCGACTTTCGCAAAAGTCCTCGTAGGTGAGCTTGGCAATCTGTGAGGCCACGAGCTTAGAGAAATAGGCATAATTGGTCTTGACGTATATAAAGCCGAGCTTCTCGTAGCCGCTCTTTATTTGTGAAAGGATAGTATTTATATCTGGATCGTTTTTGGGAGCTGAAAGTTTTGTCCACCAGCCTTTGAGTAATAAAATAGCGTCATCTAGCGAAATAGCAAACTCTTTAATATCGGAATATTTAACGGGAACAACGGAATAGTCTATAGACATAATGGACTTTCTACGGTGCGCGCGATACTGGACACCAATGGGGGAAGAGCTTGAATTTATAAAGCGACACCCATTGCCGTCCGGCTTCCCCGAATCTGATTTGTTTGAGCCGTCCGCACTAGCCTTTAGGGCGAAAAATGAAGTGCCGTTTCCGAGTAAAGACATGGATTTGATGGTTGAATTTGGCAACTTGGATGTGTTTGTAGTATCGCAATGTGGTTCGGGTACATATAAAAATATCAACGCATACCTGTGGTCGTTGGAGAAGGAAAGAAGTCGCACGGCATGTCTAAAACACGAGTCACATCTCGCAGTAGCATACAAGTTTAGTTCGGACGGAAACTTGATCATATGCGGCAAGGCTTTTGAAAAACCCGACCACGCTGATTGCCCGTTGTGCAGCAAAGTGACGCTAGTGGAGTTTCTGGAGCGTTTTCATGCTACGCTTTGTGATAAACTGAAACGAACAAACATTGGGTTTCGTCTGTTTACGTATCTGCCAATTATGTATTATTTGCGCCGGCATTCAAATTTGAACACATACGAGGGTTTGCTGACGATTTTCAAAGAGCTTGCTCGATTGTTCGGGGGATCGGCATTCAAGTGCTTGTCACTGACGCGCGATCGGTATAAATTGTCACTGACCGAATATCGTAACATCAGTCGAGCAATAGAATTTGAGGCAAATCGCGCAATCAAGCAATCGCCCAAAGTAATATATCGCAACGGACAACTGACGGATATTTGCTCGCAGATTGGAATAGAGTACTGTATTGACATTCCCCTGGCGCCACCACGCGGTCACATTCAACTGTTTCGCGATTACATCAAATATCTTCTATGGAAATAAAAAAACCTTGTTCGTGGTATGAATATGCTTTAGAGCTAAGATTTAAAATATATATTTGGTGCGCTCTGAAAAAACTCCGTCTGAAAAAAATGGTAATTGCTGTTCTCGGCGCCTTCAATTGTGCGCCACCTCTAAAACAAAAACAACGACGACCATTGGGCGAACAAGTTCCTCTGATTGAAAATAAAGTCTCCGCCGACAACGATAACGACGATGAATGGGAAGAGCCTCCTCGGGGACCTCGCCCGCCGTATAAAGAGCAATCTAAAAATGATTAATGTTGTAATTTGTTTCATGTATCAATAAAAGCGTTTATTTTTCTCTTTATTTCTCGCGTATTTTTTTATTTATGAGTTCATAGCCAAGTTGGCGGTATACACATTCCATTCCTATTCGGATATATAAATTTTGATAATTTTGCTAAAAGTGGATCGACAAAGGGGGCATGTATCGAGACTCAGAGCGCATTGACTACAAGCAACCACGTGTCCACATGGAATAAAAACCGTGTCATAATTAGCATCGTAGCAAATTTTGCATTTTGTGTTTTCGCAAGAACAATGTTTTGCTGATGTGTCACTTTTTATACCCGATCCGCTCGATGATACATTGTCACAATTGTTTTGTTTATTAGGAACATCCGAGACGAAGTTATTTTGCACCTCGTATTTCGCAACAACATTGTTGATAAACGCTCGGCCCCGTAAAAAATTAACGTGAGCGCATTTTTGCTGCCAGAGAGCATGTTGTTCCCAGGGGTCATCTTGAGATTCCCAGTCTTTGAAGCGGCCACCACAGCTATAACATATAACTTTATCCCCCATACCCGTGTAATAGAATCCAGCGTCGCACATAACCCGTGGCGTCTGTTTCAGTGCTTTGGGCCAGGTTTCGAAGGTGTTGTACCGATACGAAGGTATAGCGTATTCGGGATATCGGTGACTGAGAAATTCCACAACATCCGCCGTTTCAGTTTCTTCCACAGCATTATTATCAGAGACACCTTCTTCGGCGAGAGTCCGCCGCGCTTGTATTTCCGCGGCAATCGTAACGTTGTTAGTAATTGCGCCTTGGATGAAGGCGCAATTTGGAGACCATCGTTGATGATCGTTTTTTACATCATCGCCAGGATCCCAATCGAAAACCCACACCTTGCAAAAATGACATTTTACACAATCGCCCTGGCCCAAATAATAGAAACCGTAGCGCGCCAATTGTCGAAAGTCTACGGCAGTGCTCGTCCATCCGTTTTCGAAAGAACGAAGGCGAACGCTCTCATATTGATATTGCGGGTTCGGCTGCTGATCGTTTTGATGTAAAGAAATCCGCGAGTCCACGGGAGATGGTGATCGTGAATGAGGAACGTTTGATGGGGCGTCCACCGGAGATGACGCGCGTGAACGATGCTCGTTTGACGGGTTCGACTCGTCGATAACTTCGTTTCTGATATTCATGTCGCGGGCATTAAAATAGTCCGACACAAAAAATGCAGGAAGCCCCACGCGAGAAATTATATTATTATCCATGGGGAAGAAATAGTTTCATCTTTATTTTTAATACATCAATATCTTGATTACAACTGTTTGTGATCAAACTGTTTTTGCAAGCATTTATACTCTTTACATCAGCCCCTATGTATCCAAAGTCGGAACTTTAAGAACGCGATAGAGCTCTTCATCAGAAAAGACTTTTTTAAATTCCGTAGCACAATATAGATTCGCGGCGTCGTATAATAAATTTGGATCAGATATATATTTATCAATCTCCTCGGAAACAAATTCATATCCGCCAAAGGGAACTTTATAAATCATTTTTCGCTGACGTTTGTTTACGTCAACCACAATCAAATATAACGCTACAATCTTTTTATGAGGAAAGAGCATTTCAAAACATTTTTTATAAACGTGTACTTGAATGCAATATTTATGGAGCCCAGAATGAATCAGCATGCCGTTAGTTAAACGAATTTGAGGAGCGCTGCTAGTGAGAGAGGAGCGCTTCCAATCGACGATAATTAGATCATTTCCCGCGTAATTGTCGGTCGGTGATCTAAAAATAGCATCAATGGTGCCGCCTAGTAACAATTTCTCTACAAAAAACTTTAATTCCATTGCATAGGGAATCAGCTTGTATTCGTACACGAGTTCGACGAGCAGCAACAATTCATCATGTATGAGTGGATTATATTTTATACGGCCAGTATTGAAGAAATGCTCAAATGCGTCATGCATGAGCGTTCCTATATGTCGTGCCAGCAGTCCCTTCATCTCCCATACGAACGACAGATGTTGTTTAAGCGTATCTAAATTGGAATCGACAATATAGTTGAAGAAAAAATATGCATTAGACGCTACACGTTTCACCATAAAATCTTTAGCCATTTTATGTTTGATGACATCTCCCTTAAAATGAGTATTTTCCGCAAGAGCACTCAGCACAGCAGCCAGTTTGGATGATGAGATTTTAGAGAAGCAAGTTTTATTGTTATCGAGTATCAGTTTATAGCAATGCGACTCGACATCCATGGTCAACTTGGGGTTGTATTCGACAACTGTGGTGGAACCAAAAGTTTTCCAGTATTGAAAGTCAGTATCGAGAGTAGTAAAACTTGCAATGGGAGTATTTGTTTGCGATAAACGTTCAAAAAAATGCACATTAATGCTAGAGTGATACTTTGCGGAAGTAGAAATATTTCCGCGTACATAGGAAAAGTCAAATGCACCGGTGGCGTATTCAGTAGCATGGGGATTGAACAATACGGGTAGGTTAATTGTATTATAGATACGGGCGTCAATGCTGAGTGGCAGCGAGTAGAGTCTCTGCATTTCTTCGGTGAAAATGGGAATTGATAAACACGGCGAGAAGCGTGGAAAATTGGTGAGATTAGTATAACTGAGGTCGACATTTTTGAATTTTTCCAATTGCACAATACGTTCCAGATTGTCGGGCGGTACATTGAGCCAAGCAGAGCGCTTTTGTCGCGCCTGTACTTTCTCGAGAGTTTCTTCGATCATTTTCCCAGTCAGTCAGTGATTATTTTTATCAGTAATAAGTAAAAAATGGCGTTACTCAAAGGATTCCGTGCTCTTGAAGAGGTTAAAGATTTAAATAGCCTAACAAAAGCGACAAAGAACATTGACGAACTCACCAATTTTAAAGGAATCTTTAAGGGTGCCAAACTTACAGAAGTCGGTGGAAAAGCTTTTATTAATGATGTTTCCGTGTCGAGTTTTTTACGCAAACTGCGAGAGGTTGATCCAGAACAGGCTTTTAAAGCGCTAAACATTAACACAACCGATTATAAAGAGGCGTTTAAATTTTTAAGACGAGAGACGCAACAACTGCCCGCTTACAAAATTAACGCAGCCCGTATTAAACACGCCGGAGAGCTGGAAAGTCTGAAAAATGTGGCGAATGAAGCGGATTTTACGAAGGCGCTCAACGAAAATCCCAGGATGAAGGCCTTTTTGGAGAAGGGAATTGCAAAAAAAACTGAAACTGGCGCGGGTGGCTTAAAAAAGATTGTGGGGTACACGGGAGCTATAGCGGTTGGAACCGCATCTACATACGCGCTGATTAGTACATATCAGAGACACCTTACGGGATGTTTACGCTACGAGTTAATCGGCAATGAGCGCAAAGTGTGTCGCGTAAAACATTTGGAATGCGTAAAATCGGCCGACGAAGAGACGTCGCAATTCAATATTCCCTTGTGTACGAACGATCAGTTGTACGAGGGACAAGAAGTTCCTGAAACCCCGATAGAATTTCCGTGTGTTGCAGGCGCGTCCGCTTGCAAAGCATGTGACAGTCTCGTACACGATCCGTCAGATGCAAATTACATCAAAGGCCGTGGAAAGATACCGGAACATGTCGAGTTCAAATGTTCACATCCTACGTTTGCTGAAGCCGCTAGTGACTTGCTACATGATATAGAAAGCGAGGTGGTCGAAGATGTGGTGGAAATAAATAAAGGCATAAAGAATTTTTTTGGATTAATGCCTTTACTGTTGGGTGGATTAATTGTTGGTATTGCAATTTTAATATTGTGGAAATTTATTAACAATAAAAAATCGTCCTCGTCGACTAAGACACCACCACAAATACCCGCCTCGAAGACGAGATCAAATTAATGAGTTTCAACTCGTCTTCGTTGGTAATAAAAAAATCATAAAAAAAATATTCCCACTGGAATGAATGCTGAAATACAAAAATTGAAATTAAGTTACCGCTTCAGTAATAACTTTTTTTTCTTATTATTATCTCATCATTATAATGATTATGGCAATGGCGCCGTTTTATTTGATTTAAACAAATCAGTCAAGCGTTTAATTTGGGTAACACACGCACGAACAGGTTTCCTGTTGAATTTGTGGAGCATAATGGGCCGAATTGCTTTGCACCTTTCGATTGAAGAAGAAAATGGAAGATTGTGTGTTTGCGCCAGCAGATGATGTGTTGCGCGGCGTAATGGTCTCGGACAAAATTTCTACCGAATCGGTCAATTTTTTGGGTACGCGGTCATCAACGTCGTCGTATCTAGGGTTGTTTTTTTTCTCTCTTTTTTTGTTCACGAGGACACTGTTATATGAAGTGGCATCGTCTTCGGCTTGTGAGTCAGTAATTTCAGAGGAGGCGGAAGTTTCTTCCGAAGGGAGATCATCTTCGTTCAGAACGATATAGAAGAGACCATTCCAGTTGTAAAGCTTGAATGGTGTCGTAAAATCTGTACTCTCAGACGATGATGCCTCGGACGACGATTCCACTTCGGAGGCAGAGTCTTCGTCTACGATAATGTCATTGTTGGCTTCAGAACTCGACGTGGAAACGGATGATGCTGATGATGATTGGCGGGGAGAGTTAGCCGGACGGGGAGCGTTGGCCGATTTGAGTCCGCTAGGAATGAAACCACCTAAAAACCCTCGACCTTTGTTTAAGAGCGAGCCCAAGAAGCCTTTTGGTGGAATTAGTTTAACTTCTCCGTTTTCGTCGACAATTTGAATGGGTTCGTTTTTGTGAAAGAAACTTTGTGTGTGTGTATTGGATGGGTGCATTCCAGCGTGAGCCATGCCGGCCATGGCTGCGTGAGCGCCATGCATTCCTGTGTGAGCCATACCAGCAGCCATGCCAGCATGAGCAGCGTGCATTCCGGCGTGAGCGGTTCCCATATGATGCATTCCCATGTGGTGTGGACCGCCCATGTGATGCGGGTTGCCAGTATGTTCCATGTGTTCGGGCATATGGTGATCACCTCCGTTATAAGCGTGATGCATATCGTCATAGTGAGCGGGTGAATAGGCAGCCCGCATTGCTTGAAACGCCGCTTGCGGTGCTGGACCAACGGATGCTTGTGGTGCGGGATAGGGAGAGCGACGTTTTAAAAATGATTGTATGCGATCGCCGACTTGTTCAATGTGATTAGGTAGAGGGCGGTTTCGTGAATCGACCGATGGCGACGGTGGAACAGCAGCAGAAATTGCCGGCGATGGAGAAACCGTATTTGTAGTCGCAGTATTAGAGGCGTTAGAAACGGTGTGTTGTGGTTTTATTGGACTGTCCTCGTTGATCTCAAGGGCCAGTGCAACTGATAACAGCGCAACCGTTACGATAGTGCTAATAATAATGACTTTCATGTTGATGATTACTACTTGAAATTTAGACTGTGCTTTCAAAACTCGAGTCGCTCTATTTATACTGCCCGGGAGCATTGTTATTGGAATTCATCCGGAAACAACGTGACTGGTAATAATCGCAAATTAGTGCACTCATACAATGCCAGTCCGATGACGCGTATAGCACAAACAAATCTTTCCGCGACACGCTTCACTAATTAAAATATACAATCAATATACATCGTATACATCTCAAATCAACATCTCGAATTACGATGATACAACTTGCTGAATTACCATTTTTAATGGGGTCATCTCATTTTTCTTATCATCACACGTGCACCGCTGTTGCTGCTTGTGTATCGAGTAGAACGTTTATTGATTTTTAGTAAAACGCACAACTCCACGAGAAAACGCGAACGAAGTCGATGCAACGAAGTCATGGTTAAGGACATGAACATGATAATGAAACGCTTAGTGCATTTTTTGCATTTCTTAGAGATGGTAGATCGAGAATATTCGCTGTTGATTTTTGAGAAAAGGAACGAATTATTACCGTGCGCGATTTGTAATGTCATTGTAAAGGTCTGCTGTTACCATACGCATTTGTCGGCCTGACACGGTGTTAAATATTCGTGTGTTTGGTGTCGTAGAAATTTTCCCAAAGAACTGAAATTGACTGGTCATTGGACGCGCTGTTTGATTTCACAATTACATCGCAATCCCCTGTTGACAATGGCAAGCGTTATTAGTTGCCGAGAATGCAAGTTACCGATAAACAGCATTGATTCGGATGAGGATTGGGGCAATAAGAGCAGTCACATCAAAGAGTATCAGTGTTCCTGGTGCAGCACAAAAGTGTCCCCTGAGAAAATAAACATTTTAAAACAACGCGCTCAACTTTTAAAACGCAACTCGTGGCGAAGTAATAGTTCATCGGCCGTGTCGCCACAACGATCTACCACAAGACCCATATGTCGAAGCATCTCCGAGTCTTGGAATAGCCGATCGCGCAGATCGCATAGTGCAAGTAGGCGATATTTGACCGTCCGAGAATCGTCTTCTCAATCGAGAATACAACCGGAAGAAGAAGAAGACGCACAGCCAAGTACAACCCAAGCTCGGTGGCAGCCTATTTGGCATCGCGTAGCCGGCAACAAGAAATCAATGGATAAATTACCACCAAAAAGACACTCGTAATTAACAGCACGCTCCTAATCACCGAGATATACTTTGCAAACGAAACGGGAATGCGGATAAAGAAGCATTTGTGGTTACGTGACTTTTTTGTAAATAGAAAATTTTTCTAGGAACGTTGAAAATGAAAATTCCAAACGTCAGTCAACATCTCTCTTTATAAATTTTTCGCAGTTTAGCACACAAGTTTGTAGAGAACGCTTGTGTAAGCCATTTCCAGCTACCATTAGAACGAGCGAAAAGGAAGGGAGAACGAGAGACGATAAATAAAGAGAAGCGAACGAGAGCGTGAACGGAGAAAGAAAAGAGAACAGCACATAACCAGAGGCAAGCATAAATATGGACAGATTAAAAGAATACAGAAATCTTATACGAATAAAATTATATTTAAAGTGTCGTTTTTGCGAGCAGGAACTGCTTTTACGCTTTCATTTAAGACATATTCTTAGTTGTCATTCGACCAGCTACAAGAAAACGCAATACGAAGGAAGAAGACACGGAATCTGTCCCTGGTGCGGTCGCTTTTCGTTCTTACAAAACTCTCACGAAACGCGAAGCGCGAAACATCGAATATACTGTCTTGTGACTCAGATTTTGGAAGAACGCGTGTACAAGTGTACAGAATGAATCTCGACGTAAAAAACGATATGTACTTTCAAACAAACAATCTAAACAATCATGCGGAATTTGGACCCTTTGATTTTGGTACCAACATTCGTGGCGGGGAAACGTTTTCTTATCCGTTCCAAGAGATTGATCGCAGTTTTCGAGAGGTCTTCTTGGGTCGATGCTACAACACGTATTATGCGGTGGTGGGCATAAGAGAATGGCCACAATGCTATTTGACTTTACAACAACATGCCAAGGATATATTTTTCTGTACGCCCTATTCTAAATTTTGTACCGGCATGTACGGCAATTTGAACACTAACGAAATAGAAGTCCAAAACACCTTTGAAGTGCATCGCCACATGCTGTGGTTTGCTAAGAAAAACATTAACGTGCAACAAATTTTTTCGAAAAAACGCCAAAGACAGCTCATAATCTATGAACTCTACAACATCGCCGCCTACCAGAGAATTGTACGCTATCTAAACACGAGACCGTTTATGTGTCAAAATCCCATTTCAACTTTGGTAATGTATGAGAGCCTAAAAAGTATATGTGTGTGTATATATATTTGTATGTGTATGGATGTAATTTTTAGGCAAACACCACTTCATCTAAACGACGTAACACGAGCCATAAAAGTTGCACCGGCTATAAACGAGCCGGAGGAAAGGACTTGCTGTCCTCTACTGATACGGCTATGTTTTCCGTTTTGTTGCCCATTGCCTCGAACACCGTAATTCTGGATGACGACATGAGTGTTTATTTGAATACGATTTCGAAACCGCCGCCACCATCATCATTAAAATACATCACCGATAATACTACAAAATACATCACCGATACTACTGCCCATATGAAAGATTTATCACAAAAGACCGCCAATATCCCTGGTGTTGTAGATAATTCGATCAACTATAACAACCATAATTCGAGAAACAGCAACTATAGAACGTCAACAGTTGTCAAAAAGAGATTCCGCGAACCAAGTCCCTCGACAGCGACAACGCCTTGGCAAAATATGACTCTAAAAAAACGACCCCGACATCTGATAATTGACATGCTACTAGAGACATTTCGCCTGGAAACGAATATCATGTTCAAAAATCATCACAACGATCGCAAACTCATCCTCAATCAGTGCGAGGAAATACAAAGTCTGAAGCGCGAACTCTTCTATATCCGTACAGTAGCTCAAGGGACAACCAATCAATTGTATCATGACGAATACGTTACATCACCGCCACTAGCGACATCTACCCATCAGAGATTCTCCTCAACGACAGCCACCTTACCATCACTACAACAATACGACAAGACTCGATCCCCGCCACCGTCATACCCATACATGTAGCACTTCATGAAGTTCTTACAGGTCTTTTTTATTTGCGCTCGTTAGTTAATATGCCTTTTTTCAGCACCCATCCAGCATCTTCACACTGCATAAACTGTAAAAAAAAAAACTAATAAAGAAATGACTCTCAAACAATAATTGAGATTGTATGCTTGTTGTTGTTTTTAAACGTCTTCCATTTCTCTCTCATCATCCGTATATTCATTCATTCCTCTCGGGTCGAGAGAGAGCTGTAGCAACAAACACAAAAGAAGAAAGCATAAACAAAGCGCATTTCCAGCGAATTATTCACGAAAACGAACAGCTTTATGAATCTTATTACGAAGCAAGGTGAGCGAGCGCGCACACAACAACACACTCTCCTCACCAGCATATGGTAGTTTCTAAAAACAGAAGCATAAACGCGCTTCGCTCTCAGTACAAACAAAAACTTGAATCGAATCAGACGACAACACTACCGGCAACAAAACGACGACGACGACTTCCTTCCCGTTTTGCCCTCCTCACGATGAAACAAAAACCCAATATTCCAATGGAGCGCATGTCACCTTCGACGCAATACAAATACAAAGTGATGAATAGTCTCAACAACTACCTCAATTGTATGGACACCGTTGACACAAATCGTTTAAAAATCAACCACGTTTATGCGGTGTCGAAGCAAGAGCCGCCGCTGCAGAAAACAACAAATACCGCGTTAACAATAACATCACTACCGCAACCATCAACACGAATAACGCTTGACGACTTTAATGTACACGCAATCATTTGTCAGGGATCATACGGCAAAATACACAGTGTAACTGCGCGTCGAGAGCTGGTGGACCGATACAAACTTCATGAACGAACGTTTCCAATGCTCGTCATTAAAAGCATACCCAAGAACCGTGCACACTTTTCTTTTCTCGCTATATTGGGCATGAAAAATGAACTCGAGATTCTCATGCAACTATCTACGCACGCAACGAAACACTTTTTTACACACCTCTTTTGCGGCGTTCGAAGACTCTCAAAACTACCATCTCGTTATGAAATACTATGCTGGAGGAAATCTATACGAACGCATTCGCCTCGTTGATCGACACATGGAGACGCCGGAAAATGAAAAATTGGTGATGCTGGGCAGAGCTGAGTTTTGCGCTGCGTACACTACACTCGCTCAATATTGTGCACGGAGACCTGAAACCGGAGAACGTGCTCATAGATGAACGTGGTCACGTTAGTGCTGGGAGACTTTGGTCTATCCATACGAGTCAACGGACACAATCACATTTATCATGGACACGAGGGCACGGGCATATATATGTCCCCGGAATCGTTATTCATGTCCGAGTTTGGATTCTCGAGTGATTTTTGGACGTTTGGCTTGGTGTTGTACGAGTTTTTGTCCAACGAGTTGTTTAGCTCAAAGTGGACCTTTAATCATTATTATTTTCTTTTGCGCGACAACAAGCAAAGCAATCTCAACAAATGCCCTCGCACTAAAAAACGAGGCAAAACATTTTGTGCAATCGATTACTCACAATTGATCGCAACGAGCGTCTTCAAACTTGGAGTGAAGTGGGAGCATCACTTGTTATTTCACAAAATTAACTGGCAAAAGATTAAAACACGTCAATATAGAATGACGCCCATCTCCGAATACGAATATGCGGTAAAGTCTAACGTCGTCGACAATGCAGCAGTCAAAGACGATACTGATGACGAAGACGAGGTCGATTCGACCGACAGTAACGACGGCCACACAAAGGATGCACCATGTCGAGACTCGTTGGAACTGGCAAAAAAATTTCTACGTAAATTCGGTGGTTTTGAAGGCTATTACTACGACAACTTGGGAGACGACCAATAATGAGAGCAAGCACACAACAAGACAGCAAATATGTTAATTTTATTAGAATGCTTTGATTCGATTAAATAGATACGGTCGATACGGTTACGATTTAAATAAAAAAATTCAAATTTTATTTGCTCTTTTTCGTTTTATTGTTTTTTACTTGTTCTTTTCCTGTTTGTTTCTCCCTCCCTCCCCTCCCAACCTCTATCACTACAGTTCTATGTCGTCTGTTTGAGTTTCCATAGAAGTCGACATACCAACGGAGGGCATCGGAAACGAGCGCTCTAGTTTCAGTAGCTCCCGAATTGCCAAATCCTTAATCTCGAGCTGACTTCGAGCGTGCTCCAACGCCGCGACCATGTGTCGGATGATTTTCGTTTTTTTGTTCTATCAACAGTATCGTGTACCTGTTTTTGGTTTCGTTCAGTTCCGCGTCTTTACGCTCGATGAGTTCCTCAAGTTCGCAAATGCGCTTTCTCTCGGCCGCCAGCTCCAGTTGCAATTTGGAAGGTTTTTTAACTTTTGTCGAGGGAGACGTAGCAGCGGACGACGACGATGATGATAATGACGATGGCATTTTTTTCGTTCCGTTCACATCAACCACAAAAAGAGATTTGAGACGATTGTCGTAGACCGCTTGTTTTTTATTGAGCTGCCATAGCGAGAGAGAGAAGCCGGGTCATCGACAAGAGAAAATCCTCTCAAAGAACGAACAACGCACTGCTCAGACAGAGTAAAAAGAGACCTCGTAAATACATTTTTGGAAGCTCGAATTTTATTTCATGCTTTTTGTAGTGTTGCCTGTAAAACAAGTTGTTTGATAACGTCGTCTCTTTTCCGGATTTGTTTCTGCTGCTTTTGATTTTGCTGCCGCAAGTCCCGAATTGTGGAGCGTAAACACTCCATTTCTCGATCTCGATCGCGAAGTTCGTTATCCTTTTGCGCCACAAGCGCATTCTTTTCCTCGATGAGAGCGTCTTTTTTATTCAAATCCGCCCGAAAACCCACCAATTGCTCGTTCAATTGTTCAAATCCATGCTGAGTATCGCGCCGCAGCTCATCCTGCCCCCCGAATCACTTTTTGTAACGTGCCACCATGAGAAAAAGATTTTCAGTACCTACTGCGGCGCACATCGAGTTAAAATTTTCCAACTGGTGCTTGTTGTATGCACGGCCTCTCAAGTGACTGAGATTATCGTTTGAACGCACCACACACTTATTCGAGTACATGCTTATCATAGGCTCGCCTTCAACAAAGTCGTTTGTTTTGTGTAATTGCGCATTAGGCGGAAGCGGCAGAATCACGTAGTGTAGATTAAAGACGTCGAATAGTTGACTAGAATAGCCTCTATTTTCACGATATTTGAGCGATGTATTCGATCGGGGATACTTGTTGCTATAGCGACTTGCAAATTTTTCAAATCCACCCGGAACGCATACTGATGAGAACATGACATTAAACGGAACAACGGGACGGAAAAAAATAATAATGATTCCCGCCGCGGGGAAGAAATTTTCCCTCGTACTGATCTTGCTCGTCCTTTTTGAAGCGACGCTCCTTCTCCAGTGTTTTTATGCTATTGCGACACATGGACGAGTAATTGGAGACGTAATTGATGAGATTTAAAAGATGCATGGGTGCGCTATAACGACCTTTAAGGAGACGATGATCTTTCATGCGATGAAACTTTGCTCTATTTTCTTCGAGCGTAAATTCGTGTGCCTCGATAGAAACGTCGCAACAAGTCTCTTCCACGAGCGTCGTGTCCACTTCATAAACGTTGTCGTAGGCCATGGTAGCGGCGTCGAATTGCGCATCAACCACCGTAGACGAATTGTCTAGCACACTCACCGCGTTTGTAGCCGAGTCATTTTCGGCGGTCACATTGAATCTTTTTTCTTCTTTTTCACGCTATGATGATTCATGCCAATTCGGTTAGCGCCACACGACACGAGTTGTATATTAGTCTTGATTTTGTTCCACAGCTTGGCGAAACCGCATGCCTTTCGCACCATAAGTATGACGTGGACGATGATGTCCGCTGCCGCCGCTACACAAGCACGAGTAAGGTAGGGCCCACAAGTCCTTTTCGCGATGCTCTCGATACAGCTCGTAGAAAGACACCCAGGTCGATAAGCGAAAGCAGCAATGATAAAAGTCCACCGTGTTTCCCTGTGTACCAGTAAATTTTCTGGTAGCGCAAGTCAATATTTGTCCACGATTCGTACTCGAGTGGATTGTTAAAGTAAATCCGATCTTTTGGGGGCACATCCGAATCATCGGTAGCCCACTCGGGCAACAAGCAATACTCCCTTTCGAGTGGCTCATAGAAACTCGGGACATTAAACACTTCCGTCACGTTGTTCATGTCATGCAACATCGAATGCCGCTCACTATTGAACCACACATCAACGGCCCATGAATTGCACTTGGCTTCCAGGATGTCTTTTTCGTCGGGGCGTCATCTTTCGTTTGGCCAAAATTTCATCCGACTCGACATTGGGGGTCGATATAATGATGCTTCAATCTGCGCGTAGCCCTCGATTTTCTTTCGCACTTCAAGACGCAAGCCCTTTTCTATGGCTCCCGTTTTACGCTCCTCTTTTAGTGCTTCGGGTGTATGCAAGTGCTGTCGAGTGATTTCAGAAAATGTCGGCATAGACACATCCAACTCGACATGCTGCAACACTCTCGGGCAGCTTCTTCAATGCGACGCTTAACGCACAGGTAGTCGGTGATGTTGATGATGGCTCTTAGACAAAGAGTCCTCCGAGTAATCAAAACTTTTGCACCAAATGCACACTTGGCGGGTACTTGAAGAATAAGTGTTTTTCCTTCTGGTGTTTCAACATTTCTCGGGGCAGCGTGTACTCACAGCAATCAAAACACTTTACTCTGCCCGAGCAAGTATTTATGAAAATTATTGTACGTCTTGGAAGCGTTCATAGTGAGAGCGAGAGAGAGAGAGCGAGAAAGAGAGAGAGAAAACTTTTCATATACGGGAGAACGCTGTTTTTCTATTTGCTATGGCAGTGTCGTGTACTGCCTTTTTTTTATTGTCGCGTCGCAGGATGATTTGTTTCTTCTTATCGTTTGTTTTTGTTTTCTTCTTCTTTACGCTTTATGTGTGCTTCTTCTCGTTATCGTTTTCCCCTTCCTCGTTCACACACTCCTCCTTCAAGCAGTCATCAGACACAACTGACTCCTAGCACACCCGTAACCCCTTTCTTTTATACACAAACAACTCGAGACCCCCGTACTCGCAGCGCATAGAGCCGGATTCCTCGTTTCTCGCAGCTCGAGACTCAGCCTACGTCATTGTTTCCTCTCTCCGTCTCTAATCCCCTCTCTCAGCTCTCTCGATCGTCCTCTTTTTCTCTCGCACAACATCCGCATCCTCTCGCAAAATAGCCTCGGCCGCCATCTTTAAATTTTTCCCATACAAAATCGAGAGCGAAAACTTGAAACCTGCCAAAAAGGCAGTAGCTAACAACGCGATTTTCTGTTTTTCTGAGGACTTTTGCCGAGCTCGATTTTGAGTTTGCGGAAAAGTTGTAAAAATGATCATTTTTTTAAAATTTTCGGAGCCGTTACAAACAGTACGCGGCGATCACGCGCCCATACAAACTCTCGTAATGAGTCATTTGTAGGGGCTAAAATTTGCTCACGATCACAAAAGGTACGTTACAACATATAAGATTTACCGTGCATATAAAAACGCCAACACAGAGGAGGGGAAAAGGGCAAATTGGGATCGGACAGTGCCGCCAACATCCAGCGATCGCCGATCCGTTGCCGATCCTCTAAGATCCAGTACAGAGGGAGGCGAAAAGGGCAATGTGCTTTGTGGTTGTTTCTACGCGTCATCTACATGTATGTTGCAAGTGGCGCCATCTAAGGTACGCTATAAGCGCCATCTACGTGTACGTTATAAGAGCCCATCTAAAGTACGCTATACGCGCCATCTACGTGTACGCCACGCGCGCCATCTACTCCACATGTACTTTCTACGTGTAGGAGTTTCTCGTCAAAGTACCGCAAACACTCGTTTTCTAGAACACGTGACAACAGTATTTGAGTGCATGTACAACAGTACTTGAGTGAGTGCATGTCTCTAGCATCATCCCATACATCCCCTCAAAAAAATAAACAAACAAACAACAGACGTGCTTTTATAAATTTTTTATTCAAGGGTTTTTTCTCTCTTTTTGACATGTTTTTTCTTCTTTTTTCCTCGTGGTTTGTTGTAATTAGCGTTTCGGATGTGGCATGCCACTTTCCTCGCATATTTTTCTTTTAAAAATTCGCGTCTTCTTTTTCTTTTTAATATAAGTTCCCTGCGCACAATCCCAAATGTCGTATTTATATTTTCCCACATAATTATGTGCTTCTAGCCAGTGCATCATTTTCTCTTCAAAATTGTAGTCACCGTATAAAATTATCGTCTCTATATCGGCATGTTTCAATAAAATCGACCAGACCTCTAATTTTTCGTTCGCATCGTACAGGCGATCGAGTTTCAGCTCCAACTTCTTTAAAACACCCGGCTCCCACATCAACGGTTCCAGCGTCATCATATCTTCCCTAAAGTGTCTCGAAAGCGATCCTTTGCCTATAGTGAGTTCCTGTAGTGTTTTTGTCTGATTTTGCAGCAGTATGAAAAATACAGCACTCGGCGCCACTTTTTCGATATACTCGAAGGTAATGGTTAAATTGCTCAAGCGACAATACAGCAACAACGCCACAATTTCGGCATCCACATTTATGTCTAGAACCAACTCTAGATCGTTTAGATGCGGACAATTCGACTCTTTCCATGGGCCATTCTTCAATTCGCTCTTCCACTCGTTTACACTCACCGGCGCACTAAACTTCTTTGCCGTAGACATATTACTTAAATGCAAGTATTTCAAATGCTTTGTTAAACTCAAACACTTGCCCAACCTATTGGGATACGCTCGTATAAAGTTTAGATGTAAATGTGTGAGATTTTCCATCATAACAACTATGCCCATTGGCATTCGCGATACGCGCCTTTTCGTAATATAATCCACCGAAGTGACATAATCCGGCTCGCAGACACTTATCTCTTGAGTGTTATACATTATGCTACCTCCGCCCAACACTTTAGTTTCTTCTCGAATTTTTCGATATTTGGGCTCGACTATCGATTTCCACACAAAACTCTCCAGGCGTATAGACGTCCGCATTAGATTCGATAAATCATCATCATCCAAAAAATCACACACTTTGAATAGCTCATCGTCGGGTAGATTATTTAGATTCAATTTGCAAGGGTCTTCTTCTTCTGATGTGCAAGCGTCATCCTTTTCCGATACGCAAGAATCGCCTTTTGATCCGCAAGAGTCGCTTTCAGAGTCGTCTTCCGATTCCCAAGAAGCGTCGTTTTTAGACATTCTGTTATTTGTACTTGTACAGACAGCTCTCTTGAACAACTGATTGCCTCTTTGCAATTTTCGCGCTTCTATATATTGCAAAAACAAGCGCCTCGCATTCACTATTCCTCAAAAAAATAAAACAAACGTCTTTTTTCAAAATTTCATTATTTATTTGTTTCTTTTTTCTTGTTTTTGCGGCCGTTTTCTTCTATTCGATCGCTTCTAGCGTTCGCTTCAAACATCGCCCCGTCTTCATAAAAATTCCCTTCGCGTATCCCCAACCCAGGTGCTCTCGTTTTTCCACGTAGCCCTCTCTGTTTTAGCCAGCATATCGTTTTCCAGTCATGGTTGTAATCATCGTATAACACAATCTTCTCTAGTTCTGCGTGTTTTAATAAAATTGACCAGATCTTTAACTTTTCATTGGGCTCTATTATGCGATCGTTTTCCAGCTTCAATGTCTTTAAAATATTCGGCTCCCACATCAACGGCTCCAACGTCATCATATCTACTCTGAGATAGCGCGT
>JAQOWZ010000226.1:0-109139 GCA_035578165.1 Stenolophus ochropezus
ACGCGCTATCTCAGAGTACTATGGATGGTTTTAAGCATTGAACATACAAAAGTAACCAAAACGTGGTACTAATCAGATAATAAACATTCAAGTTTCGGGTGTCATTTTAATGAATATGTTGTATATTGTAAGCTACATGGGCTGGATTCTAGAATACCTACCACACTTGAAATAGCAATTTCCTTGTTGCAATGTTTTCTTTTAGCTAAAATATGATGAAGAATTATAAAATTCGGGCGCGGAAGCAAATATTTATATGATTTTTTACAAAAATAAAGTCAGATTTTAGCTATTCTTAATTAATACGTTGTATATTTTGAGCTACATGGGCTGATTCTAGATTACATACCACACTTGAAATAGCAATTTTCTTGTTGCAATGTTTTCTTTTAGCTAAAATATGATGAAGAATTATAAAACTCGGGCATGGAAGCAAATATTAATGTGATTTTTTACAAAAATAAAGTCAGAATTTACCTATTCTTAATGAATACGTTGTATATTGTAAGCTACACGAACTAGATTCTAGATTACCTACCACACTTGAAATAGCAATTTTCTTGTTGCAATGTTTTCTTTGAGCTAAAATATGATGAAGAATTATAAAATTTGGAGCGGATGCAAATATTTCTACGATTTTTTACAAAAATAAAGTCAGATTTTACCTATTCTTGATGAATACATTGTAAATTGCTACATGGGCTGGATTCTAGAATACCTACCACACTTGAAATAGCAATTTTTTTGTTTGCAATGTTTTCTTTTAGCTAAAATATGATAAATAATTATAAAATTCGGGGAGCAGAAGCAAATATTTATATGATTTTTTACAAAAATAATGTCAGATTTTTACCTATTCTTGAAATGGATATTTTTGTTACAACATTCATATTCATTCTTTAAGATCTATGCTATGGATAATATTAGCATTGGACATGCAAAAGTGACCAAAACGTGGTACTAAACAGATAATAAACATTCAAGTTTCGGGTGTCATTTTAATGAATACGTTGTATATTGTAAGCTACATGGGCTGGATTCTAGAATACCTACCACACTTGAAATAGCAATTTTTCTTTGTTGCAATGTTTTCTTATAGCTAAAATATGATGAAGAATTGTAAAATTCGGGCGCGGAAGCAAATATTTATATGTTTTTTTACAAAAATAAAGTCAGATTTTACCTATTCCTTTTCTTTGAAATGGATATTTTTTGTTAAAACATTCATATTCATGCTTTAGGATTTATACTATGGATAATTTTAGCATTGGACATGCAAAAGTGACCAAAACGTGGTACCAATCAGATAATAAACATTAAATTTTTGGGTATCATTTTAATGAATTCGTTGTATATTGTAAGCTACATGGGCTGAATTCTAGAATACCTACCACACTTAAAATAGCGATTTTCTTGTTGCAATGTTTTCTTTTAGCTAAATTATGATGAAAAATTATAAAATTTGGCGCGGAATCACACATTTATATGATATTTTACAAAAATAAAGTCAGATTTTACCTATTCTTAATGAATACTTTGTATATTGTAAGCTACATGGGCTGGATTTTAGAATACGTACCACACTTGAAATAGCAATTTCCTTGTTGCAATGTTTTCGTTTAGCTAAAATATGATGAAGAATAATAAAATTCTGGCGCGGAAGCAAATATCTATATGATTTTTTACAAAAATATTGTCAGATTTTACCTATTCTTGAAATGGATATTTTTGTTAAAACATTCATATTCATGCTTTAGGATCTATACTATGGATTGTTTTAAGCATTGGACATGCAATAGTGACCAAAACGTGGTACCAATCAGATAATAAACATTCAATTTTCGGGTGTCATTTTAATGAATACGTTGTATATTGTAAACTACATGGGCTGGATTCTAGAATACCTACCACACTTGAAATAGCAATTTCCTTGTTGCAATGTTTTCTTTTATCTAAAATATGATGAAGAGTTATAAAATTCGGGCGCGGAAGCAAATATTTATATGATTTGTTACAAATATAAAGTCAAATTTTATCTATTCTTGATGAATACTTTGTATATTGTTAGCTACATGGGCTGGATTCTAGATTACCTACCACACTTGAAATTGCAATTTTCTTGTTGCAATGTTTTCTTTTAGCTAAAATATGATGAAGAATTATAAAATTCGGGCGCGGTAGCAAATACTTATATGATTTTTTACAAAAATAAAGTCAGATTTTACCTATTCTTAATAAATATGTCGTATATTGTAAACTACATGGGCTGGATTCTAGAATACCTACCACACTTGAAATAGCAATTTTCTTGTTGCAATGTTTTCTTCTAGCTAAAATATAATAATAATAATAATAATAATAATACTTTTTATTAGGCAAAGTTCAGCTTACAGCTGCTCTTACACTTAACCTTGAAATTAATTAAACAGAAAAAAAATATACATACAGGTACATAAATATGAGAATAATATATAATACACAGAAGAAAAAAAATAATTAATAAACATTGTAATTCAATTTAGATTTAGCCTAAGGGTGTTAGTAAATTCAATTAAATTAGATTAAATTAAATTATATTAAATTAAATGTATCCATAACTAATTTTTAAATCTAATTTTTTAAAATTTCTTTATAATTAAATTTAAAGGTTGGCAAGTTATAACTTTGAGGAATATCATTGTACAATTTAACTGCAGAGTAAGAAATTGACCTTTGAAACATAGATGATGAGTGTTTTGGAACAGACAGTTTATTTGGAAAACGTAGGTTCAAATTGTGTATATTTGCAGATGATTTTAATTTGTTATATAGGTATGCCGGTGTTTTAGTTAGTCGAATTTTATGTGTAAAGCAAGCTAGGTGTAGTTTTCTTCGGTTAGCCATATTTAACCAATTTAATTTAGAAAATCCATGAGAGATATGGTCTCTTTTCCTAATGCCTAGAATGAATCTTAAACATGAATTCTGTAATTTCTGAATTCTTGCTTGTGTAATTGAGTCCAAACAAGGTCCATAAATTACGTCACCATAATTGAATTTTGAAAGTACTAGAGAATCAACTAACATTTTTCGTAACTCACTATTAAGGAGATTTTTATTTGCATATAGAAATTTTAAGGAAAAGAATGCCTTTTGAATAATAGAAGTGATATATCTTTGAAACCTTAATTCAGAGTCTAAATATATGCCGAGAGTTTTTATGTTATCGGAAGTACTGATTTCCACATCAGAATTTTAATTTTACAGCTATCATTTAAAGTTATTTTATCTTTTTTTTACAAAACATAATCATGGCTGATTTATTTGGATTTATTACTAATTGATGTCTTTTTAGAGAAAGAAATTATAGACTGTATGTCAGTTTCAAGGGCTCTGATACTTTCTGTTAAACATGACTTATCAAAAGAAATATATATCAACGTATCGTCTGCATATAGATGATAGGAGCAAAATTTTAGTTGTTTATAAAAATCAGCTGTATAAATATTAAATAATAAGGGTCCAAGTATGGATCCTTGTGGGATACTGTTTCTAGTTTTTGACATAAAGACATATTAGGACCAATTACTACTTTTTGGTACCTTTCATTTAAATAACTTTTTATAAGCTCTACAGAGTTGTCGGAGAATCCATAATAATGAAGCTTAGAACATAAAATTTTATGATTAATAGTATCAAAGGCTTTAGTAAAGTCCAAAGATACCAGTAAAAGAAATTTTGTTTTTATCAATTGCCCGAAATATGTCATCAGTTACATTTACTAGACCTGTACTTGTACTGTAACCAGCTCTGAAACCTGATTGCATTGTTGGCAGTATATTATGTTTATTCAAGTATTGAGTTATTTGATTAAAAATAATTTTTTCAAAAATTTTTGATAGTGTAGGTAAAATACTAACTGGCCTTAACTCTTTGTATTCTTTTGGCTCTTTTACTTTATTGTAAGGAAATACATATGATATTTTCCATGCTTTTGGAAAGACATTATGAATAATGCAAAAATTTATAATATGCGTTATATATTTTGCAATAAAAGGAAAGATAATGAGCAACATTTTACAAGAAAATCCGTCCGAACCAACCGCGTTGGATTTCAAATTTAAAAAACATTCTTCCACATCAGTTCTAGTTACTACATTTAATTTGAATATTTCCTCTACATAAGATTCAGTATTTGATTCATAAAAGTTACACACCTCAGCACAATTATTATTCTGAATTATATTTCTAACTGACGTAGTGAAGTAATAATTAATGGCTTGTGGATTTTTTAAACAATCTGGGATTTCATTAGTATTTGACTTTGTGATGTTGAATTTATTTAAAGTGTTCCATAAATCTTTACTATTCTTGCATTTATATAAATTACTTAAGTAAAATTTCTTATTACTTCTAATTAAATTAGTTATTCCGTTTCTTAGAGCTTTATATTGTTGAAAATATTCTTTATTGTTAGTTTGTTTAAAAAGTGAATGATATTTATCTCGTTTTTTAATTAAAGATTTTATTTCTGGTGTGACCCATGGAGTGTATGTTTTTTTTGTTTTTATAACTTTACAGGGAATGTGCTTATCAAATAATAGTTTTAGTTTATCATTAACGAAAGAAAGTTTGGAATTTACATCTGATAATTGATACACTTTATACCAATCAATGGAATAAAGATCTCTATATAGTTCTTCAAAATTAATATTTCTAAAGTCTCTAAATGAAATTATATTTGGATTGTGCTTATGTTTATCTATATTTATTGAACAATGAACTAAATGATGGTCAGATACTCCAATATCTGTAGTTACCACATCATTAACATTTTCTGGATTTGAGAATATTAATAAATCAATTAAAGTTGAGCTTGTACTGGCCACTCTCGTAGGCTCGTGGTTTAGGAGAGATAAATTATATGCCTCTAACATATTGTATATTATAGCTGTACTATTTTTTTCTAAATCTAACATATCTATATTAAAATCACCTGATAATAACACTTCATTATTTTGTGGTACAATGGCTGATAATGAGTTATCTAATAATTGAACTGCTTTATATATGTTTCCTTTAGGTGGTCTATAAGCAACACAGATAGCAATTTTCTTATTATTTATTTCTAATTGAATCCAAAATTGTTCTAAATTATCTTAAAAAGCGTCAGAAACAAATATTTTCCTAAAATCATAAATATTTTTAATATAAAATGCCAAGCCTCCACCTCGACCATCGACTCTATTCTGTGTAATGAATCCATAATTAGGAAGTTGAAAATTATGAGAATTATTTGCATGTAACCATGTTTCTGAAAGAGCAAGAATATCAAAATGAGTTCTGGATACATTTTCACATAATATATCAAAATTAGTACCCATTGATTGCATATTTACATGTCCAAATAATAATGAAGACATAATAACAGGTAGTATAATATCAAAAGAATAATGAAATAATAATATTAAGTATTATAGTTTGTTCGGCTTTTAATTTTGCTAATAATTCTTTGATAATATTTACAATTTTTATCTTTAGAACTGTGTTGTGTAGATAAATTGACATTAAATTTTTTATTATAATTTTCACAATTACTACATTTAAGTGTTTTATTAGTACAGTCTTTTTGTGAGTGATCTTCAGAACAATTAGGGCAAATTTCGACTTCGGATGTACATTGATTAGAAAAATGACCAAATTTGTTACACTTATAACAACGAATAATACTAAAAGTTTCTTTAACTCTGCATCGTTGCCAACCTATATATACAAAATCGTTTTTGAATAAGATATTCCACGATTTAGAGCCAATCTCTAGTATTAAATTGAATGTATTTTTAAGATTTATTTTCTTTAAAATTTTTAGAAATGGTGTATTGTTTACATGTAAATTATTTTGTGTTATTATTGTAGTAATTAATTTTTCATCATTTTTTAGTGAACTTTCATCAACACCGAAAATAATTATTCTTGGATTTTTCTTTTCTATTATATTTGAAGAAATTTTACACTTCAAAGAATCGTTGTTTTCCACAATTTGTTTGATTTTATTAGAGGAAGAAAAGTTGCCACAATTAATGATTACATCTCCATTTTTAGTTTTTTTTTACATTTAAAATGTTTATTTTCTCCGCCACTGGATCAACATATTTCTTTAATTCACTAATCACATTTATTTTAGCAGCACTAGCACTTGTTTGTTTGTTTTTAATAGTTACCGCAGACTTCTCAATGTCACTTGGATTTACTTGAGCCACAGATGAGTATAATCGTGCCCTCTGTATGTTATTATTTATAGTTTTGCTAAAAGACTCAGTTGGTTTAGTAGAAAGTTTATCTTCAAGTAATTTAATTTTTTCACTTTGTAGTTCATTAACCTTTTCAAGTTCTTTTATTAATTTTTGTAGTGTTTCATTTTGAGATTTTAGTAGTTCATTTTCACGTTTGTAGTTTATTTCTGCATTGAGTGTTAAATTAAGAACAATATCATCATCACTTTCAATACAACTTACACAGTTCCAGCTGTCAGATTTGACACTATTTATATCTTGTATACCAGCACATTTTACATGAAAGGATAATTTGCAAGATGCACAGTTAATCCCGTTTGCAACTTTTTTGTTACACACCTTACACTTCACTTCATT
Organism: Stenolophus ochropezus; assembly: GCA_035578165.1. Lineage (NCBI taxonomy): Eukaryota > Metazoa > Arthropoda > Insecta > Coleoptera > Carabidae > Stenolophus > Stenolophus ochropezus. The sequence goes on from JAQOWZ010000226.1 coordinate 6,630, forward strand.
TCCCATAACCACTGTTAAAATCCATAAATTTATATGAAATATACATAATAATTTAAGAATATAGATTGTGAAAGACTACTCTGGTAGCAGGTAACACATTTTTTTTAAGTATACATATGATGAAGAAATATAAAATTCGGGCGCGGAAGCAAATATTTATATGATTTTTTACAAAAATAAAGTCAGATTTTACCTATTCTTGATGAATACGTTGTATATTGTTAGCTACATGGGCTGGATTCTAGAATACCTACCACACTTGAAATAGCAATTTTCTTGTTACAATGTTTTCTTTTAGCTAAAATAATATGAAGAATAATAAAATTCTGGCGCGGTAGCAAATATTTATATGATTTTTTACTAAAATAAAGTCAGATTTTACTTATTCTTGAAATAGATATTTATGTTAAAACATTCATATTCATGCTTTAGGATCTATACTGTAGATAAATTTAGCATTGAACATGCAAAAGTGACCAAAACTTGACACCAATCAGATAATAAACATTCAATTTTCGGGTGTCATATTAATGAATACGTTGTATATTGTAAACTACATGGGCTGGATTCTAGAATACCTACCACAATTGAAATAGCAATTTTCTTGTTGCAATGTTTTCATTTAGCTAAAATATGATGAAGAATTATGAAATTCGGGACGGAAGCAAATATTTATATGATTTTTTACAAAAATAAAGTCAGATTTTACCTATTCTTGATATGGATATTTTTGTTAAATCATTAATATTCATGCTCTAGGATCTAAACTATGGATAATTTTAGCATTGAAGATGCAAAAGTGACCAAAACGTAGTACCAATCAGATAATAAACATTCAATTTTCGGGTGTCACTTTAATGAATACGTTGTATATTGTAAACTACACAAATTGCAATTTTCTTGTTGCAATGTTTTGTTTTAGCTAAAATATGATGAAGAATTATAAAATTCGGGCGCGGAAGCAAATATTTATATGATTTTTTGCAAAAATAATGTCATATTTTACCTATTCTTGATGAGTACGTTGTGTATTGTAATCTACATGGGCTGGATTCTAGAATACCTACCACACTTGAAATAGCAATTTTCTTGTTGCAATGTTTTCTTTTAGCTAAAATATGATATAGAATGATAAAATTCGGGCGCGGAAGCAAATATTCTTATGATTTTTTACAAAGATAAAGTCAGATTTTACCTATTCTTGAAATGGACATTTTTGTTAAAACATTCATATTCATGCTTTAGGATCTATACTATGGATTGTGTTAAGCATTGGACATGCAATATTGACCAAAACGTGGTACCAATCAGATAATAAACATTCAATTTTCGTGTGTCATCTTAATGAATACGTTGTATATTGTAAACTACATGGGCTGGATTCTAGAATACCTACCACACTTGAAATAGCAATTTCCTTGTTGCAATGTTTTCTTTTAGCTAAAATATGATGAAGAATTATAAAATTCGGGGCGCGGGTAGCAATTACTTATATGATTTTTTACAAAAATAAAGTTAGATTTTACCTATTCTTGATGAATACGTTGTATATTGTAAGCTACATGGGCTGGATTCTAGAATACCTACCACACTTAAAATAGTAATTTTCTTGTTTCAATGTTTTCTTTTAGCTAAAATATGATAAAGAATTATAAAACTCGGGCGCGGAAGCAAATATTTATATGATTTTTTTACAAAAATAATGTCAGATTTTACCTATTCTTGATGAATACGTTGCATATTGTAAGGTACATAAGCTGGATTCTAGAATACGTACCACACTTGAAATAGCAAATTCCTTGTTGCAATGTTTTCGTTTAGCTAAAATATGATAAAGAATTATAAAATTCGGACTCGGTAGCAACAATTTATATGATTTTTTACGAAAATAAAGTTAGATTTTACCTATTCTTGAAATGGACATTTTTGTTAAAACATTCATACTCATGCTTTAGGATCTAAACTATAGATGGTTATAAGCATTTAACATGCAAAAATGACCAAAACTTGGTACCAATCAGATAATAAACATTCAATTTTCTCGTGTCATTTTAATGAATACGTTGTATTTTGTAAAATACATGGGCTGGATTCTAGAATACCTACCACACTTGAAATAGCAATTTCCTTGTTGCAATGTTTTCTTTTAGCTAAAATATGATGAAGAATTATAAAATTCGGGCGCGGATGCAAATATTTATATGATTTTTTACAAAAATATAGTCAGATTTTGCCTATTCTTAATTAATACGTTGTATATTTTGAGCTACATGGGCTGGATTCTAGAATACATAACACACTTGAAATAGCAATTTTCTTGTTGCAATGTTTTCTTTTAGTTATTTATGATAAAGAATTATAAAATTCGGGCGCGGAAGCAAATATTTATCTAATTTTTTACAAAAATAAAGTCAAATTTTACCTATTCTTAATAAATACGTTGTATATTGTAAGCTACATGGGCTGTATTCTAGAATACCTACCACACTTGAAATAGCAATTTTCTTGTTGCAATGTTTTCTTTTAGCTAAAATATGATGAAGAATTTTAAAATTCGGGCGCGGAAGCAAATATTAATATAATTTTTTACAAAAATAAAGTTAGATTCTTACCTATTCTTGATGAATAGGTTGTATACTGTAAGCTACATGGGCTGTTTTCTAGAGTACCTACCACATATAAAATAACATTTTCTAGTTGCAATGTTTTCTTTTAGCTAAAATATGATGAAGAATTATAAAATTCGGGCGCGGAAGCAAATATTTATATGATTTTTTACAAAAAGAAAGTCAGATTTTATCCATTCTTAATGAATAGGTTGTATATTGTAAGCTACATGGGCTGTATTCTAGAATACCTACCACACATAAAATAGCAATTTTCTAGTTGCAATGTTTTCTTTTAGCTAAAATATGATGAAGAATTATAAAATTCGGGCGCGGAAGCAAATATTTATATGATTTTTTAGAAAAACAAAGTCAGATTTTACCTATTCTTATTTAATACGTTGTATACTTTGAGCTACATGGGCTGGATTCTAGATTACCTACCACACTTAAAATAGCAATTTTCTTGTTGCAATGTTTTCTGTTAGCTAAAATATGATGAAGAATTATAAAATTCGGGCGCGGAAGCAAATATTTATATGATTTTTTATAAAATAAAGTTAGATTTTACCTATTCTTGATGAATACGTTGTATAATTTAAGCTACCTGGGCTAGATTCTAGAATACATATCACACTTGAAATAGCAATTTTCTTGTTGCAATGTTTTCATTTAGCTAAATTATGATAAAGAATTATAAAATTCGGGCGCGGAAGCAATTATTTATCTAATTTTTTACAAAAATAAAGTCAAATTTTACCTATTCTTGATAAATACGTTGTATATTTTAAGTTACATGGGCTGGATTTTAGAATACCTACCACACTTGAAATAGCAATTTTCTTGTTGCAATATTTTCTTTTAGCTAAATTATGATGAAGAATTATAAAATTTGGGCGCGGAAGCAATTATTTATACGATTTTTTACAAAAATAAAGTCAGATTTTACCTATTCTTGATGAATACGTTGTATATTGTAAGCTACATGGGCTGGATTCTAGAATACCTACCACACTTGAAATAGCAATTTTCTTGTTGCAATGTTTTCTTTTAGCTAAAATATGATGAAGAATTACAAAATTCGGGCGCGGAAGCAAATATTTATATGATTTTTTACAAAACTAAAGTCAGATTTTACCTATTCTTGAAATGGATAGTTTTCTTAAAACATTCATATTCATGCTTTAGGGTCTATACTACAGATAATTTTAGCATTGGACATGCAAAAGTGACCAAAACGTGGGTACCAATCAGATCATAAACATTTAATTTTCGGGTGTCATTTTATTGAATACGTTGTATAATGTAAGCTACATGGGCTGTATTCTAGAATACCTACCACACATACAATAGCAATTTTCTAGTTGCAATGTTTTCTTTTAGCTAAAATATGATGAAGAATTATAAAATTCGGGCGCGGAAGCAAATATTTATATGATTTTTTAGAAAAACAAAGTCAGATTTTACCTATTCTTATTTAATACGTTGTATACTTTGAGCTACATGGGCTGGATTCTAGATTACCTACCACACTTAAAATAGCAATTTTCTTGTTGCAATGTTTTCTTTTAGCTAAAATATGATGAAGAATTATAAAATTCGGGCGCGGAAGCAAATATTTATATGATTTTTTATAAAATAAAGTTAGATTTTACCTATTCTTGATGAATACGTTGTATATTTTAAGCTACCTGGGCTAGATTCTAGAATACATATCACACTTGAAATAGCAATTTTCTTGTTGCAATGTTTTGTTTTAGCTAAATTATGATAAAGAATTATAAAATTCGGGCGCGGAAGCAATTATTTATCTAATTTTTTACAAAAATAAAGTCAAATTTTACCTATTCTTGATAAATACGTTGTATATTTTAAGTTACATGGGCTGGATTTTAGAATACCTACCACACTTGAAATAGCAATTTTCTTGTTGCAATATTTTCTTTTAGCTAAATTATGATGAAGAATTATAAAATTTGGGCGCGGAAGCAATTATTTATACGATTTTTTACAAAAATAAAGTCAGATTTTACCTATTCTTGATGAATACGTTGTATATTGTAAGCTACATGGGCTGGATTCTAGAATACCTACCACACTTGAAATAGCAATTTTCTTGTTGCAATGTTTTCTTTTAGCTAAAATATGATGAAGAATTACAAAATTCGGGCGCGGAAGCAAATATTTATATGATTTTTTACAAAACTAAAGTCAGATTTTACCTATTCTTGAAATGGATAGATTTCTTAAAACATTCATATTCATGCTTTAGGGTCTATACTACAGATAATTTTAGCATTGGACATGCAAAAGTGACCAAAACGTGGTACCAATCAGATCATAAACATTTAGTTTTCGGGTGTCATTTTATTGAATACGTTGTATAATTTAAGCTACATGGGCTGTATTCTAGAATAACTACCACACATACAATAGCAATTTTCTAGTTGCAATGTTTTCTTTTAGCTAAAATATGATGAAGAATTATAAAATTCGGGCGCGGAAGCAAATATTTATATGATTTTTTACAAAAACAAAGGCAGATTTTATCTATTCTTAATGAATACGTTGTATATATTAAGCCACATGGGCTGGATTCTAGAATACCTACCACACTTGAAATAGCAATTTTCTTGTTGCAATATTTTCTGTTAGCTAAAATATGATGAAGAATTATAAAAATTGGGCGCGGAAGTAAATTTTTATATAATTTTTTACAAAAATAAAGTCAGATTTTACCTATTCTTGATAAATACGTTGTATATTGTACGCTACATATGCTGGATTCTAGAATACCTACCACACATAAAATAGCAATTTTCTAGTTGCAATGTTTTCTTTTAGCTAAAATATGATGAAGAATTATAAAATTCGGGCGCGGAAGCAAATATTTATATGATTTTTTAGAAAAACAAAGTCAGATTTTACCTATTCTTAATTAATACGTTGTATACTTTGAGCTACATGGGCTGGATTCTAGATTACCTACCACACTTAAAATAGCAATTTTCTTGTTGCAATGTTTTCTTTTAGCTAAAATATGATGAAGAATTATAAAATTCGGGCGCGGAAGCAAATATTTATATGATTTTTTATAAAATAAAGTTAGATTTTACCTATTCTTGATGAATACGTTGTATATTTTAAGCTACCTGGGCTAGATTCTAGAATACATGTCACACTTGAAATAGCAATTTTCTTGTTGCAATGTTTTCTTTTAGCTAAATTATGATAAAGAATTATAAAATTCGGGCGCGGAAGCAATTATTTATCTAATTTTTTACAAAAATAAAGTCAAATTTTACCTATTCTTGATAAATACGTTGTATATTTTAAGTTACATGGGCTGGATTTTAGAATACCTACCACACTTGAAATAGCAATTTTCTTGTTGCAATATTTTCTTTTAGCTAAATTATGATGAAGAATTATAAAATTTGGGCGCGGAAGCAATTATTTATACGATTTTTTACAAAAATAAAGTCAGATTTTACCTATTCTTGATGAATACGTTGTATATTGTAAGCTACATGGGCTGGATTCTAGAATACCTACCACACTTGAAATAGCAATTTTCTTGTTGCAATGTTTTCTTTTAGCTAAAATATGATGAAGAATTACAAAATTCGGGCGCGGAAGCAAATATTTATATGATTTTTTACAAAACTAAAGTCAGATTTTACCTATTCTTGAAATGGATAGTTTTCTTAAAACATTCATATTCATGCTTTAGGGTCTATACTACAGATAATTTTAGCATTGGACATGCAAAAGTGACCAAAACGTGGTACCAATCAGATCATAAACATTTAATTTTCGGGTGTCATTTTATTGAATACGTTGTATAATGTAAGCTACATGGGCTGTATTCTAGAATACCTACCACACATACAATAGCAATTTTCTAGTTGCAATGTTTTCTTTTAGCTAAAATATGATGAAGAATTATAAAATTCGGGCGCGGAAGCAAATATTTATATGATTATTTACAAAAACAAAGGCAGATTTTATCTATTCTTAATGAATACGTTGTATATATTAAGCCACATGGGCTGGATTCTAGAATACCTACCACACTTGAAATAGCAATTTTCTTGTTGCAATATTTTCTGTTAGATAAAATATGATGAAGAATTATAAAAATTGGGCGCGGAAGTAAATTTTTATATAATTTTTTACAAAAATAAAGTCAGATTTTACCTATTCTTGATAAATATGTTGTATATTGTACGCTACATATGCTGGATTCTAGAATACCTACCACACTTGAAATGGCAATTTTCTTGTTGCAATGTTTTCTTTTAGCTAAAATAAGATAAAGAATTATAAAATTTGGGGGCGGAAGCAAATATTTATATGATTTTTTACAAAAATAAAGTCAGATTTTACCTATTCTTGATGAATACGTTGTATATTATAAGCTACATGGGCTGGATTCTAGAATAGTTACCAAACTTGAAATAGCAATTTTCTTGTTGCAATGTTGTCTTTTAGCTAAATTATGATAAAAAAATATAAAATTTGGGCGCGGAATTAAACATTTATACGATATTTTACAAAAATAAAGTCAGATTTTACCTATTCTTGATGAATACGTTGTATATTGTAAGCTACATAACCTGGATTCTAGAATACGTACCACACTTGAAATAGAAAATTCCTTGTTGCAATGTTTTCGTTTAGCTAAAATATGATAAAAAATTATAAAATTCGGACGCGGTAGCAACTATTTATATGATTTTTTACGAAAATAAAGTTAGATTTTATCTATTCTTGAAATGGATATTTTTGCTAAAACATTCATATTCATGCTTTAGGATTTATACTATAGATGGTTTTAAGCATTTAACATGCAAAAATGACCAAAACTTGGTACCATTCAGATAATAAACATTCAATTTTCGAGTGTCATTTTAATGAATACGTTGTATATTGTAAAATACATGGGCTGGATTCTAGAATACCTACCACACTTGAAATAGCAATTTCCTTGTTGCAATGTTTTCTTTTAGCTAAAATATGATGAAGAATTATAAAATTCGGGCGCGGAAGCAAATATTTATATAATTTTTTACAAAAATAAAGTCAGATTTTACCTATTCTTAATTAATACGTTGTATATTTTGAGCTACATGGGCTGGATTCTAGATTACCTACCACACTTGAAATAGCAATTTTCTTGTTGCAATGTTTTCTTTTAGCTAAAATATGATGAGGAATTATAAAATTCGGGCGCGGAAGCAAATATTTATATGATTTTTTATAAAATAAAGTAAGATTTTACATATTCTTGATGAATACGTTGTATATTATAAGTTACATGGGCTGGATTTTAGAATACCTACCGCACTTGAAATAGCAATTTTCTTGTTGCAATGTTTTCTTTTAGCTAAATTATGATGAAGAATTATAAAATTTGGGCGGATATGAGTTCAATTAGCAAAAATTGTTAGCGTAGGTGGTTGATTGAACTCGCTATCCACTGCAGAGTGCTGGCACGTGGCTGGGTGGTTTCCGCCGTTCGATGACATTCGATAAGTTGGCAAAAACTGTGGAATACTCCCAAGCGATATGTCAGCAGTTTGATTCGACTTGGTGGAAGATCAAAAATTTGCGATCATTCTCAAATCGGGTGTCGCAAATCACGGTCGTGGTTAGGATATTTATTAGTAGTAATTTAATTTCAGTAGAATTGTTTATTTAGCTTATTTTAAAAATTATTATTGGAATTTAAGTTATTGCAAAATATGACTTTATAATTTTTAATTTTTAATAAAAATTATTAAACGTCGAAGCTTAAAGAGTAGTGTCTTTTGAAGTGCCCATTTTCACCTTCCCCCCGCACCTACCCAGAGTACAGCATCAACGAAGGACGGCAGTGAACAGGTAAGTATAAACTTACATTCTTTGAACCGTCCTTCATAATTCAGTACGTCAACGAGGGCTTGTACTTCAGTGCACAACCCCTCTGTTACAACTGGCGCTGCGGACAGGATCTAGTTAAATAGAAGTAGATTATTACAGACCGACTGAATTATATTAATTTAACGCTTAATTAACGAAAATGGGCCAGAACGATATTGTACCGATAACAACCACTATAACCATGACAGTAGCACCCTCGACCATTTCAGCGAGTACAAGTATAACCACCATCGTTTCACCGATTGAGAATCCGACCGCTCCCCCTCACACGTCCATCGCAATGCCATTTGCCAACCAATTCTATCAGTATCCCCCGCCAAACGTTCAACGATTTTCGGCAGGTCCAAGCTACCAACCGTTCTCTTACCATATGCCAAATTATTTCAATAATGTCAAAGAAATGCCCATTCCATCCGCAGACCACCCTTCACACGCTAGTTCACCACCTGTCACTACAGTATTTAATGATCCTTCTTCAATGTCCGCTCTTAAAACCATTGAAACGTATTCCGGTGGCCCAGAGTTAGAAGCATTCTTAGATAACGTAGCAACAGTTGCAGAGTGTTACCAATGGAACAACAATCAAATTGTAACCGCAAGCAAACTGAAACTTAGAGGTTACGCGCAACACTGTTTTTACTCCTTGCGGGGTCACAAGCGTCCGAGTACAATCTCATAAATGCGCGAATGGTTAATTAGTTTATTTGGGAAAAAGGTAGATCACGCTGTAGCCGAAAGAGAATTTTCAAAATTATACCGCCAAAAAGACGAATCGTTAAGGAAATTCGCATTAAGGTTAGAGATTGCAGCAGCAAAATTGTATCCAAATTCTGGGGGTAATAATATGCTAAGTTTGCGGAACAGAATAAAACGCGAAACTCTAATGATGAGACAATTTCTTGAGGGCCTTGATACACGACTAGCAAATGAAGTATGTCGCATACAGCATTGCGAAACAGTAGAAGAAGCTCTACCCATTGCTGAGCATTGTGAGGAAGTACTCGCTCGTTTGTTTCGGGAAACGAAAGCAGACGCCCATAAATCGCACGTTCGTACGTTGGTTAAAAATTCGGACACTCCTTCTGCGACAAGTAGTCCCAGAAATACCGTAACTGTACGTAATAATAAGAAAAGTTCAAAATCAGGAACTTTACGCACAGACCAGCGTTATTTAGCTATGGAAGGTCGTTGCTTTAACTGCGGCAGTGTAGATCACATTTCAAAGAAATGTCTGAAGCAAAAAACAGATATTATGCTATAACTGTGTAGTGGTAGGGCATCGTGCAGATTCTTCAGCGTGTCCTTTAAACTTAAAGGCTGTCTCGACGACGACCCATCGTCAGACAGATTAAGTAGTAACGTATGCTTAGTTCCACGGGTCGCCGATTATGACCGAGATAGAACAAAGTTAGTAATTTTAAAGGTAGCTGATCGAAATTACACATTTTTAGTTGATTCAGGAGCCGCTGTTTCATTACTAAAACGCAAAGTAGTCGCTGAAAATAAATGGTCTATGTTACCATCAGAGGATGTTTTTTAGTAGATGTTTCAGGTAATCAGTTGAGTAGTGACGGAGTCGTCAATGTTGAAATTAATACTGATTCTGAAAAAATAAGGCATCGCTTTGTAGTATGTCCGGACGATCTTTTTTTACCATCAGATGGACTGATCGGAGTAGACTTTTTAATTCAACGTAACGTGGTTATCGATTTTGGTAAGAACATTTTTAAAATTAATAGTAAAGTTCTATCTATGTCAGAAATCGATAGGAACAATAAAAATGCAGACGATAGCATAATTACAATTTATACTAATGTAGAAGGCAGCGAGGGTGCCAATAGTAGGGACAACTGTTCGAATCAGTTAGAAAATATTATAGGCGTAGATATCACGAATTCTAAAATTCAAAGTAGTAGTACGGATTGTGTAACGGAGCACAATCAAATAAACATTTGTAGTGATTTGGTATCGATAGATTCTGTGATCGCCCAGACCGAAAAAGATAACATACCTATTGAACCACATTTGACCGAACCCATTATAATTAATAATAATACGCGCGTTAACATTCAGAAATTTAAATGTACTAATTTGAAGAGATTTGTTGCACGTTCAAAGTATCATGTAGCAATACCAGCGCGGCACACAGCTGTGAGTGAAATAATGCTGAACACGCGAATTCCAGACGCGACGTACGTACTTGAACCCACAGAGGTTGATATACCGGGTGTTTTAGTAGCACGTACTGTTTTTCGTAAAGAACAAAATTCAAAATTATTTGTAAATATTATAAACACAGGTCCGACCGAAGTTAAGTTGTCAGCCCGAATACCGTTAGGTATAGCAGTAGTGGCAGTAGAAGAAGAAGAGAATGATGTCGAAAATTATCGAAGCGTAAATGTTGTGAGCGGAGGTGGTCAGTCTCATAAGTTTAATTTAGACCATTTACCGATCGGCGAACGAAATAAATTCCAATCCTTTTTAAATGAATATGCTGATATCTTTAAATTAAAAGACACACCATTAAGTAAGACATCTCTAGTGACACACCGTATACTTACGATCACTGAGATACCGGTCACTAGAGCTCCTTATCGTGTACCATTCAGTCGTCGCCAAGTCATGAAAGATTTAATTGATGAAACGTTAGAAAATAAAATCATACAACCTTCTATTAGTCCATATTCCGCCCCTGTAGTTTTAGTAGAAAAGAAATCAATTGAGGATGAAAGTTCATTTAGATTTTGTATTGATTATCGCGAATTAAATAAAATAACTAAACGAGATTATTTCCCTATTCCAAATTTACAAGATACTTTGGATCAATTAGGTAAAGCTGCTCGTTTCACCACCCTCGATTTAACTAAAGGCTATTTGCAAGTAGAAATGGGTCCGAGAGATAGAGAAAAAACCACGTTCTCTGTTCCTTGGGGCCATTACGAATGTAACAGAATGCCTTTCGGTTTGATAAATAGCCCGAGTACATGGCAGCGACTGATGTACACAGTGTTATCAGGTTTGACGGTGACCCATTGCTTTGTCTATTTGGATGATAAAAAAAATAATTTTGATCGGCTACGAGAAGCAAATTTAACTTTGAATACAGCAAAATGCAAATTTATGCTCGATGAAACCAAGTACCTGGGTCACATAGTGAGTAAAGACGGTGTGAAACCTGATACGGAAAAGATAAGAGTAGTGAAGGACTTCCCAGTACCTCGTGACGTCACGGAAGTCAGAGCATTTCTTGGCTTAGTGGGTTTCTACCGTCGATTTATTCCAAATTTCGCGAGAGTAGCCTTTCCACTCACAACTTTGACGAAAAAGAATGCTAGATTTGTATGGTCTGATGAGGCGGAAGGGGCGTTTATCCACCTTAGAAATTTATTAACGCAGTCACCGATATTAAAATATCCTGACTTTAACAAACCTTTTATCTTATGTCCGGATGCATCTGCTTTTGCAATTGGAGTAGTTTTAAGCCAAGAGCATGATGGACATGAAATGCCGGTTGCGTATGCGAGTCGTCAGCTTAAGCCCGCCGAGCGAAATTATTGCACAACCGAAAGAGAGTGTTTAGCGTTAGTATGGGGAATAAAACATTTTCGATGTTATTTATATGGTCAAAAATTCATTGTTTATACCGATCATCAACCTCTGAAATGGTTGATGAAAACATCAGAGCCAACAAATCGTTTAATTAGATGGTCATTATTACTTTCGGAACATGACTTTGAAATTCATTATCGTCCGGGAGATAAACATACTAACGCCGACGCACTTTCACGCATTAAGCCTGTACAAATCTTATTTTGCACTAATTATGAACCGATGATATGGGATAGAGACGCTATCAAAATGGCCCAACGGGAAGATAATCAAATAAAAGGTATCACTGACGAAATAAATTCAGAAGGAAATTGTGAATTTTACTTTGATGATGACGAGTTGATTTATAAAAAATCGTACGATGATCGTTTCGAAGACAAGTTAGTTATTCCTTTAAAGTTTCGAAATAATATTTTGAAAGCGTGTCATGATTCTCCATTATTGGGTCATGGTGGCACAGAGAAAACGTTCGAAAAAGTTAATTCTCGATTTTTCTGGCCCCACTTGCGTCGCGATGTAAAAGAATACGTGCGCAAATGCGTATCATGTTCGCAAAGGAAAACGTCACCGCATCTTGACCCCGAACTTAGAAGAACGCAGCCCGATCCTATGGTCCTCGACGCTAACGATCCCAGCGACGTAATGCCAATGACGAAGATAGTCCCGATCAGCGCCAATGGAGTGTACAGTAAGCAGGACATGGAAGAGTTCCAACGCACACTCTTGTTCCCACAGGAGCGACGCGCCGTAACTAACGTAATCACGAGAAGGGTCCCGGGAGTTCAAGTAGATAGCCAGGATTACCACTTGCCCAATGTATTCAGCCAAAGCGAGTTCGCCAAGATGGCATGGAGTGCTGCAGCGGAAGTAGGGGGTTTCTTATCATATATGGGAAACCTTTTCTCGGTTCTAATGCTTCTGTACACCCTGTACGCGCTAATAAGGTACGTAGCAAACGTAGTGTTAAACCTACTGAGTTTAAGGAAGGCGGTCACTCCCGATCAACCTCCTCGGAGATGGTTCCTGTTCGCCAGTTTGTGGAATGCCTTAACTACGCGATACCTAATTAACTTGGCACGACAACAAACCCCCAACCAGGTCGCGGAGACCGAGCCTCCACCGATCTACCCGGGTCTCCCAATAGCCGTAGCTCAGCAACCCAGTGGTTCTTCCGCCAACCTCAACATTCTGCGCCAGCCCATAGTCTAGTTTGTATTTGTATACCACTACCAAGTTGAATGAAATTCAGCTAGACTCGACTTTAAATTCCACTCACAGTGGAGTTTAGAGGGGAAGATAGTGTAACGGATGTGAGTTCAATTAGAAAAAATTGTTAGCGTAGGTGGTTGATTGAACTCGCTATCCGCTGCAGAGTGCTGGCACGTGGCTGGGTGGCGTCCGCCGTTCGATGACATTCGATAAGTTGGCAAAAACGGTGGAATACTCCCAAGCGATATGTCAGCAGTTTGATTCGACTTGGTGGAAGATCAAAAATTTGCGATCATTCTCACATCGGGTGTCGCAAATCACGGTCGTGGTTAGGATATTTATTAGCAGTAATTTAATTTCAGTAGAATTGTTCATTTAGCTTATTTTAAAAATTATTGTTAGTATTTAAGTTATTTCAAAATCCGACTTTATAATTTTTAATTTTTAATAAAAATTATTAAACATCGAAGCTTAAAGACTAGTGACTTTTGAAGTGCCCATTTTCATTTTCCCCCCGCACCTACCCAGAGCAGTGAACAGGTAAGTATAAACTTACATTCTTTGAACCGTCCTGCATAATTCAGTACGTCAACGAGGGCTTGTACTTCACTGCAGAACCCCTCTGTTACAAATGTTTTAACAAAAATATCCATTTCAAGAATAGGTAAAATCTGACTTTATTTTTGTAACAAATTATATAAATATTTGCTTCCGCGCCCGAATTTTATAATTCTTTATCATATTTTAGCTAAAAGAAAACATTGCAACAAGAAAATTGCTGTTTCAAGTGTGGTAGGTATTCTAGAATCCAGCACATGTAGCTTACAATATAAAACGTTTTCATCAAGAATAGATAAAATCTGACTTTATTTTTGTAAAAAATCATATAAATATTTGTTTTCGCGCCCGAATTTTATAAATCTTCATCATATTTTAGCTAAAAGAAAACATTGCAACAAGAAAATTGCCATTTCAAGTGAGGTAGGTATTCTAGAATCCAGCCCTTGTAGCTTACAATATACAACGTATTCAATAAAATGACACCCGAAAATTGAATGTTTATTATCTGATTGGTACCACGTTTTGGTCACTTTTGCATGTCCAATGCTTAAAGCCATCCATAGTATTGTAACACGGTTACTTGGCGGCTGTGCATTTTTGTAAATTTTTGGTATAGCAGTACTCCAGATGTTACGAAATGGACAGATTTATGGTTGAGGACGTGCATTTTGCGTCCTCAAGCTTGTTTTCAAAAGACATAACTGTCCGTTTCCGTAAGTGATGCCCTCGGCGGACATCATTAGTTGGGTCATTTTCAGCATAGTTCGTACTTAGGGGATGAGAAGAGCCGGATAAACATAGGTTGAGAACTTCTGGATTTTTACCATTAAATGGTGGTTCACAGTTCGAAATCTCTCTCTCTTGTTGTAACCGTTGATTGTTGTGGATGTCTTGACTGATTGTCAGACATTCCTTGGTATTTCTTAGTGAAATAACCAATTAGTTGTTTTACTGTGTGTAAAGGCTCTCTCATCGTGGTGTAAATTTGTAAGTAGTTTTTTATTATATTCTGTGTGAATTAATATTGATTTGTAGATCGATGTAAAAAGGATTTCAAAATTGTTTGTAAATAGAAAAGTAAGAATTTAGAGTTTATATAGAATCAAGTTACGCGTTGTAGTTTATTTGAATTATATAAATGTTTTTGATCGCGGTTGATTATTAAAATTTATATAATTTTGTTATTGTTGGAATATCGTGTTTGATTCAGCCCATCCTATTCCAACCCCTGTCTTTGTGACGTGGTAGCACAGCGCGTAAGTAAAATTCTATTGTCTTAAAATTATTTTCCTGCACCAATTTGACCATAATTATAGTAAACCGCGCCTGTTATCATTATTATCATTCCCCTGTCTGCTTCTATCACGGCAGACTTTTAAATAAAGTGATAGTGGTGGCAGCGACTATCGTTACCCTTGTCTCGTGTAAAAGTTGTCCATTAATATAATTCGTGGATTACTTTTGAGGCAAGTAAAACTCATAAATTAAATCCCTTGAACGTCAGACGTATCTGTTATAGTATAGATCCTAAAGCATGAATATGAATATTTTAACAAAAATATCCATTTCAAGAATAGGTAAAATCTGACTTTTTTTGTAAAAAATCATATTAATATTTACTTCCGCGCCCAAATTTTATAATTCTTGTAAGCGCAATAAACTCCCGGTACTTTAAAACTCACCTGGAAATACCTAGAATCTCCAAAACTATTAGCATGTCTTTACTTACGTCTTTACTCTTTCAAAAACAACAAGCGACTGATCATAATCTAACGTTTACAAATACAATTAATGCCTATCTTATTTTATAACTGTTGCATCACACCCTCAATCACTCGCCCAATAAATCCTTAATTTTGTAACCAAATTAATAGCTATCGTGTTACGTCTCACCACTACCATCAATACGCCACCCAAGCATCGTAGTATGACGTCACAGGCAGGGTTGGCTTCATTCCTGCAATACCACAATCACGTATCCATTCCAGAAACACCCCAGGATTCAGACAGTCCCGTCCCGTGGATGTTGCTGTAACTCAAACAAATCATTAAAACGTATCCTTAAATACTCCCAGTCAATACACAAGTCTACCTGTGAATTGTAGAGGGTAGATTCGTAACTCGTTTGTCTCATACTTATTCGTCGATGTTCGTATTCACATCGTAACTAACGTAATCACGAGAAGGGTCCCGGGAGTTCAAGTAGATAGCCAGGATTACCACTTGCCCAATGTATTCAGCCAAAGCGAGTTCGCCAAGATGGCATGGAGTGCTGCAGCGGAAGTAGGGGGTTTCTTATCATATATGGGAAACCTTTTCTCGGTTCTAATGCTTCTGTACACCCTGTACGCGCTAATAAGGTACGTAGCAAACGTAGTGTTAAACCTACTGAGTTTAAGGAAGGCGGTCACTCCCGATCAACCTCCTCGGAGATGGTTCCTGTTCGCCAGTTTGTGGAATGCCTTAACTACGCGATACCTAATTAACTTGGCACGACAACAAACCCCCAACCAGGTCGCGGAGACCGAGCCTCCACCGATCTACCCGGGTCTCCCAATAGCCGTAGCTCAGCAACCCAGTGGTTCTTCCGCCAACCTCAACATTCTGCGCCAGCCCATAGTCTAGTTTGTATTTGTATACCACTACCAAGTTGAATGAAATTCAGCTAGACTCGACTTTAAATTCCACTCACAGTGGAGTTTAGAGGGGAAGATAGTGTAACGGATGTGAGTTCAATTAGAAAAAATTGTTAGCGTAGGTGGTTGATTGAACTCGCTATCCGCTGCAGAGTGCTGGCACGTGGCTGGGTGGCGTCCGCCGTTCGATGACATTCGATAAGTTGGCAAAAACGGTGGAATACTCCCAAGCGATATGTCAGCAGTTTGATTCGACTTGGTGGAAGATCAAAAATTTGCGATCATTCTCACATCGGGTGTCGCAAATCACGGTCGTGGTTAGGATATTTATTAGCAGTAATTTAATTTCAGTAGAATTGTTCATTTAGCTTATTTTAAAAATTATTGTTAGTATTTAAGTTATTTCAAAATCCGACTTTATAATTTTTAATTTTTAATAAAAATTATTAAACATCGAAGCTTAAAGACTAGTGACTTTTGAAGTGCCCATTTTCATTTTCCCCCCGCACCTACCCAGAGCAGTGAACAGGTAAGTATAAACTTACATTCTTTGAACCGTCCTGCATAATTCAGTACGTCAACGAGGGCTTGTACTTCACTGCAGAACCCCTCTGTTACAAATGTTTTAACAAAAATATCCATTTCAAGATTAGGTAAAATCTGACTTTATTTTTGTAACAAATTATATAAATATTTGCTTCCGCGCCCGAATTTTATAATTCTTTATCATATTTTAGCTAAAAGAAAACATTGCAACAAGAAAATTGCTGTTTCAAGTGTGGTAGGTATTCTAGAATCCAGCACATGTAGCTTACAATATAAAACGTTTTCATCAAGAATAGATAAAATCTGACTTTATTTTTGTAAAAAATCATATAAATATTTGTTTTCGCGCCCGAATTTTATAAATCTTCATCATATTTTAGCTAAAAGAAAACATTGCAACAAGAAAATTGCCATTTCAAGTGAGGTAGGTATTCTAGAATCCAGCCCTTGTAGCTTACAATATACAACGTATTCAATAAAATGACACCCGAAAATTGAATGTTTATTATCTGATTGGTACCACGTTTTGGTCACTTTTGCATGTCCAATGCTTAAAGCCATCCATAGTATTGTAACACGGTTACTTGGCGGCTGTGCATTTTTGTAAATTTTTGGTATAGCAGTACTCCAGATGTTACGAAATGGACAGATTTATGGTTGAGGACGTGCATTTTGCGTCCTCAAGCTTGTTTTCAAAAGACATAACTGTCCGTTTCCGTAAGTGATGCCCTCGGCGGACATCATTAGTTGGGTCATTTTCAGCATAGTTCGTACTTAGGGGATGAGAAGAGCCGGATAAACATAGGTTGAGAACTTCTGGATTTTTACCATTAAATGGTGGTTCACAGTTCGAAATCTCTCTCTCTTGTTGTAACCGTTGATTGTTGTGGATGTCTTGACTGATTGTCAGACATTCCTTGGTATTTCTTAGTGAAATAACCAATTAGTTGTTTTACTGTGTGTAAAGGCTCTCTCATCGTGGTGTAAATTTGTAAGTAGTTTTTTATTATATTCTGTGTGAATTAATATTGATTTGTAGATCGATGTAAAAAGGATTTCAAAATTGTTTGTAAATAGAAAAGTAAGAATTTAGAGTTTATATAGAATCAAGTTACGCGTTGTAGTTTATTTGAATTATATAAATGTTTTTGATCGCGGTTGATTATTAAAATTTATATAATTTTGTTATTGTTGGAATATCGTGTTTGATTCAGCCCATCCTATTCCAACCCCTGTCTTTGTGACGTGGTAGCACAGCGCGTAAGTAAAATTCTATTGTCTTAAAATTATTTTCCTGCACCAATTTGACCATAATTATAGTAAACCGCGCCTGTTATCATTATTATCATTCCCCTGTCTGCTTCTATCACGGCAGACTTTTAAATAAAGTGATAGTGGTGGCAGCGACTATCGTTACCCTTGTCTCGTGTAAAAGTTGTCCATTAATATAATTCGTGGATTACTTTTGAGGCAAGTAAAACTCATAAATTAAATCCCTTGAACGTCAGACGTATCTGTTATAGTATAGATCCTAAAGCATGAATATGAATATTTTAACAAAAATATCCATTTCAAGAATAGGTAAAATCTGACTTTTTTTGTAAAAAATCATATTAATATTTACTTCCGCGCCCAAATTTTATAATTCTTGTAAGCGCAATAAACTCCCGGTACTTTAAAACTCACCTGGAAATACCTAGAATCTCCAAAACTATTAGCATGTCTTTACTTACGTCTTTACTCTTTCAAAAACAACAAGCGACTGATCATAATCTAACGTTTACAAATACAATTAATGCCTATCTTATTTTATAACTGTTGCATCACACCCTCAATCACTCGCCCAATAAATCCTTAATTTTGTAACCAAATTAATAGCTATCGTGTTACGTCTCACCACTACCATCAATACGCCACCCAAGCATCGTAGTATGACGTCACAGGCAGGGTTAGCTTCATTCCTGCAATACCACCATCACGTATCCGTTCCAGAGACACCCTAGGATACAGACAGTCCCGGCTCGTGGATGTTGCTGTAACTCAAACAAAACATTAAAACGTATCCTTAAATACTCCCAGTCAATACACAAGTCTACCTGTGAATTGTAGAGGGTAGATTCGTAACTCGTTTGTCTCATACTCATTCGTCGATGTTCGTATTCACATCGAGCGCGGGACCCACCTTGGCGCTAACACAACCACGGCACGACCTACGAAGGTGGTGTTTCTCCAACCTTCGCAGACGGCCCTAACTCCAGCACGGGACCCATCTTCGTGCTAACACAACCACGGCACGACCTAGGAAGGTGGTGTTTCTCCAACCTTCGCAGACGGCACTAACTCCAGCACGGGACCCACCTTCGTGCTAACACAAAGACACCTAATAGGCACTTCATCTCTTTGGAGTGGTCTGCAACCCTAAACCTGAAAATCACACAACTCCGCACACTAGCAATGCACGCTTGTCAATGTACCTCGATAGACTGCAGATCCCTACCACTGCAAATAATAATGTAAGAACGGGGGTGAAGCAACAATACAGTTATTATCTAATACCCTTTTATTGTAAACCACAAAAAAAAATAAAAAAAAATCTAATAGACTGCTTACATTCTTCATCATATTTTAGCTAAAAGAAAACATTGCAACAAGAAAATTGCTATTGCAAGTGTGGTAGGTATTCTAGAATCCAGCCCATGTAGCTTACAATACACAACGTATTCATCAAAAAAAGGTAAAATCTGACTTTATTTTTGTGAAAAATCATATGAATAATTGCTTTCGCGCCTGAATTTTATAATTCTTTATCATATTTTAGCTAAAAGAAAACATTGCAACAAGAAAATTGCTATTTCAACTGTGGTAGGTATTCTAGAATCCAGCACATGTAGCTTACAATACACAACGTATTCATCATGAATGGGTAAAATCTGATTTTATTTTTGTAAAAAAATCATATAAATATTTGCTTCCGCGCCCGAATTTTGTATAGTATAGATCCTAAAGCATGAATATGAATATTTGAACAAAAATATCTATTTCAAGAATAGGTAAAATCTGACTTTTTTGTAAAAAATCATATAAATAATTGCTTCCGCGCCAGAATTTTATAATTCTTTATCATATTATAGCTAAGAGAAAACATTGCAGCAAGAAAATTGCTATTTCAAGTGTCGAAGTTATTCTAGAATCTAGCCCATGTAGCTTACAATATACAACGTATTCATCAAGAATAGGTAAAATCTGACTTTATTTTTGAAAAAAATCATATAAATATTTGCTTTCGCGCCCGAATTTTATAACTCTTCATCATATTTTAACTAAAAGAAAACATTGCAACAAGAAAATTGCTATTTCAAGTGTGGTAGGTATTCTAGAATCCAGCCCATTTAGCTTACAATTTACAACGTATTCATTAAAATGACAACCGAAAATTAAATGTTTATTATCTGATTGGTACCACGTTTTGGTCACTTTTGCATGTCCAATGCTTAAAACCATCTATAGTATAGATCCTAAAGCATGAATATGAATGCTTTAACAAAAATATCCATTTCTAGAAGAGGTAAAATCTGACTTTATTTTTGTGCCCGAATTTTATAATTCTTCATAATATTTTAGCTAAAAGAAAACATTGCAACAAGAAAATTCCTATTTCAAGTGTGGTAGATATTCTAGAATCCAGCACATGTATAGTCAAATCCACATAAAAATGGCATTGTTGAAATTCCAATGTTATGACGTCACTAGAGTGTATGTATTAAGTGACGCAAATGCATTAGTAGCTATGCGATTGTTTGGAGTGTTGCTAATATCATAAAGCTTGTGTTGACGTATGTCTATACTTGAACTGCATAAATATTTTCTATGTTTATATCCGCACTTCATCGTTCTGTAGTTGAATATGAGTGATAAAAAATTATCTAGACATTGCTTCTGCATTCTTTCATGAAGAAAAACGTTTAGTTATTCCTCTAATTTCATTTTCTTCTTCAGAAGATGTAAGTATTATATTTTGAGGTTATATGTTTAATGACAGTAAATGTTTTTTATATTTATACATTTTTCGATATTGTTATTGTTGGTTATTGTCTTAGAGATTTGTGCTGCTTTCGGTGTGTCACATTCCATAATATCAAAGATCCTGAATGAAATGAAATGTAGAACCTTATCATCGCCAAAAAAAAGAAAGCAAGTTACAGGAATTGATGAATTTACTTATTCTGCAATTTGATGAACTATCTATGATATGATTAGTAAAAGTAAATTTATTACATTTATTTAATTTAAAAATATCAAATTATGACAGATGTTAATAAATTTTAATTTTTACTACTATCTCTTATAAACGTAGTAAGTGACATCATCACATTGGAATGCCATTCATACGTGGATTTGACTATAGATTACAATATACAACGTATTCATTAAAATAACACCCAAAAATTGAATTTTTATATCTAATTGGTACCACGTTTTGGTCACTTTTGCATGTCCATTTCAAGAATAGGTAAAATCTGACATTTTTTGTAAAAAATCATATAAATATTTGCTTCCGCGCCTGAATTTTATTATTCTTTATCATATTGTAGCTGAAAGAAAACATTGCAACAAGAAAATTGCTATTTCAAGTGTGGTAGGTATTCTATAATCCGGCCCATGTAGCTTTTAATATACAACGTATTCATCAAATATATGTAAAATCTGACTTTATTTTTCTAAAAAATCATATAAATATTTGATTCCCCGCCCGAATTTTATAATTCTTCATCATATTTTAGCTAAAAGAAAACATTGCAACAAGAAAATTGCTATTTTAAGTGTGGTATGTATTCTAGAATCGTGCCCATGTAGCTTACAATATACTACGTATTCATTAAAATGACACTCGAAAATTGAATGTTTATTATCTGATTAGTACCATGTTTTGGTCACATTTGCATGTCCAATGTTAAAAACCTTTTATAGTATACATCCTAAAGCATGAATATGAATGTTTTAACAAAAATATCCATTTTAAGAATAGGTAAAATATGACTTTATTTTTGTAAAAAATCATATAAATATTTGCTTCCGCGACCGAATTTTATAATTCTTTATCATATTTTAGCTAAAAGAAAACATTGCACAAGAAAAATGCTCTTTCAAGTGTTGTAATATCTGACTTAATTTTTTGTAAAAAATCTTATAAATATTTGCTTCCGCGCTCGAATTTTATAATTTTTCATCATATTTTAGCTAAAAGAAAACATTGCAACAAGAAAATTGCTATTTTAAGTGTGGTATGTATTCTAGAATCGTGCCCATGTAGCTTACAATATACTACGTATTCATTAAAATGACACCCGAAAATTAAATGTTTATTATCTGATTGGTACCACGTTTTGGTCACTTTTGCATGTCCAATGCTTAAAACCATCTATAATATAGATCCTAAAGCATGAATATGAATGTTTTAACAAAAAAATCCATTTCAAGAATTGGTAAAATCTGACTTTATTTTTGTAAAAAATCATATAAATATTTGCTTCCGCGCCCGAATTTTATAATTTTTCATCATATTTTAGCTAAATGAAAACATTGCATCAAGAAAATTGCTATTTCAAGTGAGGTAGTTTTTCTAGAATCCAGCCCTTGTAGCTTACAATTTACAACGTATTCATTAAAATGACACGCGAAAATTAAATGTTTATTATCTGATTGGTACCACGTTTTGGTCACTTTTGCATGTCCAATGCTTAAAGCCATCCATAGTATACAGGTTGTTCCATTTAAAGTGCCACCATTGCTATCTCGAGAACTATAAGAGCTACGAGGTTGGTTAAATTAGCAAAGAACCACCATTTTACAAGACTAATACAATGAGCAAAAAGAATTTTTTTTCAACCAGTGGTTCTCAAAATACACAACTTTCTTATTTTAAATGGGAACGTATGTTTATTTTTAGTTTATTCGATAGAGTATTTTTTTCTGAATTCAGCGATATGTACATATTATATACTAATATAACGAAATAATTGAGACCAATGCATGATCAATTTATATGTATTTTATTTATATCTGGCTGAAACAAGAGTGCTATGGCTAGAAAACATAGACATAATGTTTTGTTTAACATTGTTTGATTATATTTTGTTAAATTTTATTTTCTTAAACTGTCAGTTTTAAGAAGAAAATGAATTGTTTTCTATCCAAAGCACTCTTATTTCAACCAGATATAAATAAAATACAAATAAATCTACCATGCATTTTTCTCAGATATTTTGTTATATTAGTATATGATCTATTTATATCGTTGAATTCAGAAAAAAATACTCTATCGAATAACCTAAAAATAAACATACGTTCCCATTTAAAATAAGAAAGTTGTGTCCCGTATTTTGAGAACCACTGGTCGAAAAAAAAATTTTTTTTGCTCATTGTATTAGTCTTGTAAAATGGTGATTCTTTGCTAATTTAACCAACCTCGTAGATCTTATAGATCTCGAGATAGCAATGGTGGTACGCTTAAATGGAACATCCTGTAGATCCTAAAGCATGAATATGAATATTTTAACAAAAATATCCATTTCAAGAATAGGTAAAATTTGATTTTTTTTTGTAAAAATTCATATAAATATTTACTTCCGCGCCCGAATTTTATAATTCTTGTAAGCGCAATGAACTCACGGTACTTTAAAACTCACCTAGAAATACCTAGAATCTCCAAAACTATTAGCACGTCTTTACTCACGTCTTTACTCTTTCAAAAACAACAAGCGACTGATCATAATCTAACGTTTACAAATACAATTAATGCCTATCTTATTGTATAACAGTTGCATCACACCCTCAATCACTCGCCCAATAAATCCATAATTTTGTAACCAAATTAATAGCTATCGTGTTACGTCTCACCACTACCATCAATACGCCACCCAAGCATCGTAGTATGACGTCACAGGCAGGGTTAGCTTCATTCCTGCAATACCACCATCACGTATCCGTTCCAGAGACACCCTAGGATACAGACAGTCCCGGCTCGTGGATGTTGCTGTAACTCAAACAAAACATTAAAACGTATCCTTAAATACTCCCAGTCAATACACAAGTCTACCTGTGAATTGTAGAGGGTAGATTCGTAACTCGTTTGTCTCATACTCATTCGTTGATGTTCGTATCCACATCAAGCGCGGGACCCACCTTCGCGCTAACACAACCACGGCACGACCTACGAAGGTGGTGTTTCTTCAACCTTCGCAGACGGCCCTAACTTCAGCACGGAACCCACCTTCGTGCTACCACAACCACGGCACGACCTACAAAGGTGGTGTTTGTCCAATCTTCGCAGACGGCACTAACTCCAGCACGGGACCAACCTTCGTGCTAACACAAAGACACCTTATAGGCACTTCATCTCTTTGGAGTGGTCTGCAACCCTAAACCTGAAAATCACACAACTCCGCACACTAGCACTGCACGCTTGTCAATGTACCTTGACAGACTGCAGATCCCTACCACTGTAAATAATAATGTAAGAACGGGGGTGATGCAACAATACAGTTAGTATCTAATACCCTTTTATTGTAATCCACAAAAAAAAAATAAAAAAAAAATCTAATAGATTGCTTACATTCTTCATCATATTTTAGCTAAAAGAAAACATTGCAACGAGAAATTTGCTATTGCAAATGTGTGGTAGGTATTCTAGAATCCAGCCCATGTAGCTTAAATATACAACGTATTTATCAAGAATAGGTAAAATCTGACTTTATTTTTGTAAAAAATCATATAATTATTTGCTTCCGTGCCCGAATTTTATAATTCTTCATCATATTTTAGCTAAAAGAAAACATTGCAACAAGAAAATTGCTATTTCAAGTGTGGTAGGTATTCTTGAATCCGGCCCATGTAGCTTACAATATACTACGTATTCATTTAAATGACACCCGAAAACTAAATGTTTATTATCTGATTGGTACCACGTTTTGGTCACATTTGCATGTCCAATGCTTTAAACGATCCATAGTATAGATCCTAAAGCATGAATATGAATGTTTTAACAAAATTATAAATTTCAAGTATAGGTAAAATCTGACTTTATTTTTGTAAAAAATCATATAAATATTTGCTTCCGAGCCCGAAATTTATAATTCTTCATCATATTTTAGCTAAAAGAAAACATTGCAATAAGAAAATTGCTATTGCAAGTGTGGTAGGTATTCTAGAATCCAGCCCATGTAGCTTATAATATACAACGTATTCATCAAGAATAGGTAAAATCTGCCTTTTTTTTGCAAAAAATCATAGAAATATTTGCTTCCGCGCCCGAATTTTATAATTCTTCATAATATTTTAGCTAAAAGAAAACATTGCAACAAGAAAATTGCTATTTCAAGTGTGGTACATATTCTAGAATCCAGCCCATGTAGCTTAAAATATACACCGTATTCATTAAAATGACACCCGAAAAATGAATGTTTAATATCTGATTGGTACCATGTTTTGGTCACTTATACATGTCCAATGCTTAAAACCATCCATAGCATAGATCCTAAAGCATGAATTTGAATGTTTTAACAATAATATCCATTTCAAGAGTAGGTGAAATCTGTTTTTGTTTTAGTAAAAAATCATATAAATATTTGCTTCCGCGCCCGACTTTTATAAATCTTTATTATAATTTAGCTAAAAGAAAACATTGCAACAAGAAAATTGCTATTTCAAGTGAAGTAGGTATTCTAGAATCCAGCCCATGTAGCTTTCAATATACAACGAATTCATTAAAATGACACCCGAAAATTTAATGTTTATTATCTGATTGGTACCACGTTTTAGGCACTTTTGCATGTCCAATGCTAAAATTATCCATAGTATAGATCCTAAAGCATGAATATGAATGTTTTAACAAAAATATCCATTTCAAGAATAGGTAAAATCTGACTTTTTTTGTAAAAAAACATATAAATATTTGCTTCCGCGCCCGAATTTTATAATTCTTTATCATATTTTAGCTAAAAGAAAACATTGCAATAAGAAAATTGCTATTTCATGTGTGGTAGGTATTCTAGAATCCAGCCCATGTAGCAATTTACAACGTATTCATCAAGAATAGGTAAAATCTGACTTTATTTTTGTAAAAAATCATAGAAATATTTGCATCCGCTCCCGAATTTTATAATTCTTCATCATATTTTAGCTCAAAGGAAACATTGCAACAAGAAAATTGCTATTTCAAGTGAAGTAGGTAATCTAGAATCCAGTTCGCGTAGCTTACAATATACAACGTATTCATTAAGAATAGGTAAATTCTGACTTTATTTTTGTAAAAAATCACATTAATATTTGCTTCCGCGCCCGAATTTTATAATTTTTCATCATATTTTAGCTAAAAGAAAACATTGCAACAAGAAAAATGCTATTTCAAGAGTGGTAGGTTTTCTAGAATCCAGTTCATGTAGCTTACAATATACGACGTATTCAACAAGAATAGGTAAAATCTGACTTTATTTTTGTAAAAAATCATATAAATATTTGCTTCCGCGCCCTAATTTTATCATTTTTCATCATATTTTAGCTAAAAAAAACGTTGCAACAAGACAATTGCTATTTCAATTGTGGTAGGTATTCTAGTCCAGGCCATGTAGCTTACAATATACAACGTATTCATCAAGAATAGGTATATCTGACTTTATTTTTGTAAATTATCGTATAAATATTTGCTTTTGCGCCCGAATTTTATAAATCTTTATCATGTTTTAGCTAAAATAAAACATTGCAACAAGAAAATTGCTATTTCAAGTATGGTAGGTATTCTAGAATGCAGCCCATGTAGCTTACAATATACAACGTATTCATTAAAATGACTCCCGAAAATTTAATGTTTATTATCTAATTGGTACCACGTTTAGGTCACTTTTGCATGTCCAATGCTTAAAACGATTCATAGTATAGATCCTAAAGCATGAATATGAATGTTTTAACAAAAATATCCATTTCAAGAATAGGTAAAATCTGACTTTATTTGTGTGAAAAATCATATAAATATTTGCTTCCGCGCCCGAATTTTATAATTCTTCATCATATTTTGGCTAAAAAAAAACATTGCAACAGAGGTAAAGAGATTGGTAGCAGTGTTTGTCACTATTTTACTCAGCTGAGATAATATACATATTTCTTTGGTTAATCTTTTTTCAGTAAATTTATTTCAACATTTTGTCAGGTATTTATAATTAAGTATTATCAATTTCTTTTAATTTCAAAAAATATATTCAAAATTTACAAATTTTTCACACACGTGCACTGCATTTAACATCACTTATAAAAAGAAATGTTGCTGTGTCAATATGACACAACTGTTTGTTAATTTTTGTGGTTTTTAGGATGAGTGGAAGTCAAAGAGAAGTTTCTCTAGAGGTCCTAAGGTATTCAAGTCCCAAGGACGTCGTGACTATAGAAGAGGAGCTCCTACGTAGCCCAACTCCATCCACTTCTAAATTCGAGTAGTCTATAGAAAAGCTCCGATTGAATGAGCAGAAAAGTAAACTGAGCGGTGCCGCCAGAAAACGCTTTAAGTGGCTCATAAAAAGTGGGCTTAGTGCTGAGGAAGCATGTGTCACAGCCCTTCAACCCATGAAGGATAAGGGTCCAAAACGGACCCGGTCCGAGGAATCAACGCCCAAAATGTCTGTTAAAAGGCAAAAAACAGATGCTAAAGACCAACCCAGCAGTGGTGCTCCGCCATCACCTGATCAGGCTACGCCGTCTGTGAGCTTTAAACAGGCAATCCTGGGCACACGCGTCGGCATCCTGCACTATAATTATCCGGAGGATATTTTAGAAACAGGACAGCTGACGAAAATTCAGGATGCAATCCGGGATTTGATTATTAAAGAAGCTAAAGGCTCTGTGAAGATTAAGTTTCTTGGGACAACCTTTAAGTCTGGATGGCTGAGCGTCAACTGCGCCGACAAAGCCACCGCCGAGTGGCTAATAGGCAAAGTCGACTGTTTAAAGCCTTGGGAAGGAGCCCATCTAAAAGCTGTGGAGGAAAAGGATTTGCCGAAGTCCAGCATTGTAAATGCATATTTCCCTCACAGCAAAAACAATCCAACAGATCAGATATTGAATCTCATAGAGGGTCAAAACGAGGGCATGGATACCCAGTGGAGGATTTTAAAGAGGACAGATGAGGGCTCGGCAGTGCTTCTTACATTGTCCATAGACTCGATGTCCTTAAACACACTTAAAAAAGTTGATTTCAAAATCAGCTACAAATTTGGCCAGACAACGATTAGGCTAAAGGGTAAAAAACCCAACAAAAAGCCTACCGACGTCACTGCCAAAAAAGCCACTACCAGCACTGCTACAGGTAAGCTTAACATAAAAAAGAAGGCAGGAAGTAATGCCACCAATATTAACACTGGAAATTCCAGATTAAAAGTAGGTAAAGGTAAAGAGGCTGCCTCAAAGCATCTAGCCAATCCCACACCTACACACTCCATGACACCACCGGCCGTCGGAATCACGCACAAAGGGAAACAAGTTCCTAGCTGCGACGTGGCTCTGAACAGAACGTGATGTCCAGCAATAATATAAAGATGCTGCAAGTGAATCTTTAACGCTGCAAAACTGCCTCTAATGTGTTGAACAAAACATTCACCACCACTAACACCGATATAGTGCTAGTTCAAGAGCCTTATGTGTATGGAGGCGTAGTAAGGAAACTTACTACACCAGTAGGTAAGCTAACCTACTGTAACGAACCAGATGTCATTCCAAGAGCAGCATTGCTCATTAAGACATCGATTAAATTCGTAACATTAAATAAATTTATATCTAGGGATTTGGTAGCTGTGGAAGCTACACTGGCTATATCAGGAGGTACGCAAGAGGTAATCATTGCATCGGCGTGTTTCCCGGGAGACACGATGGAAGTCCCACCTCCGCTGGTAAGGGACCTGATCTCCTACTGCAAACATAGAAACAGAAATCTCATCCTAGGATGTGATGCAAACGCACACCATACAGTTTGGGGTAGTACGGACATAAATACAAGGGGTGAGTACCTTTTCGAATTTATTTCTAGTACTAACATAGATATATTAAATAGGGATGAAAAACCCACTTTTATAACTAAAAACAGGCGAGAGGTATTGGACATTACGTTAGCCACTCCTCAAATTAGCTCTGAAATATATAATTGGCATGTTTCAAATGAAGCCTCAATATCGGATCATGGATATTTAAGGTTCGAGATAAAGGCTAATAAAGAACTTAAAACTCAAATTCGTATTCCGAAACTAACAGACTGTACGAAGCCTACTTAAAGTGTGAAGTGGAAGAACTTACGAAAATTAATATAAACACAACTGAGGAACTGGAAATAGCCTCTATTGACTTTCATAATGCGCTACACACAGCATATGAAAACAGCTGTACAGTAAAGCTTCGACAAAGTACTAGGAAAGTAATTTGGTGGACCGAGAAGCTAAGTAAACAAAGGGTCACTGTTAGAAAGTTATACAATAAAACCAAAAGTGGCAGCGATGAGAACTGGGAGCAATATAGAAGTGCTCTAACCTCATATAATAAAGAAATTCGCAGATCTAAAAAGAACGGCCACGGTAACTCGCCTTCAAAAAGTCATATCAAAAGATCATACAAATGCTCCTCATGTAATTCATTTGCTGTTATATTTTTACTTATTATCTTATATTTAGATAGATTGTAAAATTCTTAGGAGATACAAAAAAAAAAAAAAAAAAAAAGATCATACGAATGAAATAGGCCTAATAAAGAAACCGGATGGGGCTTTACGACAGATTGAAAGGAAACATTGGAGCTTCTGTTAAGCACACACTTCCCAGGATCGTCGTGGCCAGTTGAGGAGGAGGACAACTCTTCCGCAGCTACAACTAAGCTAAGCTTAATTAACAGTCTTACTACTGCTAATAATATTTTTACAGAAAACAGAGTTGAATGGGCGATAAATACTTTCAAACCCTACAAGACACCTGGTGGAGATGGAATTTTTCCGGCACTTTTGCAGAAATGCATAAAGGATATACTGCCAATACTCTGCGAACTATACAAGGCAAGCCTAAAGTTAGGATACATTCCCACATTGTGGAGGAAAACTTATGTGGTCTTTATACCTAAAGGTGGAGGGCGTTCAATCGTCCAGCCTAAGTCATACAGACCCATTAGTTTATCATCATTTATACTGAAAGGTATGGAAAAGGTCTTAGATCAATGCCTTAGGAATGAAGTGATAACTGCTTCACCACTAAACGTAAATCAATTTGCTTACCAGGAAGCAAAATCGACAACTACGGCTCTCCATAGCCTTGTCAATAAAATAGAAAAAAAAAATGGCAAAAGAAATAGCTCTGGGAATATTTATAGATATTGAGGGTGAGTTTGATAACACCTCCTATAAATCCATTGAAAGAGCTGCTAGGTCAAAAGGTTTCGACCCAGCTGTAGTGGAGTGGATAAAAGCCATGCTGCAAAGTCGAACGATTACAGCCTCGATAGGAGGAGAATCAGTAATGATAAAAACTAACAGAGGATGCCCACAAGGTGGGGTTCTATCACCTCTACTCTGGTGTATTGTCATTGATGACCTCCTAAATAGGCTCAATAAAGCTAGCTATTTTACAAACGGATATGCAGACGACGTTGCAATTATGGTACGAGGGCGTAGTGACAGCACTATCTCGTACCTTACATAAAAAGCTCTAAATCTAGTGCATGAGTGGTGCATGGAACATGAACTTAGTGTAAATCCTACCAAAACTACAATCATCCCCATCACAAAGAGAAGGAAGCTAAATCTTCAAGTTCCCTACTTGAAGGGTACTAGAATTGAATTTTCTACAGAGTTTAAGTATCTAGGAATCATGCTAGACCAAAAATTCACGTGGAACTCACATATCAACAAGATTACGAAGAAATCAGCAGTGGCGTTAGACATATGCCGTCGGCTTCTGGGTAAAAACTGGGGACTACAGCAAAAAATGACCCATTGGGCATATACTAGTGTTGTAAGACCCATGATCACCTACGCGTCACTTGTATGGTGACCAAAAGAGAAACAAATCACAGTACAGGCAACACTGCGGAAACTACAACGCATGGCCTGCCTCAGTATTACAGGTGCTATGAGTACCTGTCCGACTGCAGCATTGGAAGTGATTCTGGGGCTAACACCTCTACACATTCAGGTGAAAAAAGAGACGATGCAACAGGCACTGACTCTCTGCAGAACGATACACTTTATGCCCGGAGATTTCGTAGGCCACTTGAAAATTCTAAGGGAAGTACAACCAGATAAACTGGCCTTGTCTGTCTGTGATAAGATGACAACAAAATACAATTTTAAACAGAAGTATAAGGTTTTTATTGGTAATCGCCTTAAATGGGCAACGGGAAGACCTGTTGAAAGGGATTTTTTGTCCTGGTTCACTGAAGGTTCAAAATTGGATACAGGAGGAACTGTAATAGGTGTGCTTGGCCCAGATTGCCGAATTAAGGGATCCATAGGCACCTGCGCCAAAATTTTTCAGGCTGAGATTTATGCAATAAATCTCTGTGCTCACATAAACCTAGATAAAGGTCTAAAAGGAGCATTAATATATATGTTACATAACCTGAACCAGCAGACTCAGCAGTCCTTACCAGCGGATGTTCCCGCGCCGTACCATGTCAGCTTCATATTACTTGCTTATACAAAAATATGGAAATGTAATATGACAATAGTCTTGATGTAATCACAGAGCAATAAAGATCTCTTATTTGTGAATAAAATAAAATCTTTTTAAAAACTTACATCCTAACACCGTTAAATTAATTGGCGCAGTCGGTAGGATATTGAGAGGAAATTCACCGCGAATAAACCTTCAATATCAATTGTTTACTCAATAACGGAACCGCGACCCGGCAAGAATTCATCGAGAATCCAACAGCCACCATACCTGGAGAACTCCATCGTGGACATCAATCAGGGATGAAGATCATCGCATTGGTTTTGTAAGTTGCTTTCCTATTTATGTCAGACTCCTCGCTTTTTTCTACCTCTTCCACCGCGGAAAATAGTGAAAACGAGTTAGATTTAGATTACCCACAAAGTAGCATAGATACAGATTTAGATTTAACTATAATTAACAATATTTTATCAAACTTAGCTATAGAAGAAAATACTAATTTAATAATGTCGCTAGTACCGAAATTCGAAGCAAAATCATTAGAAATTGTACCTAGATTTGACGGAAATCCATCCGAATTATCCTCATTTCTAGATATAGCAAATGCTTTAATTAAAACCTATTGGGATCCAAAACCAGAAAATATTAATTGTGTCCAGAATATCACTGTAGTTTATGGAATTTACGCAAAATTAACCGGAGTTGCACGCGAGGTATACACCACCTGCATCTCCAAAGATTGGAAAACTGTAAAAGACGCTCTCGTTGCGCATTTTGGCGATCAGCGCGATGAGAATGGTTTATTGTTTGACTTGGATCAGCTCCGTCAAAAAGACGAACCAGCCTTGCAATATTATACGAGAGTAATGTCAAATTTAAGTGCTTTACACAATTACATCGACATTCACGAAACTGATGAAGCCATTCGAACTGTTAAAAAGAATTTTTATAATACCCATGCCCTAAAAATATTTTTAGCCGGTCTAAAGGAACCGTTAGGTTCAACTATTCGGGCCATGAAACCAACCACTTTAGCGGAAAGTAGACAATACATTGTTTCCGAAAATAATATCAGACACTTACAAAAAACTCCAGTTTCGAACAAAATTATTAATCATAAACCTCACCAAGTAAATATGCCAGTCCCGAGACAAATGCAATTCACTCGACCCCCATTACCAATGTCTTATCCACAATTTCAACAATTTCCAAATCAACAACAATTCTTTCCAAGTAACCCTATTCGCTTACAACACAGACCAGTCCATCCCCAAAGATTTTTCACTAACCAACAAGTGTTTGGTAACACAAATCCTAGACCTAACACAACAAATGTTTGGAAACCACAAGGCTCCGCAAACCGCCCTATACAACCAAAACCTACACCTATGAGCGGAATATCTCATGGAACTTTCCCAAAACCTGACTTTAGACAACAAAGACCTCAAAATCAAGGATAACCAAAATTTGTTTCAGAAGAATTATTTAACGTAGAACCAACACAATATTATGACCCTACTAAACATTACTCGTATTACGAAAATTATGAAACCGAAAACGCTGAATATTATCCACAAGACAATTTATACAGCACTGACGAAATCGAAAACATTTACGAACAAGAGCCAATAGAAGAGAATCAAAATTTTCCCCAGTCCAGCCTAAAAGAGAACCAAACATAGAACTACATTCAATATACGACAAAAAAGACCTACCTTTCATTAAAATATCAAATCCACCATTAAAATTACTAATAGATACTGGAGCAACAAAATCTTTTCTAAATCCTGACATTGCGGAAAAATACTTTAAAAATAATATAAAAAAGGAAAATTTCACTATCTCCTCAATATTTCAAACAGCTAAAAGAGACTCTTGCATTGAAATCCCAGCTTTCCCGGAATTTAATGTTAATAAGACCGTAAAATTTTACCTATTTAAATTTCATCATTTCTTTGACGGTTTAATCGGATACGATACCCTAAAAGACTTAAATGTACAATTAGATCTGAACTATTCTCTCTTCAAAACTCCAAATACAGTGTTAAAATTATGCCACTATGAAGCTAGAAGAAAATTATTATTTTTTGCTCGTTTAGAACCAAATACTTTAGAATCATTAAAAATTCCAGACGATATACAAAAGACAGCATTTAACGTGGAACACGGACATTACGAATTCTTAACAACCCCATTTGGCTTAAAAAATGCTCCATCGACCTTTCAAAGAGTTATGGACAATGTCTTGAGAGAATTTCTTAATAAATTTTGTTTTGTATTCATGGACGACATAATAATATATTCATCGTCTCTCCAAGAACATATTGTAAATTTGAAACAAATTTTTCAAAAACTGCGTGAAAGTAATCTCAAAGTACAACCAGATAAATCAGAATTTTGAAAAAAGAAGTAATATTTCTTGGCCATCTAATAACATCAGAAGGAATCAAGCCTAATCCTGCAAAAATCAAAGCTATTCAAAATTATCCTTTGCCGAAAACTACACGCGAAATTAAAGCCTTTCTCGGATTATTAGGTTACTACCGCAAATTTATAAACAATTTTGCAAAATTAACAAAGCCGTTGACTTCATGTTTAAAAAAGGACGCTAAAATTGACACACAAAACCCCGACTATGTAAATTGTTTCAACACATGCAAAAATCTCTTATCAAATGAACCGATATTGCAATACCCTGACTTCAACCAACCATTCAACCTGACAACAGACGCGAGCGACTACGCAATTGGCGCGATATTGTCCCAGGGCAAAGAAGGTTCAGACTTGCCGATAGCTTATGCTAGTCGTACCTTAAATGACACCGAATCTAAATATGCAACTATTGAAAAAGAAACTTTGGCAATCGTATGGGCAGTAAAACATTTTAGACCATACTTATTCGGACGTAAATTTACCATCTACACTGACCATCAACCTTTAGAATGGTTGTTTAAAATGAAAGAACCCAACTCCAAACTTGTGAGATGGAGACTCAAACTAGCAGAGTTTGATTACAAAATTGAATATAAACCAGGCGCGCTAAACAAAAACGCTGACGCATTACCCCGAATCCAAATTAATACAAACGAAACGATAGATAATTCTGGCGGAATATTTGATTATATAAAAGACTTTAACAAAAACTTTGATAACGCGGCACAAGCAGACGGAGATAAAAACCTGGATACAATTTCACTGATAGTACAACCAGACGAAGAGAATAACGATAACGACATATCAGATGACGAGACCGTACACACTAGTAGAGAAAACCCGATTGTAGGAATTCCAATTTGCGACAAACCTGTTAATTTTGGCACAAATCAAATCATCATATCGGAAGTTAATTTTGATCCGAAAAAACCAAAAATTGTAAAATTATTTCAAAATACACAACGTTTTATAGTAGAAATATCAAAAAATAATTTTGTTAAAGACATTATCAATTTTGTTAAAGAATATATCACTCCAAAAGTTAAGTATTGTGTATATTTCGAAGATCCAATCTACGAAAAATTTAGTTCAGTAATACAAAAATATTTTAAGAATTCAGAAATTCAACTTGTAAAATACACCCAAAAGCTTTTAGACGTTGAAGACCCGGACGATATTAAAAACGTTATTCAAAATTTTCATGAGAGTAAAACTAACCATCGAGGACTCGACGAGACTGAAATTCAAATAAAGAAAAAATACTATTGGCCAAATTTGAGAAAATTTGTACAAACATATATCAACGAATGCGAAATATGTTTGAAAACAAAATACGACAGAGTACCATTAAAACCAAAATTTAATATATCCCCTACTCCTACAAAACCCTTCGAAATTTTGCATATTGATTCAATCACTTTGGAAAAACAAAAATTTTTAACAATCATTGACGCATTTTCGAGATACGCCCAAGCTTATAGACTAAACTCTGGACAAGGTATAGAAGTCGTAAACAACCTCATTAAGTATTTTACACATCACGGTATACCTGACCAAATAATTTCGGACAACGGCCTAGAATTCAAAAACTCTCTCATTAAAGAATTATTAGAAGTTCACAAAGTAAAACTTCACTTTATTAGCTCACAACATCCGGAATCTAACGGATTAATCGAAAGGTTTCACTTAACAGTCGTTGAACATATTCGACTATTAAACAATCAAGATGAATACAAAAAAGAACCAATCGAAACAAAAATTAATTACGCATTATTAGCCTATAATAATTCTACTCACTCCGCCACCAAACTTAAACCTTGCGAAATTATAACAGGCCATTTAGATGTAAACTCACCCCTAGATGTCGAATTAGAAAAACAATTAGTTAACAACTATATCATTAATCATAAAGAAAAAATTAAATTGTTATATAATAAAATCAAAGAAACCAATGAGCAATATAAACACAGAACTATTAATTATGCAAATAAAAACCGTGAAGAACTCCCTGAAATTCCCGAAACAGTATTTGTAAAGAACAAGCAAAAACAAAGTAAAACTAACAATAAATTTAAACCAGAAAAAATCGAAACAGTTAACCAACATTTAAAAACGGCAGAAATAAAACCTGAACATGGCAACACTTCCAAAAACATTCACTTAAGTAATATAAAACGACCCAGACAAAAGACTTTTAGTTTTAAAACAAAAAAGAATGATAATGATAATAAATTTAAAATTTTAGAAGACAAGGTAATAAAAAAGCCTTCCTTGTTGCAGACTTGTGACTCTTCACATGACAAAGACACAGGACGTACAAATACGGAACTTAGAAAATAATCCTGGAATCCTTCCTTTCAAGTTAGGTCAAGCCAGAATTAAAACATCCTCCCACACATTCCTACACTACATTGATCTAAAAATTATCAAAAATCGATTGATCTACTAAATGAAAATTTCAATAAATTTAAGAACATAATAGAATCTGCTACACCCGATATTTATAACACTTTGAATAATTACTATGAACATCTTAAATATCAATTAAATACTGTAAACAGAAAATTCAAAACATTCTATCCCGACAAACGTCAAAAACGAGGAATTATTAACCCCCTAGGATCACTTGTTAAATTTATT
The DNA here is from genome assembly GCA_035578165.1 of Stenolophus ochropezus. Taxonomy (NCBI): domain Eukaryota; kingdom Metazoa; phylum Arthropoda; class Insecta; order Coleoptera; family Carabidae; genus Stenolophus; species Stenolophus ochropezus. Next base: position 43,482 of record JAQOWZ010000226.1, read on the forward strand.
ACCGGAAATATGGACAACGACGACGCTCAGGAAATTCACAACTATATTAAAAAGCTACAAACTAATGAAAATAAAATTGTTACCAAATTAAATAAACAAATATCGCTTTCAAAAAATATAATGGCAAACATCAATGAAACAATGACACTCATTATTAATAATCAAAACAATATTGAAAACAGAACAAACTAGCTTATTCAATCAATAAATAAATCAAATTTTGCCTTTTCTCATTATTTGGATGAAAAGAAATTCTGGAACAATTAAAATATAATCTCGATTCAGTATTAAACTATTTAGAAGAGATAGAATATGCAGTATCGTTTGCTATCCTAGAAACTGTACACCCGAGCATTATATCTTATCAGGACTTACAAGATATCATTAAAGAATTACACTCCATTTATGATCATAAACAATTACTATTTTTGAATTCAAATACTAACGATTTATTAAAATATTATCACGTTATCAAAATTAAAGTTCACATCATTAATGAAAAAATTATGTTTTCACTAGATTTCCCCTTAATACATCCTGATACATTTGATCATTATCATCTATTTTCTATTCCTAATTCAAACCAATCAACCATTATTCCACCTGCCACGTACCTATCAATAAGCAACCATGCATACCAATACAGTAACGAAAAATGCACCGATCTACAATCAGAATTCCTGTGTGAAAACACAAATCCTCTTCAACTTCAAAGGGAAGAAGAATGTCTATCCTCAATCCTATCGACTGACACAACAGCTAATAATTGCCAACAAATACCAGTCAAAATCACTGAAAGAGTAATATTGGAAATCAACGAAGCCCATTACATCGGAATATTTCCAAAACAACAGAAAATACAGACATCCTGCAAACAAAATACTATCGCATCCCTTAAAGGAACTTACTTAATCGTGATTCCTCCGAATTGTTCAATTAAAGTATCAACAAATGTCTATGCCAACAGATTAACAATAATACCAGGTCATCCAATGAGCCTCGAAGGGATTATCATGCGAAACTCATCAGTATTACAAGTGGAGAAGTTAAAACTGGACAAGGTGTCCTTAGACAAATTACACCAAATCCAACTTCAAGAAGCACTTCCCATCGAATCAATCGATCTTCACAACAATTTCTCAGTGGGCTCGATCATTGGCGTTACCATCCTTTCGCTTGTGATTATGCTCTATTTTTGATAAAATGTAAAAATGAACTTTTACAGAAAAAGGTAGCTGACCCGAATCCCGCAGCATTTTGCGAAACTCAAGTCGTTCCACCCTAGAGTTTCGTTTCAAGGAGGGAGGTGTTACATAACCTGAACCAGCAGACTCAGCAGTCCTTACCAGCGGATGTTCCCGCGCCATACCATGTTAGCTTCATATTACTTGCTTGTACAAAAATATGGAAATGTAATGTAACCACAGTCTTGATGTAATCACAGAGCAATAAAGATCTCTTATTTGTGAATAAAATAAAATCTTTTTAAAAACTAACATCCTAACACCGTTAAATTAATTTATATAGAAATATAGAGAATGAATCTATCATTTTAGTATGCCGAGCATTCCCTAAAGCTCCGCTGTCAGTGAAAAAAACAAATGCCGATCGATATGAAACAATTATTTCATATTTCCACGTCAGGCTTCACCAAGACCTTTCATTAGATTGCAAACACGATATACTTCTAATATTTTTTTGCAAAAAACAAAAGCCGGTCGACATGAAACATTTTTATCATTTATGTTCCCCAGCCCTCACCGAGACCTTTCATTTGATACTAAACACGACATACTTCTTTCAAATTTCTGCATAAAACAAAAGTCGATCGACATGATACATTTTTATCATATCTACACGCTAGCCCACATCGAGACTTTTCATTTGATACCAAACACTATATACTTGTGACAACCTTTTGCAAAAAACAAAAGCCGATCGACATTGATCATTTTCGTCAATTCTGCACACCAGCCTTTATTGAAACCTTTCATTTGATACCAAACACCACACACTTCTGACAACTTTTTGCAAAAAACAAATACCGATCGACATGGCACATTTTTGTCAATTCTGCACGCTAGCTCTTATCAAGATGTTTCATTTGAGACCATACTTGACACACTTTTGAGAACTTTTTGCAGAAAACAAAAGCCGATCGGAATGGAACGTTTTTGTCAATTTTGTACGCGAGACCTCGCCAAGACCTTTCATTCGATACCAAACACGACATATTTCTGACAACTTGTTGCAAAAAACAAAAGCCGATCGACATGGAACATTTTTGACAATTCTGTACGCGAGCCCTCGCCGAGATCTTTCCTTCGATACCAAACACGACATATTTCTGACAACTTTTAGCAAAAAACAAAAGCCGATCGACATGGAACATTTTTGTCAATTTTGCATTTCTGCTCTTAACGAGACCTTTCATTAGATACCAAACACGATATACTTCTATTAACTTTTTGCATAAAACAAAATCCGATCAACATAGAAAATTTTTAATTCTGCACACCAGTCCTTCCCGAGTCTTTTCATTCGATACCAAACACGACATATTTCTGACAAGATTTTGCAAAAAACAAATTTTAATCGACATAGAACATTTTTGTCTTTCGTGCACACCAGTCCACATTGTGTCGTTTCATTAAAACTCAAGAACGACCTACTTCTAACAACTTTTTGCGAAAAACAAATGCAGGTCGACATGACACATTTTTTTTTGTCATTTCAAAACCGGCTCTTATGGTTTCCTTTGATACCAAATATTTGATTTTTATTTAGTTACTTTATAATTTGGCAACACTGTTTGTATTAAAAAATAGGAGTTAATTTTTAAATTTATAAATTAATATTGTCAACCCTAATAAAACTGCCACCGTCTTCAGTGAAGTTAGTTTAGAAATATTTGGTTTTAATTTAGTTACTTCATCACACATTTAGCAACATTGACTTTTGACATTGGAAACGTCAAAATTTATATTAATTAAATACGTTATATTATAAACTTAAATTAGATGTAACACATTTGCTCAAGTCTATTATTGATGATACTGTTTTTAAATCTTTGATATCAATGTTCTATTAAAAGATATAATCATTAAAAGTTCATAGGCAGATTGTCAAAAGTGACGGATGACGGCGTGATTCTTCTTAAAGTTAGACATGGCCTCTGGGATCTATTGTTTCAGTGTACCAATTTTACGCAATTTTAATTTTTTTAAACAAAAACCACTCACAGTAAAAATATGAGACCCCCAACAGGCACTCCGGCACAATAGACACTACAACTTTGAAAAAAAATTACAGCAATTACTTATATGGGCCAGGAGTTTAAGCTGGACACAGGATCGGTGATCGTCGAGATGAATCCAAATATATATAGATAGATAGTGAATCTATCGTTTTAGTATATAAGACTAGCGAATTCTCGGCTACGCCGAGCATTCCCTAGAGCTCCGCTATCAGTGCAAAAAACAAATACCGATCGACATGAAACAATTATTTCATATTTGCACGTCAGGCCTCACCGAGACCTTTCATTTGATTGCAAACACGATATACTTCTAATAATATTTTGCAAAAAACAAAAGCCGGTCGACATGAAACATTTTGTCATTTATGTAACCCAACTCTCACCGAGACCTTCCATTTAATACCATACACGACATACATCTGACAACTTTCTGCATTAAACAAAAGTCGATCGACATGAAACATTTTTATCATATCTACACGCTAGCCCACACCCAGACTTTTCATTTGATACCAAACACTATATACTTGTGACAACCTTTTGCAAAAAACAAAAGCTGATCGACATAGCACATCTTTCAATTCTGCACGCTTGCCCTCTCCGAGACCTTTCATTTGATACCAAACACGACATACTTCTGACAACTTTTTCATAAAACAAAAGCCGATCGACATGGAACATTTTTGTCAATTCTGCACGGTAGCCCTCAACGAGACTTTTCATTTGATACCGAACACCACACACTTCTGACAACTTTTTGTAAAAAACAAATACCGATCGACATAGCACATTTTTACAAATTCTGCACGCTAGTCCTCTCCGAGACCTTTCATTTGATATCAAACACGATATACTTCTGACGATTTTTTGCAAAAAACAAAAACCGATCCACATAGTACAATTTTGTCAATTCTGCAGGCTAGCCCTCTCCGAGACCTTTCATTTGATACCAAACACGACATACTTCTGACAACTTTTTGCGTAAAACAAAAGCCGATCGACATGGAACATTTTTGTCAATTCTGCACGCTAGCCCTCAGCGAGACCTTTCATTTGAGACCAAACTCGACATATCTTTGAGAAATTTTTGCAAAAACAAAAGCCGATCTTTTTTCTTAATTCTACACGCCAGCCCTTATCGAACCTTTTCATTTGATACCAAACACCACATACTTCTCACAACATTTTCCAAAAAACAAAAGCCGTTCGATATAGAACATTTTTGTTCATTCTGCACGCTAGCCCTCATCGTGACCTAGCCTAATATAACATTCACTGTCTTCAGTAACCTTTCATTTGGGAATATTTGTTCTTTGTTTTGTTACTTTATTAAATATATGGCAACATTGACTTTTGTAATTTGAAAATACCCAAACACGACATTTTCTGACAACATTATGCAAAAAACAAATTCTAATCTACATGGAACATCTTTGTCATTCGTGCACACCAGTCCGTATTGTGTCGTTTCCTTAAAACCCAAGGACGATCTACTTGTAACAACTTTTTACGGAAAACAAATGCAGATTGACATGACACATTTTTTTTGTCATTTTAAAACTGGCCCTTATGGTTTCCTTTCTTTTGATAACAAACACAGCAAAGTATTCAATTTATTTTATTTAGGAATATTTGATTTTTATTTAGTTACTTTATAATTTGGCAACACTGTTTGCATTAAAAACTAGTAGTTAATTTTTAAATTTATAAATTAATATTGTCAACCCTAATACAACTGCCACCGTCTTCAGTGAAGTTAGTATAAGAATATTTGGTTTTAATTTAGTTACTTCATCACACATTTGGCAACATTGACTTTTGACATTGGAATATTTGTTCTTTGTTTAGTTACTTTATTAAACATTTGGCAATATTGACTTATGTAATTCGAAAATACCCAAACACGACATTTTTCTGACAACATTTTGCAAAAAACAAATTCTAGTCTACGTAGAACATTTTGTCATTCGTGCGCACCCGTCCACATTGTGTCGTTTCCTTAAAACCCAAGGACGACCTACTTCTAACAACTTTTTACGGAAAACAAATGCAGATTGACATGACACATTTTTTTGTCATTTTAAAACTTGCCGTTATGGTTTCCTTTCTTTTGATAACACAGTAAAGTATTCAATTTATTTTATTAAGGAATATTTGATTTTTATTTAGTTACTTTATAATTTGGCAACACTGTTTGTATTAAAAAATAGTAGTTAATTTTTAAATTTATAAATTAAGATTGTCAACCCTAATACAACTGCCACCGGCTTCAGTGAAGTTAGTTTAGGAATATTTGGTTTTAGTTTAGTTACTTCATCACACATTTGGCAACATTGACTTTTGACATTGGAAACGTCAAAATTTATATTAATTAAATACGTTATGTTTTAAACTTAAATTAGTTGTAACACCTTTGCTCAAGTCTATTATTTATGAAATTGTTTTTAAATCTTTGATATCAATGTTCTATTAAAAGATATACTCATTTAAAGTTCATAGGCAGATTGTCAAAAGTGACGGATGAAGGCGTAATTCTTGTTAAAATTAGACATGGCCTCTGGGATCCATTGTTTCTAGGCAGCATTTGTGCACAGTTTTAATTTTTTACACGAAAACTACTAACAGTAAAAATATGAGATACCCAAAAGGCACCAGACCTCATTAGCCCCCACATATTAAAAAAAAATTATAATAATCACTTGCATGGTTCAGGCTGTAGGCCTTTACAAATGTTACTCGATGCTCGTGATGAATCTATAGAGAGCGATATGAAAGAAAGTTAATCTACCCTTTTAGTATAGGAGACTAGCGAATTCTCGGCTACGCCGAGCATTCCCTAGAGCTCCGCTGTCAGTGTAAAAAACAAATGCCGATCGACATGAAACAATTTTTTCATATTTCCACGTCAGGCCTCACCGAGACCTTTCATTAGATTGCAAACACGATATACTTCTAATAATTTTTTGCAAAAAACAAAAGCCGGTCGACATGAAACATTTTTGTCATTTATGTACCCCAACTCTCACCGAGACCTTTCATTTGGTACCATACACGACATACTTTTGACAACTTTCTGCATAAAACAAAAGTCGATCGACATGAAACATTTTTATCATATGTACACGCTAGCCCTCTCCGACACCTTTCATGTGATACCAAACACCACATACTTCTCACAACTTTTTCCAAAAAAAAGGCGTTCGATACATAACATTTTTGTTAATTTCCACGCTAGCCCTCATCGTGACCTAGCCTAATATAACATTCACCGTCTGCAGTAACGTTCATTTGAGCATTTTTGTTCTTTTTTTAGTTACTTTATGAAACATTTGGTAATATTGACTTATGTAATTCGAAAATACCCAAACACGGCTTTTTTCTGACAACATTTTGCAAATTCTAATCTATGTAGAACATTTTTGTCATTCGTGCACACCAGTCGGTATTGTGTCGTTTTTTTAAAACCCAAGGACGACCTACTTCTAACAACTTTTTACGAAAAACAAATGTAGATCGACATGACACATTTTTTTTGTCATTTTAAAACTGGCCCTTATGGTTTCCTTTCTTTTGATAAAAAACACAGCAAAGTATTCAATTTATTTTATTTAGGAATAATAATAATAATAATAATAATATTTATTTGTTATAAGAAAATTACAATTTTCTATACAAATAGATTGACAACCAGAATACATGAGCAAATTGAAAAGATGCGCTATGATTCGATTAACTTATAATAGAGCACATATCAGAAATAGCATAAGATTAATATAATGCATTAACAAACTACGGGAATAGCGTAGTATAAATAATAATAATAAAATAAAAAAAAAACAGACCAGATATAGCAAACATATCCTTAAATCCCTATATACATACATACATATAAGTATAATTATACATTTCAAAAAAAAAGAATATAAAAAAAAACTACGCGTTTTTAAAGCGTAAACATTAAAATAGAATACACAGTTAATTTTAGTTATTTTAAATTGGACATTGTACCAAAAAAAAAAAAAAAGTTGAGAATGCTTTCTTCTACTTGCAATAATACAACTAACAGGAACAGATATAGTGAACAAACCTTTAAATTCCTATACACCTACCTACCTATAAGTATAATTATTTATTTCGAAAAAAACTACGCGTTTTTAAAGCGTTAATAGTAAAATAAAATACACAGTTAATTTTATATGTATTAAAATCTCTTAGGAAATAATAGAATTGAAGTTCGTTCATGGTGCTTACGTTAAAGTTTTTCAGATACGCATTTCTGACAGCATTATAAATTGGACACTGTACAAAAAAATGGAAGATACTTTCTTCCACTTGCATATTACAAATAGAACATTGTTCCGTCGAGGAAACTTCATATTTAATATTTTTGAACATGATTCTAAAAATAGATTTATTTGCAAGTCTTAATTGGCTTATAATTTGAGTCTTCACAATTGATTGTTTAAAATCTAAATAATTTTCTCTTTGAGAGTCCATTTTAATTAGTTTATAGTGTGAATTAAACGTTGATTTGTTAAGTCTCTCTAAATCGGCATCAAAAAGTTTTAATTTATAGGAAGAAATAATCTCGTCTATTTCTTTAGTACTAATACATTGTGCTACCCACGCTTCTTCACAATTTTGATTTATTAAAAAAAGTTTAACTTGTGAGACCCAGTTAAACATCAATTTATTGCTTTCGTATTCATCAAGTTGTAGTTACCGATTATATAAAATTCGCGGCAACCTGTCGTCGGCCATTTTTAAGATACAACACCACCAACCTAGAATTCTTTTCCATACTGCAGCAGCCAAATGTGGCAAACCTACCTCAAGCCTTATATAATAATTAGGAGTATTTTTAGCTAACCTCAAAATATTTTTGATGAATTGTAGTTGACACTTTTCAATAGAATTGGAATTCCATGGGCCCCATATCTCTGCACCATACAAAGCTGTAGCGCATATTACCGAATCCAATAATTTCATTTTTTCATTCCATCCTTCAGACTTACCCTTACACAAAATGTGCTTGACATTATTCATTGCTATCACCGCCTTTTTATAATTTTCATTAATTGCTATTGTAAATTTACCTGACGAGGAAAACCAAGTTCCTAAGTAATTGAATTGTGAGACAATTTCAATGGGTGAACCATTAAAAAAAAAAGCGTTTGAAAAGTCCTTACCACGCCCTTTATGAAAATTAATAATTTTAGTTTTATTAATGTTTACTTCTAATTTATTTTTTGTACAATACTGATTTAATATATTTAATTTTTCTTTTACATCAGCTGGAGAATGACAAAGAAGCACTAGATCGTCTGCATAGGCAAGTAAAGTTAGATCATAAAACCCATCAATATTTAGCCCTCTGGTTCCAGAGTTTTTAAAGAAGTTCCAAATATCATTTAAGAATAGTGTAAATAGAAGTGGTGAGAGAATTTCACCCTGCAACACTCCTTGGGAGATATTAATTGGAGGCGATAAAGTGTTGCCGATTTTTATTTGAAGTTGGGCACTGTTATAGAAATTAGATAACATTCTGATTATTTTAGAGGATAAAACTTCTTGATATAATTTGTGCCATAAGATTTCATGGTTGACCGTGTCAAAAGCACGACGAAAATCAATGAAAATAGCAAAAACATTGATTTTCCTAAGTCTTAATTGTAAATGAGTTATTGCTGTTAAAGCAAAAATGTTGTCACGCGTGCCTCTATTCTTGCGAAAGCCTGACTGATTTTCATTTAAAATGACAAAATTCTCACACCATACCTGAATTCTGGAGTAAATAATTTGGGTAAAAATTTTACTTATGGAATTTGTTAAAGCAATGCCGCGATAATTCAGAGGATCATTCTTATCACCTTTCTTGTAAATTAAAAATGTATAAATTTTTGACCATGATCTAGGCATAGATTCTTCATTTAAGATGTTGTTAAACAAATTATGTAAATAATGTTCCCATTTCGGTGTTAAATTTTTATAAAATTCATTTGATAATTCGTCACTACCTGGCGCTTTGTTTGCTTTGCATTTATGAACACTTAATTGCAACTCCTCAAAAGTAATTGGAGTATCAAAATAGGGATGTAGATTATCAAAAAAGTTTATTGGTTTAGAAAGGATTTGGGGGTAAATCGATAAGTAAAATTTTTCCCATTCTTCTAAAGTGATGCTGTTTGCGTAATTATTACCCTTACGTTTAAGTTTCTTAATCGTACACCAAAATTCTGATGCATTCCTTACATTACTTAAATTATTCTTAATTACCTTATAATAAGATGACTTGGCTTTTTTTATGGATTTTAAGTATTCTTTTTTGAACTGTAAGTAAATTAGTAAATTACGATCAGAATAAGATGAGTGATAACATTTCAAAGCCTGTTTACATTTTTTCTTAAGAGTAATACAGTCATAATTAAACCACGGCTTATGAACTGCAGTTGTAGTTTTATTTTTGAAGTTATTTTTTACTTTTAACATACCAGATGCACTTGCCGCTCTTTTGATAGAATATTCCAAGTTATTAGCTAAATCATCACTGTTATTACTGGCAAAGTATATTGAAGCTTGATTGTCTAAGTTATGTCTATATGCAGCAGCTTGATTTTCTGTAAATTTAAATGAAATATGATAATTTTGGTCACCGCCGTTGGATGCTATTTCCTTTTGTACAAAGTGTTTCAAAAATAGTTCGATTACACAAATACTATGCCCAGAATTGCTTAGTGTTGGGTAAGTCATGAATGATGAAATATTTTCAAAGAACTCAATGTTCGACCACGCTAAATCTATAGTGCTTTTGCCCGATTTTGAAATATAAGTGTACTTACCTGGAGTGTCGCCTTTTGTTCTGCCATTTAAGACATAAAAACCCATGACTTCCATCATTTGAACTAGCTTTATTCCACGCTCATTAGTTAAGGTATGAAGAGAATTTCTATTTTCAGTAACACTTGACGACTGCAGTATATCTAAATTGATTTGATTAAGTTGGCCAATGTGGGCGTTAAAATCGCCGATTACCAAAACCTGATGAAATTTAAATGTTTCTGAAATAAATAATAACATATCATGTAACAATTCTATAACTAGAATATCTAAATTAGGTTTAAAATAAACAAAAAAGATTATTAGCTTGTAATTGTGACTACTCATTTCAACTATAAGCCATAAATTGGAAGAATCGATTAATTTAGTTTTATAATTAGTATTTTCATCATTCATTATTAGCAGACCACCACTAGCTCTGCCCAAAGATTTTTCTTTTATAGCTTTGGAAAAAAAGATATTTGAGTATTTATTAAAAGCTTTAGGCAGAGATGGAAGGTCATTGTAGCACCAGGTCTCACAAAGGCACAACACTGTTCCATTTAGCAACAAATTTTGAGATTCAGTGTCTAAATTGTAAATGTTATTTAAACCATTAATGTTCCAAAAATTAATAATTAAAGGTTTGAAATCATACGGATTATTTGAAACGCATTTCCTTGGGGGCTGGCTTGATGATGCGTCTGAGGTCAGGGTGTTGATGGAGAGCACTGGCCTGAGTGAAAAGACAGGTTGTCTGGCTTCATAATTTTCTCATGTTGACGCTCATTGGAAGGACTATCATCGGAAGGTTGGCGTAGCCTTTTTAGGTTATCTTCTATTACGACAATTCGATTTCCTTGAATTTTGGCATTTATTCCACTAACTTTTAACGTCTTCAGTTTTGTAACTAATTCACGGCGATCAGTCTGCTCCTTGGCAGTAAGATCTGGGTTAATAAAAATGCTCGTGTTTTTGAGCTTTTTTTTATTTGCTAAAATCAAGTTTCTGGTTTTTATGGACATTAGAGTTACCAGAACTGGCCGTGGTTTGTTTAAAGCTGCCTTACCCAAGCGGTAAATACAGTCTATATCTTCGTTTCTTAAATTAATATTTAGTTTATCGCAAATAGTGTTTGCCACTATGTTTTCAAGCTCTTGGTTATTGGATTCGGATTCTTGTAGGCCAAAAATGATTAAATTTCTTCTTTTTAGAGATTTTTGAAGAGAATTTATTGATTTTTTCTGTTCTTCGATCACAAATTCCAATTGTTGAACTTGAGTATTAATTTGACACAGAGTAGATTTAAATGCATTAGTATCTTCTTTAATCTGGCTGACATCATTACTAATATCATCCAAAATCTTAATTTTGCTTAAAATCGAATTTATTTTATCTTCCATACTACACACGTGACAGAGCTAGGTTAGGAACACAGCTCACAGATCGACTTTTCCAATTTGTGTGTATTATTATATATTTTCAATATATATTTGTACGCTAAATACTGCGATCCTTCAAATATACGATAAAATTTTTCACTTTTAGCTTAATTGGAGTATTTTAAGTGTTGCTAATCAATTTATTTTATTTAGGAATATTTGATATTTATTTAGTTACTTTATAATTTGGCAACACTGTTTGTATTAAAAAATAGTACTTAATTTTTAAATTCATAAATTAATATTGTCAGCCCTAATACAACTGCCACCGTCTTCAGTGAAGTTAGTTTAGGAATATTTGGTTTTAATTTAGTTACTTCATCACACATTTGGCAACATTGACTTTTGACATTGGAAACGTCAAAATTTATATTAATTAAATACGTTATGTTTTAAACTTAAATTAGTTGTAACACCTTTGCTCAAGTCTATTATTTATGAAATTGTTTTTAAATCTTTGATATCAATGTTCTGTTAAAAGATATACTCATTTAAAGTTCATAGGCAGATTGTCAAAAGTGACGGATGACGGCGTGATTCTTCTTAAAGTTAGACATGGCCTCTGGGATCCATTGTTTCAAGGCAGCATTTGTGCACAGTTTTAATTTTTTACACGAAAACTACTAATAGTAAAAATATGAGACACCCAAAAGGCACCAGATCTCATTAGGCCCCACATATTAAAAAAAAATTATAATAATCACTTGCATGGTTCAGGCTGTAGGCCTTTACAAATGTTACTCGATGCTCGTGATGAATCTATAGAGAGTGATATGAAAGAAAGTGAATCTAGCCTTTTAGTATAGGAGATGGCATGAAAAGATTAAAATTAGATTAATTTTTATAAAAGTTATAATAAATATTAGATAAACTTACTATAATAATTTGTAATAATAATAATAAAATAATGTATGTAAAACAAAATAAATAATAATTTGTATAAACAGTCAAGAAAAATGTTTTAATTGTAAATATAACTTTGTTGAAAACAAATACTTTGTAATATATATTTATATATATTACAATAAAAATGTAATTCAAGATGATTATTTTTAACATGTATTTTTAATCCAATAATATGTATTAAAATTAAAAATAAAAACGAATGAAATAAAACAAATAATTAAAATTATAATGTTTTATTAAAGTAATAATTAAACATATACCTTATAAATTCATCATTTTCAGATTTATTATATTTATTAACTAATTTTACAAAATCAATATGTGTATAACAATTAATTCTAAATAATAAATAAACGAAACAGTAATAATCACAAACTGAAGTTGTATAATCTTGCAATGTGACTGTATTATAAGTCCAGTTAAGTGTATTTCTTTCCAAAAATCCAATATGTTCCTTCACCAAGGGTGGTCGTCCAAAGCTGCCGAAATATGTTCCATTTCCGGCACGATCAATGAATATAGCGATCCAATGTGTTCCGGGCATCGTATCAGGGTCAGTATTAACAATTAGAGAACATGGAAAGTTTACATGTTGTGGTAATTTGTTTGCAGCATATACTCCATAATGACTTGTGTTTTTCTTAAAATATTTTTGAAATACTGTTCTTATAAATGCAGCATTCATGTCTGTGTGAATGTTACAGTCAAACTAATTTCTCTGCTTATATGTTCCGGAATATATGTAAGTATCAAAATACATAATTTCCCTTTACACTTTGTTGTTTTATAATTTATAAATTTTATAAACTAAGTACCATAATCAACAATTACATTTCTATTTTTGTCAATTTCAATAATATTGTAGCGAGCCCAGGGTCGCGGCGCGGGCGGCGGCCGCTATCGAACAGGTCAGAACACGTCCGTCCGCTCCCCATTGTTTTGATTTTCAGAGAACTGGCGAATATTCTAGAATGATGGGTTTTAATATAAATACCTGGAGCAAAAGATCGCGAGGACAGTCTGGTATCGATACGTGTAGTGAACAGATGGTGATATAAATAAAGAGTGATATGGATGTTGTTGAAATGAATGTTGCGTAGTTCTGATTGTTTAAATAAATTATCTTAGTGTTTAAGTCTTTATTGATATATGTTAGTCTTAAATTAGTGTTTATATTTGTTAATTCTTAGTGTTAGTTATTTTTCATTATTCTTTATAATTCATATTTATTTTATTAAACATAGTTATATAAATATTAGTGTTTTAATCAATTTTACACTTTACCTAAATAAATAAAACGTTACAATATTGTTAAATTCTGCGTAATTAACACAATTAACTGTTTCCGTAAGTGCGGCTCATTTCAACACCATGCAATTAAATTTTTTCTTGGTTGAAAATGTCGACAGGGAGATGACCAATCATATCAACATTTTTACTTTACTTTTATTTGAATGTAGCCAATTATTAACGGGTGCAACATTATCTGGTTCCAACAAAGCAGTGTTATCAGCTTTAATAATTTTTGCATTTAAATAAATCATAGTTTATGATAAATCAACATATTCTTCTCCATGACCAAGAATTACAAATTCTAAGGGCCCGTCTTCTGTAATTGACGACAAAGGTTTGTAATTTACCCATTTGCCACTTTCAATACTAGTTTGTGTAGGAGGTACGGAAAATAAATCTAATTCAGTTTTCACACATTCACAGGATTGAGCGTGCAAAAATGCCATTTTAATCAAATATATCTGTCTGTCTCGAAAGTTTTTTGTTCTTTACTGTACTGCGTGAAGTTGTAGAATTAATACATTTCATAGATGATCGCTTCTTTTTATAACCTGATCCATTCATTATCTTTTTAATTTTGTCATCAACTTTACGTTTTAAATTAACTCCCGCCTCTCCAATACGCTTCTTGAATGATTCTTTCGGTGAATGATTCTCACTCAAATCACCCAAAAAATTAATTCCTTTGTTTAATGCTTCTTTACCAATTGCTCCTACACCTTTCCGTATTAATGGTAAAATATTTCTAAACAATCGACTAAAGAAACTTCCTATTCCATGACCACGTTGAAATTGATTTCCTCTATATACTATCCCTATGCCACTACCTGCCTGTAAATTATAATATTCTTGATACGGACAAGTTTTCATTATGATCGTCGAAAATGGAGTTTCACGCTTAAAATCCCAAATTGAAATGGCGCTGCGAATCCATCATGAGTCCTTATATCTATTTCTATATTTGAAAATTCTCTTCTTAAAACAGGAATAAAATGTGGTTGAGCATATGTAATCATTTCATTAGATCCAAAAACATATTTGTCATTTTTAACGTGGACAATTCTTAACAGCGGAGTTACAACATTGCCTACCAATTGAGGTTCAGTGATATCGCAGTAAATATATAATTGTGGTGGTATACCTAATTTTAAATTAGGTAAATTAACTGAAGTTTTTTGTTGACATATATCTGTAAACGGTGGATAACCTAGTTGGAGTTCTAACCAGTGAGATAACTTCATACAACAAACGTTTGCAACTTTGAATCTTGCTATTACTCGTTTTTCTTCTTTGTCATAGGTAAACGCTACGTATTTATTAATCATAGTATGATGATTTATATCATGTTATACACTACCAATGCTTTCATAATTTTTTGAAGGAATTTTCCCTATAAATACATTTGTTTCTTGTTTATCATTTTTTTATCGAAATATTAACTTTATTTTTGCGTTCATTAACATTATAGAAAGAACATAGATATATAATTTCAGATAATGCTACTTCCCAAGATCCAATTAATTTGATGTTTTGAGGTAATTAAGTCGTAAAACGTGTAGTTCTATTATCAGGAAAATATTGCATTGAACTATTACTAGGTAATGTTATAAAAAATTCTTTTTCATTCAGTTCATAAACGAACTGTATTTGCTGGTATCCAGGAATTAAATTTATCACTATATCCTCTCCACTTAACAAACAATTTCTTTCTGTTGCCTGTGCCTTTTGTCTCCAATATTTTATCTATATTATAGGATGTATCAGATTCAATATACACTCGTTGCAATTCACTTTCGTAGAAAGTGCCCTCTATAAAGTCATTATTTAAATCTTTTAATTTATAAACAACCGGGATCCTGTTACTAATATCATGTATTTTAAACAATTCTTCGCTCCAGTTTGATTCATACCCCATTTCAAACAAATTTTTGTATTTAGATATTCTAAAAATATCATCAATTTAAAATTTTCCTCGATTCTTTGTTATGTTTTGTTTAACTTTATTTTGATTTCTCCATAATTCCAGTACATTATTTTCATTTACTTCACAAGGGGCTATTTTTATTGAACGATGTTTGGTCTTATTGTAAGCAGTACCCAGATTTTCTAATACATCTACATATCTGTATGTATTCTTGTATGTACAGTAACGATACATTTTTGTTTTTAATGTTCTGTTAAATCATCGTTCTCATTTAAAAATGATCTTACTGATTTGGTAATAAATTCTGAGCCCTTGTCAGTTTATAAGAAAATTGCTTTTCTTTCATTAAACAATGTTTTAAGTGCTTGGATGACAAACCCAGGTGTCGTATCTTTTAAAGAAAATGCCCAAGCATATCTGCTGAATATATCAATGACTGTTAAAATATATTTGTAACTATCGTTAAAACGACTTAGCTTGCGCATATCACAAAGATCTGCCTGAAATATGTCGTTTATATTTGACACCTTATATTTATTTCTTGTAAAATGTTTTCGAACAAGTCTGTGTAACGTATATGCGTCCTGTGAGCTAATCCATTTCCGTATTTCTTTTGCTTTATTTTTATTTTTCACGGAATTTATAAGATTATGAAATCCTGAAAAACCGGCTGGGTTTGATGTATCAAAGTAAATATTAGACAATATATTATTCATTTTAAAATGTATATTGTTTCCACTCTTTTCTTGACCTGACTTTCACTGATTCGTTGTCGGTTTCGTCGTCCAAAAATGATTATCTTTTTTTACTTTTAGTTCTAGGAGTGGCCGAAACAGATTTTGATAGAAAATATTTCTTTCTTTGAGGGTTATTTATTAATTCTGTTGGAAAATTTATTTCCTTTAATGCATATAAAAATGTTTCCCAACCAGGAGGGTTGCTACGTTTTCTATTTCCAACAGTATCGGCAACTAAACCTAATATGTTTGAGTTTGGAATTTGTTTTTCGTAAACTGAGACAATGCCCTTCTTATCCCATGTATCTAGTTTCAATTTTTGCAATATTAAACGAGCCTTTTCTTAAAGAGATTTACGAATAATATTTATTATATTTCCATCATCATCGTCATCGTCATCTTGCTTCTTTACAGGTACTCGTGTTTCTGAGGAAATCTCGTGTTCGATAGCTACTTTTATAGGTTCTCTACTTTGTTTTTGAAAATATAAATATCTTTGTGAAATTTCTTGATACTTGATCCATATTTCATATTCCGATATTTTAGAACTTAAAATAATTTTCATATCTTTATCCAGCTGATTAGTTATAGATTCTTCTTCTTCTTTTATATTGCTACGTAAGCGATTCAAATTTTCCGGAGATATTAAAACCATTTTCTTTGTATGCTCCATTTTTAATTTTTAAATAAACTACGTAGTACACCAGTTAAAAACGGTGCTAATAAAAAAGGTAGAAAGGCGCCACCTGATTGAACTAATACGCGGTTTTTAGTTTTTAAGTTATCACCATGTTTTGTTTGCTTTCTTAAAACGTTTTTCTGTCGTCCTAGTGAAGCTTGCTGCTTTTGACTGAGAGGAACTGTACCATGCATAATATTATAAACACATTCACAAATACATTTAACTGAATTACAATCAGTGTTTTTTAACAACGCTAATCTATCCTTCGGTCTTAATTTGTGCAGGGCGCGCAAGAGCTCCGCATTGTTAATAACCGTTTTACTCATTTTTAGGAAATAATCTCTGGTAAATTTTTATTCCCGTATTTATGCAATTTTTTGGGTAAGTAAATGTATGTCAGATCATCACGTGATGTACGATATCGCAGCCAATCAGGAGTGCTTTGTTTAAGATCAAAAATTATGTACCCATAAGGCTCAGATGTTGCATCATTGTATGCATCCTGCACGAATTTAACATTTTCAGGGCATATTTGTCGTGATAAATGTAAGATTTGTGCTTTGTCTCGAGGATTTTTAAAATTAATTATGTAATTTGCATTTAAATATATATCTCTTTGGCCTTTTCCTTGATGAAATAAATTTTGCGTAAGAAAAAATACGGATAAATTTTTATGATGAGACCATTTAGTAAATATATCTACAACACGTTCGTCTGCCTCTTTCATTAAATCATCGATTATCATAAGTTGAGGATCTCTTCCGTTAATATTTTCGATGTCTGGTAATCCTTCGACAAATTCCACACCTTTTATAGTATTATATAAATTTTGCCATGTTCCATAATGCCAATAAATTTTAGTAAACTCAGTATCACTCGTATTATTTAGATTAGAAACAAAGCTGTTTACAAAATACGACTTTCCACTGCCTGAGGGGCCAGCAATTATAGCCGAGAAAGGATGTTTGAATTTTGTACACATGTTTACAATTGGAAATTAAGAATAACACTAACATATTTTTATTTAGTGTTTCATTTATAAGATGAAAGGTATGTAAGGAAATAATGAAACATGTAATATAATTTATTTATTTTTATTGAGTATAGTAAATTATACAATTACATTTTATGTTCAACAAATTCTATTAACCTAGCTTGTTTTCCTGTGCCATAGGCTTTTATTCCGGTATATTTAATAGACCATCTTGCAACAGATTTTTTCAAATCAGAAATGTCTTCGTCAGTTAAATCATCGAATCTAGCAGGGAGATACGTTATAAATTCTTCACACTCCGCAATTATTTTTCTTCCATAGCTTGTTTTAACTGCTTTAATGTCGACTAGCTTGTATTTCTTTCCCTTTTCCAAGTCGATAACTCTCACTCGGGGTTTTACATCGGTTAATTGTCCTTTCTGATTCAACTTCGAAAAATCCGTTTCTGTAAATAAATATTAAAACAGATTATAGAAACTAACAAATACATACAGTATTTTGAAATAATCGTACCTGAATAAGCTAGGTGTTTTCGACAACTTCTCTTCTAACAGAATAAACTGTCGAAAACAAAACTTCTATTTATAACCACAAACACTAGCTATAATAATATACGGGCCGCCATATTGGTCTGCATTCCAAAACCGGCCGCCATATTGGTCTGCATTCCAAAACGCAGAAAGTGGGTTATCTTACTACTGCAGTTACCTAATATATTAGAAAATATTTTTAAAAGTTCAGATAAAATTTACTTAAAAGGAATTGCAAAAAAGAAAATAATTCAAGAAATTCTACGTAGAGATGATTTAATAGAGTTAGCGGATCTAGAATGCCCATCGTTATTAAAATTGTCAGATAATAAACACGTCCCGTGCTGTGTATTACCGCCATCGCATGAACGCATGGTTTGTGCTGTGCGAAATGTGTATCTTTTGAAACAATGTTTTATTGAAAATATTAAAAATGAATGCTGCGCAGATAGAAACGATCTTCCAAAGAAATTTCCAAAATTCGGGACACTATGGAGTTTATGCCGCAAATAAATTACCATACCGAGTGAATTATCCATGCACAATTATTGTTAATACCGATCCTGACACCAGACCTGGTCTACACTGGATCGCTATTTTTATAGATCGTAATGGTCATGGAATGTATTTTGACAGTTTTGGAAGATCTCCTCTGGTCAAATATCACGAAGAATTTTTAAAACGCAACACGAAAACATGGACATACAATACAGCTGCTCTACAAGATTATACTACAACAGTTTGCGGTTATTACTGTTTAGTGTATTTGTTATTTAGAATAAATAATTATAAGCATCATGATTTTGTAACATTATTTAATAAATGTAATAAATATGAAAAGGACAAATTAATAAGATATATGGTTAATTATTATTTTGATAATTGTTTTTAGAATGTTTATGTATATTTTAAGTTTGAATAATAATAAATATTGTTCTTAAGTTTCAAATATAAAAGTTTTTATTTTAAATATTTACAAATAATTATCCGTAATAACATAATTAATTTTTTACATATCTAATCTTATTTTTTTCATTCCATATGGTACCGACCCTATACTATCATCTAACCTACGTTTCATAAAACTAACGCTGAATTTTTTCTCTTCTTTTTTAGTAACTACACTATGGTCAGGCATACATCTAATATTACAACTAGTAATAACGGGATTTATATTACTATTTCCTAACACTAAGTCCTTTAAGCAATCAAAATTATTTTTTTTTAGAATTTTTATAATTTAAAGTAAAGCCCTTTATTTTACAAACTTCAGTACTACTTTAATTCAGAGGGCAATATGTTTTATACGCGTAATTTTTAGGACCACCACATACAAATTCACTTATGTAGGTTCCTGAACCTAAAAAAGCTAATTCATCTGTTAGGTCGCCCAAAAAATTACCCGTAGCTGGTTCATATTGACCTGGTGACTGAAAGTAAATAGTGGAGTCTGTATCGTAATACAGAACTCTATTATTTAAAGGGTGTAAATACTTGTATAGTTCGAGACGGGCTTTGGCGGTTGTGTACGCAGCGATCACAACATTCACTGTCGGGAACTGATCCACAGCTTCATTTTGATATTTCCAATTTACATACACCATTTTAACACCTGCTGGTATAATTTTGTTGACAATAACAGCGGGATTAGCCCATAACTCTTAGAGTTCTTCAGCTGATGCTACTGTTGTTGTACGCTGTCGGTTCTCAGCTTGTGCAAATTTACCTATTACAATAAAACATATAAATTATTTATTATGATAAAAATATTGAATTAATAACGTACCCCATAGAGAATTCAAGGATATTTTAGCAACTGCTCGTTTTCCTGGGTTCTTCTCAATCATGTTGGCATCAAGCTGAACACCCTCATTTGAGAAAAATTCTTTTATATATGCGGCTTTTGATTCGTCGGTGGTACATTCGGCAGGATATCCTGATGCCTCTTGTTTTATTTTTAAAAAGCTATCGATGTATTCAACAAATAAACCCCCCTTTTTTGTTGTTTTACAATATTGAGTCGTCTGCACTTTAATTATTTTGTAGCCGTTTTTATGGATTTTAAGTATTCTTTTTTGAACTGTAAGTAAATTAGTAAATTACGATCAGAATAAGATGAGTGATAACATTTCAAAGCCTGTTTACATTTTTTCTTAAGAGTAATACAGTCATAATTAAACCACGGCTTATGAACTGCAGTTGTAGTTTTATTTTTGAAGTTATTTTTTACTTTTAACATACCAGATGCACTTGCCGCTCTTTTGATAGAATATTCCAAGTTATTAGCTAAATCATCACTGTTATTACTGGCAAAGTATATTGAAGCTTGATTGTCTAAGTTATGTCTATATGCAGCAGCTTGATTTTCTGTAAATTTAAATGAAATATGATAATTTTGGTCACCGCCGTTGGATGCTATTTCCTTTTGTACAAAGTGTTTCAAAAATAGTTCGATTACACAAATACTATGCCCAGAATTGCTTAGTGTTGGGTAAGTCATGAATGATGAAATATTTTCAAAGAACTCAATGTTCGACCACGCTAAATCTATAGTGCTTTTGCCCGATTTTGAAATATAAGTGTACTTACCTGGAGTGTCGCCTTTTGTTCTGCCATTTAAGACATAAAAACCCATGACTTCCATCATTTGAACTAGCTTTATTCCACGCTCATTAGTTAAGGTATGAAGAGAATTTCTATTTTCAGTAACACTTGACGACTGCAGTATATCTAAATTGATTTGATTAAGTTGGCCAATGTGGGCGTTAAAATCGCCGATTACCAAAACCTGATGAAATTTAAATGTTTCTGAAATAAATAATAACATATCATGTAACAATTCTATAACTAGAATATCTAAATTAGGTTTAAAATAAACAAAAAAGATTATTAGCTTGTAATTGTGACTACTCATTTCAACTATAAGCCATAAATTGGAAGAATCGATTAATTTAGTTTTATAATTAGTATTTTCATCATTCATTATTAGCAGACCACCACTAGCTCTGCCCAAAGATTTTTCTTTTATAGCTTTGGAAAAAAAGATATTTGAGTATTTATTAAAAGCTTTAGGCAGAGATGGAAGGTCATTGTAGCACCAGGTCTCACAAAGGCACAACACTGTTCCATTTAGCAACAAATTTTGAGATTCAGTGTCTAAATTGTAAATGTTATTTAAACCATTAATGTTCCAAAAATTAATAATTAAAGGTTTGAAATCATACGGATTATTTGAAACGCATTTCCTTGGGGGCTGGCTTGATGATGCGTCTGAGGTCAGGGTGTTGATGGAGAGCACTGGCCTGAGTGAAAAGACAGGTTGTCTGGCTTCATAATTTTCTCATGTTGACGCTCATTGGAAGGACTATCATCGGAAGGTTGGCGTAGCCTTTTTAGGTTATCTTCTATTACGACAATTCGATTTCCTTGAATTTTGGCATTTATTCCACTAACTTTTAACGTCTTCAGTTTTGTAACTAATTCACGGCGATCAGTCTGCTCCTTGGCAGTAAGATCTGGGTTAATAAAAATGCTCGTGTTTTTGAGCTTTTTTTTATTTGCTAAAATCAAGTTTCTGGTTTTTATGGACATTAGAGTTACCAGAACTGGCCGTGGTTTGTTTAAAGCTGCCTTACCCAAGCGGTAAATACAGTCTATATCTTCGTTTCTTAAATTAATATTTAGTTTATCGCAAATAGTGTTTGCCACTATGTTTTCAAGCTCTTGGTTATTGGATTCGGATTCTTGTAGGCCAAAAATGATTAAATTTCTTCTTTTTAGAGATTTTTGAAGAGAATTTATTGATTTTTTCTGTTCTTCGATCACAAATTCCAATTGTTGAACTTGAGTATTAATTTGACACAGAGTAGATTTAAATGCATTAGTATCTTCTTTAATCTGGCTGACATCATTACTAATATCATCCAAAATCTTAATTTTGCTTAAAATCGAATTTATTTTATCTTCCATACTACACACGTGACAGAGCTAGGTTAGGAACACAGCTCACAGATCGACTTTTCCAATTTGTGTGTATTATTATATATTTTCAATATATATTTGTACGCTAAATACTGCGATCCTTCAAATATACGATAAAATTTTTCACTTTTAGCTTAATTGGAGTATTTTAAGTGTTGCTAATCAATTTATTTTATTTAGGAATATTTGATATTTATTTAGTTACTTTATAATTTGGCAACACTGTTTGTATTAAAAAATAGTACTTAATTTTTAAATTCATAAATTAATATTGTCAGCCCTAATACAACTGCCACCGTCTTCAGTGAAGTTAGTTTAGGAATATTTGGTTTTAATTTAGTTACTTCATCACACATTTGGCAACATTGACTTTTGACATTGGAAACGTCAAAATTTATATTAATTAAATACGTTATGTTTTAAACTTAAATTAGTTGTAACACCTTTGCTCAAGTCTATTATTTATGAAATTGTTTTTAAATCTTTGATATCAATGTTCTGTTAAAAGATATACTCATTTAAAGTTCATAGGCAGATTGTCAAAAGTGACGGATGACGGCGTGATTCTTCTTAAAGTTAGACATGGCCTCTGGGATCCATTGTTTCAAGGCAGCATTTGTGCACAGTTTTAATTTTTTACACGAAAACTACTAATAGTAAAAATATGAGACACCCAAAAGGCACCAGATCTCATTAGGCCCCACATATTAAAAAAAAATTATAATAATCACTTGCATGGTTCAGGCTGTAGGCCTTTACAAATGTTACTCGATGCTCGTGATGAATCTATAGAGAGTGATATGAAAGAAAGTGAATCTAGCCTTTTAGTATAGGAGATGGCATGAAAAGATTAAAATTAGATTAATTTTTATAAAAGTTATAATAAATATTAGATAAACTTACTATAATAATTTGTAATAATAATAATAAAATAATGTATGTAAAACAAAATAAATAATAATTTGTATAAACAGTCAAGAAAAATGTTTTAATTGTAAATATAACTTTGTTGAAAACAAATACTTTGTAATATATATTTATATATATTACAATAAAAATATAATTCAAGATGATTATTTTTAACATGTATTTTTAATCCAATAATATGTATTAAAATTAAAAATAAAAACGAATGAAATAAAACAAATAATTAAAATTATAATGTTTTATTAAAGTAATAATTAAACATATACCTTATAAATTCATCATTTTCAGATTTATTATATTTATTAACTAATTTTACAAAATCAATATGTGTATAACAATTAATTCTAAATAATAAATAAACGAAACAGTAATAATCACAAACTGAAGTTGTATAATCTTGCAATGTGACTGTATTATAAGTCCAGTTAAGTGTATTTCTTTCCAAAAATCCAATATGTTCCTTCACCAAGGGTGGTCGTCCAAAGCTGCCGAAATATGTTCCATTTCCGGCACGATCAATGAATATAGCGATCCAATGTGTTCCGGGCATCGTATCAGGGTCAGTATTAACAATTAGAGAACATGGAAAGTTTACATGTTGTGGTAATTTGTTTGCAGCATATACTCCATAATGACTTGTGTTTTTCTTAAAATATTTTTGAAATACTGTTCTTATAAATGCAGCATTCATGTCTATGTGAATGTTACAGTCAAACTAATTTCTCTGCTTATATGTTCCGGAATATATGTAAGTATCAAAATACATAATTTCCCTTTACACTTTGTTGTTTTATAATTTATAAATTTTATAAACTAAGTACCATAATCAACAATTACATTTCTATTTTTGTCAATTTCAATAATATTGTAGCGAGCCCAGGGTCGCGGCGCGGGCGGCGGCCGCTATCGAACAGGTCAGAACACGTCCGTCCGCTCCCCATTGTTTTGATTTTCAGAGAACTGGCGAATATTCTAGAATGATGGGTTTTAATATAAATACCTGGAGCAAAAGATCGCGAGGACAGTCTGGTATCGATACGTGTAGTGAACAGATGGTGATATAAATAAAGAGTGATATGGATGTTGTTGAAATGAATGTTGCGTAGTTCTGATTGTTTAAATAAATTATCTTAGTGTTTAAGTCTTTATTGATATATGTTAGTCTTAAATTAGTGTTTATATTTGTTAATTCTTAGTGTTAGTTATTTTTCATTATTCTTTATAATTCATATTTATTTTATTAAACATAGTTATATAAATATTAGTGTTTTAATCAATTTTACACTTTACCTAAATAAATAAAACGTTACAATATTGTTAAATTCTGCGTAATTAACACAATTAACTGTTTCCGTAAGTGCGGCTCATTTCAACACCATGCAATTAAATTTTTTCTTGGTTGAAAATGTCGACAGGGAGATGACCAATCATATCAACATTTTTACTTTACTTTTATTTGAATGTAGCCAATTATTAACGGGTGCAACATTATCTGGTTCCAACAAAGCAGTGTTATCAGCTTTAATAATTTTTGCATTTAAATAAATCATAGTTTATGATAAATCAACATATTCTTCTCCATGACCAAGAATTACAAATTCTAAGGGCCCGTCTTCTGTAATTGACGACAAAGGTTTGTAATTTACCCATTTGCCACTTTCAATACTAGTTTGTGTAGGAGGTACGGAAAATAAATCTAATTCAGTTTTCACACATTCACAGGATTGAGCGTGCAAAAATGCCATTTTAATCAAATATATCTGTCTGTCTCGAAAGTTTTTTGTTCTTTACTGTACTGCGTGAAGTTGTAGAATTAATACATTTCATAGATGATCGCTTCTTTTTATAACCTGATCCATTCATTATCTTTTTAATTTTGTCATCAACTTTACGTTTTAAATTAACTCCCGCCTCTCCAATACGCTTCTTGAATGATTCTTTCGGTGAATGATTCTCACTCAAATCACCCAAAAAATTAATTCCTTTGTTTAATGCTTCTTTACCAATTGCTCCTACACCTTTCCGTATTAATGGTAAAATATTTCTAAACAATCGACTAAAGAAACTTCCTATTCCATGACCACGTTGAAATTGATTTCCTCTATATACTATCCCTATGCCACTACCTGCCTGTAAATTATAATATTCTTGATACGGACAAGTTTTCATTATGATCGTCGAAAATGGAGTTTCACGCTTAAAATCCCAAATTGAAATGGCGCTGCGAATCCATCATGAGTCCTTATATCTATTTCTATATTTGAAAATTCTCTTCTTAAAACAGGAATAAAATGTGGTTGAGCATATGTAATCATTTCATTAGATCCAAAAACATATTTGTCATTTTTAACGTGGACAATTCTTAACAGCGGAGTTACAACATTGCCTACCAATTGAGGTTCAGTGATATCGCAGTAAATATATAATTGTGGTGGTATACCTAATTTTAAATTAGGTAAATTAACTGAAGTTTTTTGTTGACATATATCTGTAAACGGTGGATAACCTAGTTGGAGTTCTAACCAGTGAGATAACTTCATACAACAAACGTTTGCAACTTTGAATCTTGCTATTACTCGTTTTTCTTCTTTGTCATAGGTAAACGCTACGTATTTATTAATCATAGTATGATGATTTATATCATGTTATACACTACCAATGCTTTCATAATTTTTTGAAGGAATTTTCCCTATAAATACATTTGTTTCTTGTTTATCATTTTTTTATCGAAATATTAACTTTATTTTTGCGTTCATTAACATTATAGAAAGAACATAGATATATAATTTCAGATAATGCTACTTCCCAAGATCCAATTAATTTGATGTTTTGAGGTAATTAAGTCGTAAAACGTGTAGTTCTATTATCAGGAAAATATTGCATTGAACTATTACTAGGTAATGTTATAAAAAATTCTTTTTCATTCAGTTCATAAACGAACTGTATTTGCTGGTATCCAGGAATTAAATTTATCACTATATCCTCTCCACTTAACAAACAATTTCTTTCTGTTGCCTGTGCCTTTTGTCTCCAATATTTTATCTATATTATAGGATGTATCAGATTCAATATACACTCGTTGCAATTCACTTTCGTAGAAAGTGCCCTCTATAAAGTCATTATTTAAATCTTTTAATTTATAAACAACCGGGATCCTGTTACTAATATCATGTATTTTAAACAATTCTTCGCTCCAGTTTGATTCATACCCCATTTCAAACAAATTTTTGTATTTAGATATTCTAAAAATATCATCAATTTAAA
The DNA here is from genome assembly GCA_035578165.1 of Stenolophus ochropezus. Lineage (NCBI taxonomy): Eukaryota > Metazoa > Arthropoda > Insecta > Coleoptera > Carabidae > Stenolophus > Stenolophus ochropezus. The sequence continues at coordinate 70,237 of JAQOWZ010000226.1, forward strand.
ATTTTCCTCGATTCTTTGTTATGTTTTGTTTAACTTTATTTTGATTTCTCCATAATTCCAGTACATTATTTTCATTTACTTCACAAGGGGCTATTTTTATTGAACGATGTTTGGTCTTATTGTAAGCAGTACCCAGATTTTCTAATACATCTACATATCTGTATGTATTCTTGTATGTACAGTAACGATACATTTTTGTTTTTAATGTTCTGTTAAATCATCGTTCTCATTTAAAAATGATCTTACTGATTTGGTAATAAATTCTGAGCCCTTGTCAGTTTATAAGAAAATTGCTTTTCTTTCATTAAACAATGTTTTAAGTGCTTGGATGACAAACCCAGGTGTCGTATCTTTTAAAGAAAATGCCCAAGCATATCTGCTGAATATATCAATGACTGTTAAAATATATTTGTAACTATCGTTAAAACGACTTAGCTTGCGCATATCACAAAGATCTGCCTGAAATATGTCGTTTATATTTGACACCTTATATTTATTTCTTGTAAAATGTTTTCGAACAAGTCTGTGTAACGTATATGCGTCCTGTGAGCTAATCCATTTCCGTATTTCTTTTGCTTTATTTTTATTTTTCACGGAATTTATAAGATTATGAAATCCTGAAAAACCGGCTGGGTTTGATGTATCAAAGTAAATATTAGACAATATATTATTCATTTTAAAATGTATATTGTTTCCACTCTTTTCTTGACCTGACTTTCACTGATTCGTTGTCGGTTTCGTCGTCCAAAAATGATTATCTTTTTTTACTTTTAGTTCTAGGAGTGGCCGAAACAGATTTTGATAGAAAATATTTCTTTCTTTGAGGGTTATTTATTAATTCTGTTGGAAAATTTATTTCCTTTAATGCATATAAAAATGTTTCCCAACCAGGAGGGTTGCTACGTTTTCTATTTCCAACAGTATCGGCAACTAAACCTAATATGTTTGAGTTTGGAATTTGTTTTTCGTAAACTGAGACAATGCCCTTCTTATCCCATGTATCTAGTTTCAATTTTTGCAATATTAAACGAGCCTTTTCTTAAAGAGATTTACGAATAATATTTATTATATTTCCATCATCATCGTCATCGTCATCTTGCTTCTTTACAGGTACTCGTGTTTCTGAGGAAATCTCGTGTTCGATAGCTACTTTTATAGGTTCTCTACTTTGTTTTTGAAAATATAAATATCTTTGTGAAATTTCTTGATACTTGATCCATATTTCATATTCCGATATTTTAGAACTTAAAATAATTTTCATATCTTTATCCAGCTGATTAGTTATAGATTCTTCTTCTTCTTTTATATTGCTACGTAAGCGATTCAAATTTTCCGGAGATATTAAAACCATTTTCTTTGTATGCTCCATTTTTAATTTTTAAATAAACTACGTAGTACACCAGTTAAAAACGGTGCTAATAAAAAAGGTAGAAAGGCGCCACCTGATTGAACTAATACGCGGTTTTTAGTTTTTAAGTTATCACCATGTTTTGTTTGCTTTCTTAAAACGTTTTTCTGTCGTCCTAGTGAAGCTTGCTGCTTTTGACTGAGAGGAACTGTACCATGCATAATATTATAAACACATTCACAAATACATTTAACTGAATTACAATCAGTGTTTTTTAACAACGCTAATCTATCCTTCGGTCTTAATTTGTGCAGGGCGCGCAAGAGCTCCGCATTGTTAATAACCGTTTTACTCATTTTTAGGAAATAATCTCTGGTAAATTTTTATTCCCGTATTTATGCAATTTTTTGGGTAAGTAAATGTATGTCAGATCATCACGTGATGTACGATATCGCAGCCAATCAGGAGTGCTTTGTTTAGGATCAAAAATTATGTACCCATAAGGCTCAGATGTTGCATCATTGTATGCATCCTGCACGAATTTAACATTTTCAGGGCATATTTGTCGTGATAAATGTAAGATTTGTGCTTTGTCTCGAGGATTTTTAAAATTAATTATGTAATTTGCATTTAAATATATATCTCTTTGGCCTTTTCCTTGATGAAATAAATTTTGCGTAAGAAAAAATACGGATAAATTTTTATGATGAGACCATTTAGTAAATATATCTACAACACGTTCGTCTGCCTCTTTCATTAAATCATCGATTATCATAAGTTGAGGATCTCTTCCGTTAATATTTTCGATGTCTGGTAATCCTTCGACAAATTCCACACCTTTTATAGTATTATATAAATTTTGCCATGTTCCATAATGCCAATAAATTTTAGTAAACTCAGTATCACTCGTATTATTTAGATTAGAAACAAAGCTGTTTACAAAATACGACTTTCCACTGCCTGAGGGGCCAGCAATTATAGCCGAGAAAGGATGTTTGAATTTTGTACACATGTTTACAATTGGAAATTAAGAATAACACTAACATATTTTTATTTAGTGTTTCATTTATAAGATGAAAGGTATGTAAGGAAATAATGAAACATGTAATATAATTTATTTATTTTTATTGAGTATAGTAAATTATACAATTACATTTTATGTTCAACAAATTCTATTAACCTAGCTTGTTTTCCTGTGCCATAGGCTTTTATTCCGGTATATTTAATAGACCATCTTGCAACAGATTTTTTCAAATCAGAAATGTCTTCGTCAGTTAAATCATCGAATCTAGCAGGGAGATACGTTATAAATTCTTCACACTCCGCAATTATTTTTCTTCCATAGCTTGTTTTAACTGCTTTAATGTCGACTAGCTTGTATTTCTTTCCCTTTTCCAAGTCGATAACTCTCACTCGGGGTTTTACATCGGTTAATTGTCCTTTCTGATTCAACTTCGAAAAATCCGTTTCTGTAAATAAATATTAAAACAGATTATAGAAACTAACAAATACATACAGTATTTTGAAATAATCGTACCTGAATAAGCTAGGTGTTTTCGACAACTTCTCTTCTAACAGAATAAACTGTCGAAAACAAAACTTCTATTTATAACCACAAACACTAGCTATAATAATATACGGGCCGCCATATTGGTCTGCATTCCAAAACCGGCCGCCATATTGGTCTGCATTCCAAAACGCAGAAAGTGGGTTATCTTACTACTGCAGTTACCTAATATATTAGAAAATATTTTTAAAAGTTCAGATAAAATTTACTTAAAAGGAATTGCAAAAAAGAAAATAATTCAAGAAATTCTACGTAGAGATGATTTAATAGAGTTAGCGGATCTAGAATGCCCATCGTTATTAAAATTGTCAGATAATAAACACGTCCCGTGCTGTGTATTACCGCCATCGCATGAACGCATGGTTTGTGCTGTGCGAAATGTGTATCTTTTGAAACAATGTTTTATTGAAAATATTAAAAATGAATGCTGCGCAGATAGAAACGATCTTCCAAAGAAATTTCCAAAATTCGGGACACTATGGAGTTTATGCCGCAAATAAATTACCATACCGAGTGAATTATCCATGCACAATTATTGTTAATACCGATCCTGACACCAGACCTGGTCTACACTGGATCGCTATTTTTATAGATCGTAATGGTCATGGAATGTATTTTGACAGTTTTGGAAGATCTCCTCTGGTCAAATATCACGAAGAATTTTTAAAACGCAACACGAAAACATGGACATACAATACAGCTGCTCTACAAGATTATACTACATCAGTTTGCGGTTATTACTGTTTAGTGTATTTGTTATTTAGAATAAATAATTATAAGCATCATGATTTTGTAACATTATTTAATAAATGTAATAAATATGAAAAGGACAAATTAATAAGATATATGGTTAATTATTATTTTGATAATTGTTTTTAGAATGTTTATGTATATTTTAAGTTTGAATAATAATAAATATTGTTCTTAAGTTTCAAATATAAAAGTTTTTATTTTAAATATTTACAAATAATTATCCGTAACAACATAATTAATTTTTTACATATCTAATCTTATTTTTTTCATTCCATATGGTACCGACCCTATACTATCATCTAACCTACGTTTCATAAAACTAACGCTGAATTTTTTCTCTTCTTTTTTAGTAACTACACTATGGTCAGGCATACATCTAATATTACAACTAGTAATAACGGGATTTATATTACTATTTCCTAACACTAAGTCCTTTAAGCAATCAAAATTATTTTTTTTTAGAATTTTTATAATTTAAAGTAAAGCCCTTTATTTTACAAACTTCAGTACTACTTTAATTCAGAGGGCAATATGTTTTATACGCGTAATTTTTAGGACCACCACATACAAATTCACTTATGTAGGTTCCTGAACCTAAAAAAGCTAATTCATCTGTTAGGTCGCCCAAAAAATTACCCGTAGCTGGTTCATATTGACCTGGTGACTGAAAGTAAATAGTGGAGTCTGTATCGTAATACAGAACTCTATTATTTAAAGGGTGTAAATACTTGTATAGTTCGAGACGGGCTTTGGCGGTTGTGTACGCAGCGATCACAACATTCACTGTCGGGAACTGATCCACAGCTTCATTTTGATATTTCCAATTTACATACACCATTTTAACACCTGCTGGTATAATTTTGTTGACAATAACAGCGGGATTAGCCCATAACTCTTAGAGTTCTTCAGCTGATGCTACTGTTGTTGTACGCTGTCGGTTCTCAGCTTGTGCAAATTTACCTATTACAATAAAACATATAAATTATTTATTATGATAAAAATATTGAATTAATAACGTACCCCATAGAGAATTCAAGGATATTTTAGCAACTGCTCGTTTTCCTGGGTTCTTCTCAATCATGTTGGCATCAAGCTGAACACCCTCATTTGAGAAAAATTCTTTTATATATGCGGCTTTTGATTCGTCGGTGGTACATTCGGCAGGATATCCTGATGCCTCTTGTTTTATTTTTAAAAAGCTATCGATGTATTCAACAAATAAACCCCCCTTTTTTGTTGTTTTACAATATTGAGTCGTCTGCACTTTAATTATTTTGTAGCCGTACGTTACTGTGATTTTTACTTCGTCCACAACCCATGTCCCAGTAAATTGTCTCTCGTCATTGTCGTGAGTACAATCACCCTGCTCCAACGTGTCGCAACATAGACAGCATAAAATAAACATGAGTTTACCATGGGCCTTTATCGGTAATACCGGATGACAAAGATTAGTAGGCGGTAAAATCGTACATTTTATTAAACCCTCTACCTGATCTTTATTATTGTTGGGACATAATGAATCGCATTCTGTTCCAACAAAAATTTCTGGATGGCCTATCGGATATTTTCCATACTTACATATGTACGGATATAAAGAACAAACATCAACATATTTTATTTTGTCATTGTTTTCAGCTTTCTTATATAAATAAGTATTGCCTGTCCGACCACCATATAATGCGTCGCGAGGCTGTATTGGAAGATTATTTAAAAGATGATGGTTTTTTAATTCTTTTTCTATATTTTTGTTTTGTTTTAAATAATTTCTAAATTCACATTCCTGAATACTAACTACACTATAACCTAAATTTTTAATTTTTTCTAATTTAGTCATTGTATTTTCAAACCTAAAATTCATTGTTTCTTTCGTAGTACTGTAAATTTCTTTATCGCGGTTAGATCTATAACAAGATGTACACCCGTGCCAAAAACATCCGAAAAATTCAAAAACTAATTTGTCCTGGGCAAACAAACCATCAACTTTTAAATTACCATATAATACAGCCTCCGAACCTCGCCCAGCGTGTTGTATAAGTATTCCGCGCTCATTTTCCTGCATTATTAATCACTGCAATGCGATTTTAGATTGATTATCTTTCAGTCTATAACCATTGAGAGGTATAATGCCTATTGTATTTGGTTTCAAAAATAAACGACGGAATGTCTTATTACATGCTGAAGCAATAGTCACGGCTTCTTGGAATGGACAAACTTTACAATCGTTAATAAAAGTTTCTCGAAATTTCGTACAAGCACGACGCAAAATATCGACATCAGACACACAATACTCCACCAATTCTTTTTTTATGTCAAATATTACATCATTTTCTAATTGATGATTATACCAATCCAGAAAGTTTTGTCTCACCGAAGAATTCATACTGTCCACATCATAATACTTAACGTCACGTAGAGGATCTACATAATCGTTATTTTCCAAAGTATTGAATAAATGAGGAAAATATCCTTTTTTAACAGAATCTGATATCCCCATTGCTTTCGGTAAAGCCGATAAAGGCATTGATAAGTAATTTATCGAATCAATAAATCTAATTTTGTGATTAACCTCAATTAATAAAATTTTATTCCCATTTAATAACACTTTTGGTTTTAAATTCAGATTATTGACAAGATATTTTAGAATGAATTGGGCATCAAATGATTTAGCATTATGCGCTATGCATGTCACTGTAGTAAATGAAGTTCGCGGGGCCAAAACATAAAAAATTAAATTTTGAACAGGATCGTCTTTAAATATCTGCTGCCGACAACCGTAAGCATGACAAAAATGTTTTAAATCATCTATATTACAACACGTAGAGCACGATTGTTGAATTACGCATAAATTTACTTCATGTTCGTTATGTCTATTTACAATTTTTTCTTGTCGTGTTTCGAAGTCGTAATAAATAAATAAATTTTTATCTTTTGTATTTGATGTATCTGGTGATATATAACATTTATGGCCCGATAATTGGTAACCCTTACAAAGTTTGCAGTAAATTTCACCACACGCGTGATTTTTGTTTTTTTGAATATTATAACCAACAAGTTACAATGGGCTTTAGGTTCCAGCAACAATTAGGGGGTACGAAAAGTGAACCCCACGAAATCTGCAGGGTTCATATCTTTCATGACGTCATTCAATACCTATTAAATTAAATAATTAAGAATATGTATGGCGTAATTTGTTATTTCTAAATAATTGTTAGATATCTTGTACCTGTTGAATACTTTCTTGAAACCAGATAATCGGATTCTGTTGTGCCGGTGGGTCGATCATCTGGAATGTTAGACGTCTTCCGATTATTCCAAATCTTTTTATATGATTATTCACATCATTAATTATTTCATAACGTTGGACTGTGCCTCCTCCGTTTTGAACATTGCGGATTTCATTATCTACAGTAAAAGAATATTGTAATTTTTGTTGAGCGAAGAATCAATTTATATACTTACAGTTTTCCTCGTTATTTTCGACGAGTGATGAATCAATCATGTTCTCACAAAATTTAAAAAAAAACTATTATAATATTCTTGACTTTCTAGATTGATGAGCGATGAATCGATTATGTTCTCGCAAATTTAAAAAAAACTATCAATATTATCTTGAGAATCCATTTTTCTACACTAACACTGTAACTCTGCACACGTAACCAACAAGATTCAATACAGAACTGTATCTATGTACATAATTAGCCCTGCTATTATAGGGAAAATGTGGAAAATTTTGAATATTACTAATCCGCCCTGAGGTATTTATTTTAAGTACCTAATGTACAGTTGGAACATTATTTTTAGAAAGAATCTAATGTACAGTATAGACATTTGGAAAACCACGAATATCAAAAATTGTAATTTTAAAGATATTTATTTGTTAATAAAATTGTGTTATAAAAAAAAATATTTTTTTGTTTGGAAAACCATGAATAACAATAATTGTATTTTTTAAGATATTTATTTGTAAATAATACCTATTGTGATATAAAAAATATTTTTTTGTTTGAAAATACATAATCATTTATATTATTTATCTTCGTGAGGCAAATTCCATAGGTAAAAGCTTCTTCCAATATATGTTTCGAAATTTGTTTTTATCTGGAGGCACACACGACCTATTAAACTGTGCCAATTTTTTGTTTTACACCAATCTTCATGGAATATATTTATTGCTCTTTCATCCGCTACAAGGATATCGTTAAAACTTCTAGCATTAAAATAAGCCATGTCGTGTTCTCTTGCTATTTCATCGTCTTTGTCAACAGGTTTTTTACAATTCATTTTATTTCCAGGTCCAAAATAAAAATGATTAGGAAAATTCATTTTAATAATTGTGTTGTTAATACTGGAACTATCTATAGACGACTAAATTATAATAGGTAAGATTGTAATATATATATATATATATATATATATATATATATATATATATATATATATATCCTCTTTTAAACATTGAATAATTGAATTATTATCAGATTTGTAAAATAAATAAATTCTTATTTTTATCACTAAAATATTTCAATACCTTTAGTTCTATGAGTATTATATTATTGATGTTATTAATATATATTAACATTTCATATCTTTCGTTATTGTTCCCTTGAACAATTGTAATTTTCATCCATATGTATATAAAATTCTTCCATTCCAAAGAATTATTTTTAATACTTTTACCCTGACGGTCGTGTGGAAAGATTTTCACCATGACGTCACTTGACAGCTTTCTAAATATTATCGAAGAAATTTCAAGCACAACATATTCTGACGTCGCTCCGATCGTCTGCTAATTTTCGTTTAAGATGAAAAATAATAAGGTTAGCAAAACATGTTTCTATTAAATAATATTTTTATTTTCGCTAATCATGAAATCATTTATATATTTTAAGTCCTATTTTAAAATGGTAATAAATATATAATTCAATAAAAAGTTCTTTAAAATCGTTATTACTTAATACAATATAATTATATAAACTACAATCTAAAGCTATTTTAAATCTCAACTTATTAATTACTATGTTTTGTAAAAGAATCTTATATGGTTTGTAAATATTTTCATACTTTACTTTCAAATTTTTAACACTATTTGTAATTTTACTTTCTAAGTTACTTAACATCTTTATATTAAACAAATCTAATACTATCGAGCTGTTGCCTGAACTACATGTTAATCGGTTACTATTTGAATACTCGTAGAAAACATCACCGATATTAAACTCAAATCTTCTTCCTGCTTGTATATTATGTGTATTACGAAAAGATTGTTTATCTACACTTTTACAAAATTCTAACACTTTTTCATAATCCTCTAAATCAATATATTTTTTGGAGCGCACATCGCTAAATACGCGCACAGTAGATTTGAAATAATCATTGGGATTTAATCCGATCGCCACATATTTACTCAATGATCTGTCGAGAGGGAACATCTCACAAACTAGGAGGCGATCTCTATTATCGCGATAATCGTTGTTGTCCGGTAATGTAATTGGTTCAACTTCTGCAGCGCCAAGGAATAGATCGAATCGTTCGTCTATAACCAATGTTTTCTCTGCGAAGACTTTTTCCATTTCATCATTATATCCGCTAGTCGTACATTGTTTTATTTCCTCCGACCAACGTTGTCCGCACTACTCGTCGTAGTCATCGTAGACGTCGACCAGCGTGGAGACCCCTGGTATTTTCATCGGCATCGAAGTCTCCTCCTCTTCACAGAATCTCTTTCTTGCCTCTAGCGCGTTAGGTTGGAAGTAAGCTGTCGGAGATGGTGTCAGCATCTCGGATTCCAGCGATAACAAGAAACTGAGAAAAGATGCGTTTTAGATTCTGAAGATTGCTGTAGATCAATCATATTAATTTCAGATTTACTTACCTGTTGTTTTCAATAGCGGTGTCCTGGTGCAGGTTTTCAAAATTCAGGGTTACAATTGATACACAGTACACAATGTTATCTGTGATTATTTTAGTTACATGATTCCTATTTATACGTTTTAAATAAACACAAACATTATTTTCACCGATTAAAATAAATTCTTAAAATATACCTATTTGTATAAAATATTTCTTGTTTAAGTAAACAACAATATCTAAAAATATTTCCAAGTGCAGAAAATATTCAAAATACCAATTAACATAATTAACGAAAAATATTTCAAATATATTATTTTTGTTGTTCAAGGCAAAAATCTATTTCTATAACAACAACAAATAACAGGTAAACAATCAAAATTTAATTAACATAATTCACGGAAAATAGACTTTCTAACTAAAATAAGACATAACTGACGTAATTTGTTATTGCCCTGATCACATATACAATCAGATTGACCAAATACGTTTAGCGCGAGGCTACACATATGTTCCTCTATTTTTGTCTTACGCTACACGCTTTTTTTCTTCGCTCTTCAATATTGTTAAATTTTTGTGGTTTATCTTGTCTTCATATTCATATGTGTGTTACTGTTGGATACGTCCACTTAAGGGCTATTTTGGTGTGTGCATAGTTTGTGTATGACATTTTCTGTAGGTAAGTTATCTTCATTTTTAACTTACTTTCACTTTTTAAAAAAAACGTGGTCGGTGATCTTGGTTTACACCTGCATATTTTTTGCGAGTTCATTCACCTGTCATCTTAATTAAATTATCTGAACAGTTTATTGTTTATACTGGGTATTTCAATAAATATATTATACTGGGTGCTTCTCAACATTTCTCTTTTTTTCTGTTAATATGGCTGACAAGTGTCATTGTTGTAACATACAAACAGAAACACATCGACGCGTAACCTGTTCTGTATGTAAAAATGAATTTAATATTGACTGTGTCAATATTAGCTCAGCCGAAGCCCGCAGGTTAAATTCAAGAAACTCTGGCTTGAAATGGAATTGCTCTAATTGCCTCAGCTTAGGTAATGACATTGATAGCCTTAAACTCATAATTTTCCAACTTAAAAAAGATATGGAAGAATTAAAAAAATCTAATAAGGAAGCTCAACCCTCTCTGTCAGTTTCTCTATTATCTGAAAATATTATTGAGGAAGTTAGTCAACGTCAAAAACGTACATGCAACCTAATCATATTTGGTTCTCCAGAAAATGACTCTTTGACTTCTGAACAACGTCTCCAGAGTGATACTACTACGTTAAATAATATTTTAACTGACATTAATGTGACATGTCCCATTATTAAAACTTACCGGTTGGGTCGTTATGATAAAACCAAAAGTCTGTCCCGTCCCTTAAAAGTACAGTTTTCTTGCGAACATGATGTAATTAAAGTTATTAAAAAAACTAAAGAACTCAAATCATCTATTAAATGGAAACATCTTTCTATTTCAAGAGATCGAACTAAAATGCAAATTGAATATTTTAAAACAGTTAAATCAGAACTAGACACCCGTACAGCAGCTGGTGAACATAATCTGATAATAAAATATGTCAATAATATCCCAACGATTGTTAGTTCTTTAAACTAGTTACGCCCGACAGCCCGCCAATTACATTAAATATTTATTATCAGAATACCCGTGTTTTGAATACAAAAAGTCATTTGTTTTATGTAAACTGTTGTTCTGCGTCTTATGATATCGTGGTTTTGTCTGAAACCTGGTTAAATGAATCTTTCTCTAACTCTGAAATCTTTCCAAATAATTTCAACATTATTCGAGATGATAGAAACTTTTCAAGTACTGGACGCAGCCGAGGGGGAGGTGTGTTAATAGCTCTACATGAAAATCTAAATTACTCTTTGGTTGACACATCTAATGTCAAAAGATTAATACCACTAATCGATCTAACAGCCTGTAAATGTTACTCTTCAAACTATACCTTCATTTTATGTGCGGTTTATATTCCTCCTGATCTAACTGTAAGTGATTTTGAACTGTTTACAGATTCGCTTGAATTATTATTTTTGAATGAAAAAATATTATTTATAGGTGATTTCAATCTCCCTAATTTTTATAATTCTTCTTCTACATGTACTAAATCTTACTCCTTTCGTAATTTGTGTGATATCTTAAATTTAAATCAATATAATTCAGTACTAAATAATCATCATAATATTCTTGATCTAGCCCTTTCTAACTTTACTGCTCTAAATATCACTAAGTGTGACTTCCCTTTGGTTCCCGAAGATATGTATCATCCTGCTTTATCTATCACAGGAGACATTCATTCTCCTGTTAATCCCATTAATTTTCCTACCGCAAATAATTTTAGATACAACTTTCAGAAAGCAAATTTCAGTGAATTATATAATTATATATGCAATATTAATTGGTCTGTACTTAATGAATTCCATAATGTTGATGCAGCTGTTCATGAATTTTACTCGATATTGTACAAAGGTTTTGATCAATTTGTTCCAAAATATAAATGTAGAGTATCCCAATTTCCTCCATGGTTTACTTCAAATATAAAATATAATATTAGAACTAAAGAACACTATAGGAAAAAATGGTTAGAAACTGGTAAAATATCTTATCTGAATGAATTTAAAAGATTAAGATCCATAATCAAAGATCAAATTCCCAGTGCTTATAAAGAGTATTTAATAATGGTTGAAAGAAATCTGAAATCTAACCCAAGTGATTTTTGGAAATATGTGCACTTAAAAAAAGGTAGTTCCCGCATTCCTGGAAGTGTTATTAACAATGATATTGAATATAGTGATCCCCAAGACGTAGTCAATGCATTTGCTACCAGCTTCTCAAATTGTTTCAACTCAAGTTCAGCATTTAATTCAAATAATGACATTAATCATAGCAACAATCCATCGTTCACAATTCATAATGTCAGTGAAGAAGATCTTATTAAGTTAATGAAACAATTTCCAAATAAATTGTCTTGTGGTGATGATAAAGTCCCAGCATTCCTTGTTAGGGATTGTAGATATATTTTGGCTATACCTCTTGCTATTATTATTAATTTAGCAATCAACACCTCTACATTCCCAGAGCAGTGGAAGCGTACGCGCATCATTCCTGTTCACAAGAAAGGTGACAAATCTATTGTGTCGAACTATCGTCCAATATCTATTTTAAACAATTTTTCTAAATTATTTGAGAAAGTAATCTATAATTCTATAATATACAACACCAAATCTCTAATCTCTGTCAATCAACATGGTTTTCTGCGTGGTCGATCTACAACAACAAACTTAGCTTGCTTTTCTCAATATATTTCAGAAATTCTTGATAACCAAGGTCAAGTAGATGTGATGTATAGTGACTTTTCCCGTGCTTTTGATTCGATTGATCATGAACTACTTATATCTAAAATTAGTTCGTTTGGAGCTCTGTCTTCATTATTAGAACTTCTATCTTCCTACTTGTCTCATCGTACATGCTATGTTTTTTATAACGGATTTTCATCATTCGAATTTATTGCATCATCTGGAGTTCCTCAGGGTTCCAATTTGGGCCCTCTGTTATTCATCCTTTTCATCAATGAACTGTTACTACTATTTACTTGTCCTGCTCTGGCTTACGCTGACGATATTAAGATCTACTGTAAAATTGCATCCCTTTCTGATCTATACTTACTACAAAATAATATAAATATACTTGTATCCTGGTGTACACAAAATAAACTTAAAATAAATGTTGAAAAATGCTTTATAGTCTCCTACACTCGCAAAATTAACTGTATTATACATTCTTTTACTTTAGGTGATAATATTATATCTAGGAAATATTCAATAAAAGATCTTGGTGTAACTTTCACTTACAATTTCAATTTTAATGAGCATATTCTTAATATATGCTCTTCTGCTAGTAAAACTTTGGGTTTTATATTTAGGATCTGTAATAAATTTCAAGATATAGCAGCTATAAAATCACTCTATTTTGCATTTGTCATCTCTAAACTCGAATATCCCGGTCTAATTTGGTTTCCTTTCTACGCAAGTCAGCGTAATCATCTTGATCGTATTCATCGAAAATTTTTAAAGTACATTTCTTTTAAACTTGATAATGTTTACCCTGGTAGAGATGCAGATCTAAATACACTCCTTGAACGTCATGCTTTACCCTCCTTAAGTTCCAGGCGAGAATCAGTTTGTGCAAAACTTTTATGGCAACTAGTTCACAACCAAGTAGATGCACCGTACCTTCTAGAACGGATTCCTTCCCATGTGCCGAGGCCTGCTTCAAGACAGCATAGGACATTTCATCTCTCCATTGCCCGCACAGATGTTCTGATTCGCTCCCCAATCCATATAATGTGCCACTTTGCTGAACAAATTTACGAAGATATTTTTGTTTAATTATTAATAACTTCTCTTCTTTTTTTATGTATTATTATTTATGTTTATTCAATAATGAATTTTGTTGTTAATTGTATTATCTATATTTATTATATACTTGTTCCCTGTAATTGGCTTGCTGTTGGGAAATAAACACTATTATTATTATTATTATTATTATTATTATTATTATTATTATTACACCAAAATGCCTTCCTCCACCAGAGGCCAACACTTGTTCTCAAAAATTTTTGCCTTCTTTTGTTAGATGGCGTTAGTGTGCAAAATAGACAAGGACGGCTATAGAAAATAGGTGGGACTTAACCGACCAATTAAAATCGTTTGGACTCTTACATCGGCATACAGACCAAATATCTACATTTATGCAGTAAGAAGATGAATAAAATTAATATTTAAACATACCGTTTTAAAATTTGGAACAACAATAATTTTTTTCATAACATTATAACAATATAATCAAAATTTTAAATCGTTTCACTATGAAATATCTTAATAATAACAATATATATATATATATATATATATATATATATATATATATATATATAAAATAATAAATAAACGTTACTAACGTTTATAAAAAAATATTTATTTAAAATTACAACAACGGAAATAATAGTTTTATTTGTATAGAAAATAATAGATGTGAATACTTCAGTCTCTCAACTGTAATTAACTACAAAATTTCACAATTTTTTTTACAATTTCAAACATGAATTCCAAAAGATTCAGATTTTTTCTATTATATCAAAGTCTGCATGAAAAATTTATTTTAAGATAAATATACGCTTTCGTAGATAGAATATTGACGGATACGCATTTATAGTAGAGTGCCAGCGGCCAAATAAAACGCTTAAAAATTAATCCCGTGGGGGTTTTGAACGAAAAGGTGGGACCTTCAGAATCTTGAAGCTTATACCTCATATAGTAAAATGCCAGAGTCGTCAAAAAATTGTTCTGTGCCAAAGGACCCAAATTAAAATTTTGGAGTTACGTACAAGAGTCGTTATGAAATGCAGTTTTATACCTACTGTCCAAATTTCATTAAAAAGTCTGTACAGGTTTTCCATTAAAATCAAATTGAATTTTTGATTTAACACGGGTCTTTATGAGCCCAGTCTGAAGAACTAATTTTCATAATAATAGATAGTCGAATGAAATCCCGCAGTTGTAAGGAAAACAAGTGATCCTATATTGGGTCCTGTACGTGTATGGGTCAAAACAATTGCCACAATGTCACACCAGCATTCCAGAAAGAAATCCTACAACCATCTTCAGAAGAAAGCGACGACCGACTGATAATTGCATTTCTATGATTTTTACAAATTATTTAAGTTTATTCTAAATAAAGTTTTGTTGATTCAGTAATATTAATTTTTGATTACCATTAATATTATTAAAGTATCACATTTATACTTCACATACTTATAAATATTCAAAATATGATTTCGTACAAGTAATAATACCTTTTTTGCCTTAGAAATATTTTTTTTTTATTATTTATGTTGAGTTGCTGTTTGGCGAATATACAAAGTTGCAATGGGCTATATGACCACTCTCGAATTGAAAGAAAAAAAGTATAAAAATTAAAAATTAACCATTGTGACTACCAATAATAATGATAAAAACTAAATATTATCTTATAATTTCACTGAAATTCGCAATTAATATGTAACAGCGCCCTATCTCTGACGTCACCTAGGAGAATGAGAGAGCAGTTTACAATGATAAAAGTAGGAATTTAATGAACTAATTTATTTTACTTAAATTAAATTATTGAATTTTAAGGATGATTACAAAAATGAAAACATATTACAATATTACAAACTACAGATTACATTAATGAATGGGCTATATGACCACTCTCGAATTGAAAGAAAAAAAGTATAAAAATTAAAAATTAACCATTGTGACTACCAATAATAATGATAAAAACTAAATATTATCTTATAATTTCATTGAAATTCGCAATTAATATGTAACAGCGCCCTGTCTCTGACGTCACCTAGGAGAATGAGAGAGCAGTTTACAATGCTAAAAGTAGGAATTTAATGAACTTATTTATTTTACTTAAATGATATCGAATAAGTGTTGCTAATGATAAATTAGTCATAATTATTAATGAAACAATATATGAGATATCAATTTAGGAAATTAATAGAATAAAATTAAAATATTTTGATATTACACAACGAATGTTATAATATAAATCTGGTTGGCATTGAAGTCCCTGACGAGTCTCAGTGTGTTTATTGTTTGGTTACCATGGTTACGGGTTAGGATCAGGTAGCAAAAGGTTCGCGCGGGTCGCACTATATCTTTCTTTTTCTATTAGCATGTTTACGCTCCACCCATCAGAAACTGATCTCAACTCAACCCATTTTTGTGTAACTTTTTCATTGGCATGCCATCTATTGCTAAATTTTTAAATTAAATACACTATTCTTGTAGTGTAGCCATATGCTCCATAAGGTTGGTCAATCTGATTGTATATGTGATCAGGGGTTATTGTTATTGACAACAAACAACTTTCACCAAGGTCGCCCCTGGGGCAACTTTCACTAGGCGACTGCCAAATCTTGTCCCTATACTACTAATATCCATTTCAAGAATAGGTAAAATCTGACTTTATTTTTGTAAAAAATCATATAAATATTTGCTTCCGCGCCCGAAATTTATAATTCTTTATCATATTTTAGCTAAAAGGAAACATTGCAACAAGAAAATTGCTATTTTAAGTGTGGTAGGTATTCTAGAATCCAGCCCATGTAGCTTACAATATACAACGTATTCAATAAAATGACACCCGAAAATTGAATGTATATTATCTGATTGGTACCACGTTTTGGTCTCTTTTGCATGTCCAATGCTGAAACCATCCATAGTATAGATCCTAAAGCATGAATATGAATGTTTTATCAAAAATATCCATTTCAAGAATAGGTAAAATCTGAGTTTATTATTGTAAAAAAACATATAAATATTTGCTTTCGCGCCCGAATTTTATACTTCTTCATTATATTTTAGCTAAAAGAAAACATTGCAACAAGAAAATTACTATTTCAAGTGTGGTAGGTATTCTAGAATCCAGCCCATGTAGCTTACAGTATACAACGTATTCATTAAAATGACACCCGAAAATTGAATGTTTATTATCAGAATGATGCCACGTTTTGGTCACTTTTGCATGTCCAATGCTAAACCCATCCATATTATAGATCCTAAAGCATGAATATGAATGTTATAACAATAATATCCATTTCAAGAATAAACAAATCTGACTTTATTTTTTTTTAAATGTTATAAATATTAGCTTTCGCGCCCGAATTTTATAATTCTTCATCATATTTTAGCTAAAAGAAAACATTGCAACAAGAAAATTGCTATTTTAAGTGTGGTAGGTATTCTAGAACCCAGCCCATGTAGCTTACAATATACAACGTATTCATTAAAATGACACCCGAAAATTAAATGTTTATTATCTGATTGGTACCACGTTTTGGTCACTTTTGCATGTCCAATGCTTAAAACCATCCATAGTATAGATCCTAAGCACGAATATGCATGTTTTAACAAAAATATCCATTTCAAGAATAGTTAAAATCTGACATTATTTTTGTAAAAAATCAAATAAATATTTGCTTCCGCGCCCGAAATTTATAATATTTTAGCTAAAACAATACATTGCAACAAGAAAATTGCTGTTTTAACCCCGGAACACCACACTTATTTTTTCAGACATGAACTTGACACTTGGGTCTCAGAAACCCAAAGGCTTTTTTTTGCAAAAAAAAAAACAAAAAATCTAAATATTTTTTGCTTTTGGGAGAATATCTAACCTTAATGAAATACGTAAACAAAATTTCAAGCATGGTGTTTTATTTTCAAAAAAGATATAATTTTTTGAAATAAAAATAACCACTACTTTTAACATTAAACATAAAACATTTTGATTACAAGAAATAAACATAACATTCAAATTATCAGCTGTAATTATAACTCGATGCTAATACCTGCAAAAAAAAATTATTCTTTTTGGCAATATTATGTTTAATTATTCTTACCCAGGTCTTTAGTTTAGTTTCTGCATTCGCAGCATAGCATGGCTCTATGCCCTATGCAATACCGCTTACGACAAGCAGAACACGCAAAACTTGTTTTCTTGCCTTTGCCTTTTTCACAAAAGCAACATCTAGCTTTTCTTGATAACTTCACAGCATTTTGTAAAACGGGAACTTCAACTTCAAGAATTTCAGCAATTCTTTGTTGTAGTTCTTTTTGTAAAGTTGCGACGGCCAAGCATTCGTGTAAGTGTGGTTTAATTAGAGCCATTCCTAACTGTTTTAGAAAACACTTTCTATTATTGCTTCTCGTTTCCTTTCAGTGTGGATTGGAGAGGGAAAACAAAATTATTGCATTTATTACACTAGCATCAAGTATGTTAAAAAAAATACGTAGAGGCCAACGTCTAGTCTTCCGTGAGGTAGTGTACGAATGGCAAAGCTGATCAAATGTATCTGTTCCTCCTTTGGTCTGGTTATACGTATGAATGAGATTGGGCTTTCCCGAAACGGCATTTATAGAGGCATCAGAATGCAATGTTGACAGCAAAAGTACAATTTTGTTTTGTTTGGGAGTGTAAGAAACAAGAGTTTTATTTTTGTCGAATGCAAATAGCGACGTACCCACTTCCTTTTTATTGAGAAATGTAGAAGGTATCTCTCTTTTGTTCTTTCTCAAAGTCCCAAGAAGGGTTAATTTATGCTGTTCTAACATTTGCTCAGCTAGGGGAATTGATGTAAACCAATTGTCTACTGTAAGGTTTCTATTAGTTCCATGAATTGGTTCTGAAAGTTTACGAACGTAATATGCCGGTACTGATTCACTGTTTTCTGTTGTTACTCTTCCAACGTATGGAATTGCATTGAGCATATAAAATGTTTTTGAATCATTCAACATCATTATTTTGTTGCCATACTTATCAGGCTTACTAGCCATGTAGATTCGGAAAGGACATTTTCCTCTGTATCCTACGAGTTGCTCGTCAATAGTGCAGTATTCATATGGTGTATAGTAAGATTTACAGTTGTTTATAAAAATATCCCACAGTTCACGTATAGGTGCAAATTTATCAACCAACCTACTTTCCTGTCTAGATTCTTTACTATCAAACCTCGGGCATAAAGCAATAAATTAAAATCGCTGCTGTGACATTGTTGCACGAAATATTCCATTTCCAAATTGTACAGACCAAAGTTCATCTAAGTTACAGTTTGATACCCGTAATGCACCTGCTAAAAACAACAGTCCAATAAAAGCTTTCACTTCTGTTTTATTCGTTGGTCTTGTGTAGCTCTGTTGCCTAATATTATTGTATTTACGAGTAATTTCTTCATTTGAATGTAAAACAATAGCATTTATCATTAGTTCGTTGAACAATAAATTCCAAGCTTGTTCAGGAGACTTAATTGTTTTGGCTTCTCCTTTAGGGCCAGGTAAATGTAATACTATGTTTTCTCGTCTTGTACGACCTTGCCTTGATGGTGCTTGTGTGCTCCAACGATGACCATTTTTCCCCTGTAAACTAGGAATATTTCTAACTGGTTCGTTCACTACATCCTCTTCATTTTCGCTTAGTTCACTGTCGCTATCTGAAAGTTGCTGTTCAATGTAATCATCCTCCGACTCTTCTCCTCCAAAAATATCATCAACGATGTCGTTTTCAGTCTCATTCGCCCATATATTATCTGCTATTATCTGCAATTCCACCTCAGTTAGCGGACGATGATTTTCTCTGCTAGTTGAAGCCATAATACTGAAACAATCAATTATAAGTTCAAACAAAATAATTACCATTAACATCACACTTGGGTATGATGTACCCCTGCTTGTATTTATGTGAATATCTTACCCGTTGTTTCACTAAAATGCGGAAAATGACCGGCTCCCCAACTCAAACACGACTGAAACTAAATTTACAAAAGTTGGCGACACAAACAAGACACGCGTGCGCACGTAATTAATAACGGTCTGGGTTTCTGAGACCCAACAGTGCAGTTCCAGGGTTAAGTGTGGTAGGTATTCTAGAAACCAGCCCATGTAGCTTACAATATACAACGTATTCATTTAAATGACACCCGAAAATTGAATGTTTATTATCTGATTGGTACCACGTTTTGGTCACTATTGCGTACCCAATGCTAAAACCATCCATAGTATAGATCCTACAGCATAAATATGAATGTCTTAACAAAATTATCCATTTCAAAAATAGGTAAAATCTGACTTTATTTTTGTAAAAAATCATATAAATATTTGATTCCGCGTCCTAATTTTATAATTCTTTATCGTATTTTAGCTAAAAAAAAACATTGTAACAAGAAAATTGCTATTTCAAGTGTGGTAGGTATTCTAGAATGTAGCTTACAATATACAACGTATTCATTAAAATGACACCGGAAAATTGAATGTTTATTATCTGAATAGGTAAAATATGATTTTATTTTTGTAAAAAAATCATATAAATATGTGCTTCCGGTTCCGAATTTTATAATTCTTCATAATATTTTAGCTAAAAGAAAACATTGCAACAAGAATATTGCTATTTTACGTCTGGAAGGTATTCTAGAATCCAGCCCATGTAGCTTACATTATACAACGTATTCATTAAAATGACACCCGAAAATTGAATGTGTATTATCTGATTGGTACCACGTTTGTCTCTTTTGCATGTCCAATGCTGAAACCATCCATAGTATAGATCCTAAAGCATGAATATGAATGTTTTATCAAAAATATCCATTTCAAGAATAGGTAAAATATGACTTTATATTTGTAAAAAATCATATAAATATTTGCTTCCGCGCCTGAATTTTATATTTCTTCATCATGTTTTAGCTAAAAGAAAACATTGCAACAAGAAAATTGCTATTTTAAGTGTTGTAGGTATTCTAGAATTTAGCCCATGTAGCTCACAATATACAACGTATTTATTAAAATGACACCCGAAAATTGAATGTTTATTATCTAATTGGTACCACCTTTTGGTCACTTTTGCATGTCCAATGCTTAAAACCTTTCATAGTATAGATCCTAAAGCATGAATATGCATGTTTTAACAAAAATATCCATTTCCAGAATAGGTAAAATCTAACATTATTTTAGTAAAAAATCATATAAATATTTGCTTCCGCGCCCGAATTTTATAATTCTTTATCATATTTTAGCTAAAAGAAAACATTGCAAGAAGAAAATTGCTATTCTAAGTGTGGTAGGTATTCTAGAACCCAGCCCATGTAGCTTACAATATACAACGTATTCATTAAAATGACACCCGAAAATTAAATGTTTATTATCTGATTGGTACCACGTTTTGGTCACTTTTGCATGTCCATTGCTTACAACCATCCATAGTATAGATCCTAAAGTATGAATATGATTGTTTTAACAAAAATATCAATTTCAAGAATAGTTAAAATCTGACTTTATTTTTGTAAAAAATCCTATAAATATTTGCTTCTGCGCCCGAATTTTATAATTCTTTATCATATTTTAGCTAAAAGAAAACTTTGCAACAAGAATATTGCTATTTCAAGTGTTGTAGGTATTCTAGAATCCAGCCCATGTAGCTCACAATATACAACGTATTCATTAAAATGACATCCAAAAATTAAATGTTTATTATCTGATTAATACCACGTTTTGGTCACTTTTGCATGTCTTATGCTTAAAACTATCCATAGTATAGATCCTAAAGCATGAATATGCATGTTTTAACAAAAATATCCATTTCAAGAATAGTTAAAATCTGATATTATTTTTGTAAAAAATTATATAAATATTTTCTTTCGCGCCCGAATTTTATAATTCTTCATCATATTTTAGCTAAAAGAAAACATAGCAACAAGAAAATTGCAGTTTTAAGTACATCCATTTCTAGAATAGGTAAAATCTGACTTTAGTTTTGTAAAAAATCATATAAATATTTGCTTACGCGACCGAATTTTATAATTCTGCATCGTATTTTAGCGAAAAAAAACATTGTAACAAGAAAATTGCTATTTCAAGTGTGGTAGGTATTCTTGAAAGTAGCTTACAATATACAACGTATTCATTAAAATGACACCCGAAAATTGAATGTTTATTATCTGATTGGTACCACGTTTTGGTCACTTTTGCATGACCAATGCTAAACCATCCATAGTATAGATCCTAAAGCATGAACATGCATGTTTTAACAAAAATATCCATTTCCAGAATAGGTAAAATCTGACTTTATTTTTGTAAAATATCATATTAATATTTGCTTCCGCGCTCAAATTTTATAATTCTTCATCATATCTTAGGTAAAAGAAAACATTGAAACAAGAAAATTGCTATTTTAAGTGTGGTAGGTATTCTAGAACCCAGCCCATGTAGCTTACAATATACAACGTATTCATTAAAATGACACCCGAAATTTAAATGTTTATTGTCTGATTGGTACTACGTTTTGGCATAGACCGAACGTATTATATAGACAGCTCACGTACAGGAATGCAAAAATATTCCTCAAAACAGTAGTGTCATCTTATCGGCCGGGAATGAAAATAAATGTATAGCCAAAGTTCTGTCGGTAATATATTTTCCTTTTTCTGAAGCACATTTTGTCACTCATTCTAAGAAATTGCGGGTTTGTCTTTTTGAAAATATAAACACTATAATTGCTGTAGACTAATACAAAATCATACAGAGAATTATTCTAAAACTTTGTTACTTGATTGGTAGATTATTTTGTTTACCTACTAGATTAATTGAATGTATTGTAAATTGACTTCAGTGATTGATATATTTATCTTGTATTTAATAAATTATTTTTTATATACATATTTACTTATATAATTTATTCATTTCTAATTTATAAAATATGTCGAATATGTTTAGGTCATGATTTCAGTGTATATTTGTGTTAGATAGATATATTTTCGTTGAAATAGCAAAATTATTATTATGGTTTTATATTATTGTTGCAATAAATTTGAAAATAATGTGTTTTTTTCTGAATTCATTTTGATACCAAAACATTTTAGTTCAGTTTTCTTTAATACGTAAGACGGTGAAGAAGTACTTACATATAATTGTTTTTATTATGATCGTCGAATTACATAAATATTGCAATTAATTAATTATATATTATTTTATTAATCAAATTCTTTAATATATATATGTGAGTGTTGTAATTGTACAACCCTACTGTAGAATTAAATAAAGGCGATACATTTTATTCAAGTAAGTTATATGGTATAAAATGATTTTATGTTAAAACTATCTTAAAAAATTACAGATTATTTACATCATATTTTAAAATATGTCTCAATATAAGAAATGTGCATATAATTCTTGTTCTTCAACAAGAAAATCTGACCCGAAGAAACACTTTTTCAAATTTCCTATACACGAAGAAGAAATCTGCGATTTATGGTTACAAAACTGTGCAAATATAGAACTTTTTCAAAAACCTCGGGAAACATTATCTTCTAAATTGGTATGTGAAGAACATTTTAATTCGAGTGACTTTGTAAGTAGTGTTTTGCGGAATAAACTTAAACGTGGTGCTGTACCAAATCCTTACGTTCGGCTAACATCACCTTCAAGTCTTCGTCATAATTTTGACATTCCATTATCACCCCAAAAATTGAAAGTGCTGACTCCTACAAAAACATACAAACGTAAATTGGACTCAGATAACATAAAAATAAAAGTTCAAGAAATTAGTTCCGGAATCATGAGAATAATTACACCTGAAAAATCAGTTAGAAGGAAATTAAATCTTTCTCCCAGTGAAAATATTGATAGTAGTGCTAAAAACTTAAATATTGTTATTCCTGATGATACTTGTAGTAAAAAAAAATCGCCTTCTAAACTTATTAACAAAACTAAACGTTTGTCAAGGAATTTAAATCGTAAACGAGTAGAGATTTTTCGATTAAAAAAAAAAGTACATAAATTAGAAAATCTGTTTAGTACTTCAAATACACAATCAAATATTTTTATCCAAATGTTAACGCGAAATAAAAAAAGACAACAATGGACACGAGCGGAAAAGAATCTTGCTATTAGTTTGTATTTTAAATCACCCAGTAATTATAAATTTATGAAACAAAGCCTAAAATTTAATTTACCTTCATTATCAACGATTCGAAAATGGATTCACATATATCAACTTCCGGCAGGAGTAGTTCCTAAATTTTTTTCTAAATTAAAATTAAAAGTTTCAACTATGACGAAAAATGAAAAACAATGTGTATTACTTTTGGATGAAATGTCACTTAAACAAGGTTTAGAGTATAATAAAACGCGAGATGTAATTGAAGGATTCAGTGATTTAGGATTTCTAGATAGATCTGCTATGGTTGGAACTCAAGCTTTAGTGTTTATGACACGGGGTTTATTTTCATCATGGAAATTACCAGTTGCTTATTTCATAAGTTCTGGTCCAGTGAAGGGTGACATAATTAAAAACTTAATTATTAAATTAATAACAGATTTGCAAAATCTGGGTTTAGACATACAGGCAACGACGTGCGATCAAGGATCAAACAACAGAAAAATGTATAATCAATTAAAAGTATCTGAAAACGAACCATATTTCTATGAGAAAAATAAGAAAATTTACGCTCTTTTTGATATTCCTCACATTTTTAATAGTATAAGAAATGTTCTCTTGAAAAACGATATAAATATTTGTGGTAATAATGTTTCTTGGAGTGATATAAGAAATACATATATAAAAGATAAAAATACGACAAGGTGTTTAACAAAAATCACAAAGGCTCATATAATGCCAAATTCTTTTCAAAGAATGAATGTTAAGTTGGCTACGCAAGTGTTCAGTCATACATTTGCAGCGGCTATAAAAACTGCTACACAATTAAACGTACTCAATAGTAATACCGCTTTACATACCGCTGATTTTTTAGAAAAATTAAATAATCTTTTCGACTGTCTAAACAGCAAACATTTAAATAATAAAAATCCTTACAAATGCGCAATATATACTGTTAAAACAACTGCACAAAAAACTTTACAACATTCGGTACATTGGATTAAATCGTGGATAGTTTACAATAAAAAGAATAGCACTCCAAGAAAAGATATACATTGTTTTTCTGGATTAGTTCAAACTATAAATGGCATTTTAAAATTGTGAAATGATTTACAAAGTGAAGAAATTCCTTTTATTCTAACAAAAAGACTAAATCAAGACCCACTTGAAAATTTGTTTTCTTCAATTCGCAGACAGGGTGGCCATAGTGTTAATCCTACTGTGCGTATGTTTCGTATTGCTTTACAACGTACAATAGTGTCAGGATTACAGGATGAAATACAGACATCTAATTGTGAAGTAGATGATAACAAATTTTTATTTATTGATTTAGAAGAAATTTACAAAAATGAAAAAAGTACTTCTGACATTAATGTTGAAATATCCAGTTTAGATGATTGTCAAAATTCAAATTCAGACTCAGTTGACCAACCAGTAGACATTACCGGAACGGGAGATAGAAGAATGTGTGAAAACAGTTTGATGTATTTTGCAGGATATGTTATAAATACATGTGTAAAAAAATTTTGCTGCGAACTATGCAAACAAAAATTATGTACGACTTAAAATATTAACGATAAAAAACAATTGCTTATTATAAATCGAGATTACAGTACTTCTGAACAAGTAACATTATTGAATGTACCTACAAAAGATGTGCTTGATGTTATATCAAGATGTTGTAAAATATTTTCTAAAGAAATTAAGAGCATGAAACATATAACTGGAGTAAAAGCTTCTATTTACAAAAAATGTGTAGAAAGAGTGAAAATTATTTTCCCAAATTGGATGGATGGTGAATGTAAACAACACAAAGAGTTTATAATTTACTATACCGTTCATTGTCTGATTATGAAACACATATCATGGATAAGTAGTGATCTTCGCAACAAAACAAGCTTTAGGAAAAAAACAAATATTTTAAAGAATGTGTAATTTGAAAATTTTTATATTTAACTCTTTCACATTTAAAATTAATTTAAATTGTGTTATGTAATTTAAATTTATACCTTTTTTCATTTATTATTTTTTTCCATTGTATTTTTATATATAGGTGACATTTTTCTGTCACCTTTTAGGAAAAACATATTGTTATTATTATTATAATTTTTTATATGTTACGTATAGTTTATATAATTTTTCTTTATAAGTAACTGTTTTATTTCTGTATTTTCCACTTGGGTTTGTTGTCGTTACAAATATTTATTGATGATATATTATTATTATACTCAACATTACACGTGTATTATAGTGTCACATTGTAAATACATTGTAGTAATATACATAAACGTTTGCAGATAAAATAGTATTTTACTAAGCGAGAAAATAAGTTATTTTGAATTTAATTATTTAACCTATTTAACATGTTAAGTGAATTTTAAATATTACGTCTTTTATTCA
The DNA here is from genome assembly GCA_035578165.1 of Stenolophus ochropezus. Taxonomy (NCBI): domain Eukaryota; kingdom Metazoa; phylum Arthropoda; class Insecta; order Coleoptera; family Carabidae; genus Stenolophus; species Stenolophus ochropezus. Next base: position 96,654 of record JAQOWZ010000226.1, read on the forward strand.
TACTTCAAATAAAAGATACTGTGCAGGTAGGTACAGAGAGCATTTATTTAATTTTACTTATTAATTGTTACATAGGAATATGATCCAGATTTGAAATAATATTTATGTAACGAGTAAAGTGTATCTATACCTAAGTGTTAAATATTTCATTTTATTTTGTTAGAAGTGAAATTGATTAATGTGCAATATTTTATGGTCTGTTTTTATTAATCATTATCAATTGTGATATTCAATTTTAATGTTTTGATCAAGACAGTAAATAATTAACTTCATAATAATATTTATAACATATTATTTATTCCAATCAAAAATTATTTAAAATACGCACTACTTCAAACTTTTTATTTCCGTTAAATAATAAAATTTCGGTAATAAAAATACTATTAAAATTAACTTGAAAACGAAATGTCCTCAACGAGTTTGCTAAATTCATGATATCAAGAACGAAACGTTGGTACGATTCCTGGAATGATTTGTTGAATATTATTGAAAGAGAAGAGGAACGAGCATCGTAGTTCTACGGAGCGTCGTAAAATAAGCCTAGCGCTAGTTCCTGGCTACGTCCCCTTTCACCCGCGCCTACATAGTACGGCGTTGCACTGTTTACATATACGTGAGCAGTCTGTATAATACTTTAGGTCTGTGGTTTTGGTCACTTTTGCATGTCCAATGCTTAAAACCATCCATAGTATAGATCCTAAGCACAAACAGGCATGTATTAACAAAAATATCCATTTCAAGAATAGGTAAAATCTGACTTTATTTTTGTAAAAAATCATATAAATATTTGCTTCCGCGCCCGAATTTTATAATTCTTTATCATATTTTCGCTAAAAGAAAACATTGCAACAAGAATATTGCTATTTTACGTCTGGAAGGTATTCTAGAATCCAGCCCATGTAGCTTACAGTATACAACGTATTCATTAAAATGACACCCGAAAATTGAATGTTTATTATCATATTGATACCACGTTTTGGTCACTTTTGCATATCCAATGCTAAAACCATCCATATTATAGATCCTGAAGCATGAATATGAATGTTTTAACAAAAATATCAATTTCAAGAATAGATAAAATCTGACTTTATTTTTGTAAAAAATCTTATAAATATTTGCTTCCGCGCCCGAATTTTATAATTCTTTATCATATTTTAGCTTTAAGAAAACATTGCAACAAGAAAATTGCTATTTTAAGTGTTGTAGGTATTCTAGAATCCAGCCCATGTAGCTCACAATATACAACGTATTTATTAAAATGACACCTGAAAACTGAATGTTTATTATCTGATTGGTACCACCTTTTGGTCAATTTTGCATGTCCAATGCTTAAAACCTTTCATAGTATAGGTCCTAAAGCATGAATATGCATGTTTTTACAAAAATATCCATTTCAAGAATAGGTAAAATCTGACTTTATTTATGTAATTTTTTTTATAAATATTTGCTTCCGCGCCCGGATGTTATAATTCTTTATCATATTTTAGCTAAAAGACAACATTGCAACTAGAAAATTGCTATTTCAAGTGTGGTAGGTATTCTATAATCCAACCCATGTTGCTTACAATATACAACGTATTAATTAAAATGACACCTGAAAATTGTTTATTATCAGATAGGTACCACGTTTTGGTCACTTTTGCATGTCCAATGCTTAAAACCATCCATAGTATAGTTCCTAAAGCATGAATATGAATATTTTAACAAAATTATCCATTTCAAGAATAGGTAAAATCTGACTTTATTTTTGTAAATTTTTTTATAAATATTTGCTTTCGCGCCCGAATGTTATAATTCCTCATAATATTTTAGCTAAACCACAACATTGCAACAAGAAAATTGCTATTTCAAGTGTGGTAGGTATTCTCGAATCCAGCCCATGTAGCTTACAATATACAACGTATTCATTAAATGACACCCGAAAATTGACTGTTTATTATCTGATTAGTACCACGTTTTGGTCACTTTTGCATGTCCAATGCTAAAACCATCCATAGTATAGATCCTAAAGCATGAATATGAATGTTTTATCAAAAATATCCATTTCAAGAATTTGTAAAATCTGAGTTTATTTTTGTAAAAAAACATATAAATATTTGCTTCCGCGCTTGAATATTATATTTCTTCATCATATTTTAGCTAAAAGAAAACATTGCAAAAAGAAAATTGCAATTTCAAGTGTGGTAGGTATTCTAGAATCCAGCCCATGAAGCTTACAATATACAACGTATTCATTAAAATGACACCCGAAAATTGTTTATTATCAGACTGGTACCACTTTTTGCTCACTTTTGCATGTCTAATGCTTAAAACCATCCATAGTATAAATTCTAAAGCATGAATATGAATATTTTAACAAAAATATCCATTTCAAGAATAAGTAAAATCTGACTTTATTTTTGTAAATTTTTTTATAAATATTTGCTTCCGCGCCCGAATGTTATAATTCCTCATAATATTTTAGCTAAACCACAGCATTGCAACAAGAAAATTGCTATTTCAAGTGTGGTAGGTATTCTAGAATGCAGCCTATGTAGCTTACAATATATAACGTATTCATTAAAATGACACCCGAAAATTGACTGATTATTATCTGATTAGTACCACGTTTTGGTCACTTTTGCATGGCCAATGCTAAAACCATCCATAGTATAGATCCTAAAGCATGAATATGAATGTTTTATCAAAAATATCCATTTCAAGAATAGGTAAAATCTGAGTTTATTTTTGTAAAATATCAGGTCTGGTGTGAAATTTTGACAGGGAAGTGTGCACGTGTGTGAGCTCCGTGGTTTTTAACTCTAAAAGGGTATACCACGAGCAATTTATTACGAACAGCTGATTCTCCGTGTGTATGAACAACAACACTGCATCGCCAGTTATTATCTTAAGAGACGTTGACGGAGATAAGAAAAAATAAAGATAAAGCAAGTAAGTGCTACGTGACAGGAGAGAAGTTAGCTTCAGAAGAGTCGATCTGGGCGTGGCTTCTACCGCCGTCAACGTAGCGACTTTGCGCCTTAAGTTAGGTAACTTATTATGTCTACACGTGAATCAGACAGCGAAACAGGCAGTAAATGCAAACGTAAAGGGCAACAGGACGGATATTTTAAAAGGAGCAAAAAAACATTAAGGACCCCCACAAAAACAGATAAGTCCAACGACATGGCAGACATGAAAGAGCTAATGAACACATTGTTACAGGAAATTAAAGAAGTACGCAGAGAAAACCAAGAATACAAAGATGCAATAAGTAAGGTTATGGAAGAAAATATTGTTATGAAGAAGGAAATAGAACATCTTAAAAAACGGGTGGATCTTCTAGATCAATTGAACAACAGACTGGAAAGGATAGACAAAGCAAGTAGAAGACATAACATAATAATTAGCGAATTAAAAACAGTCGAAAATAATGACACAGAGATCATAAAAAAACTAGAAAGCTTTATGTTTTTACAAATGCAAGTTAACGCTAAAGTAATGAAAGCAGTAAAGATCAAAGATAACATAGTCATGACAGAAATAGAAAGCTTGAAATAAAAGATTGAAATCTTTAAAAATAAATCAAAATTCAAGAGAGGCGTATACAGTAAAGTTTATATAAATAATGATATGACAAAAAGGAACAAGACATACAAAAAACAATTAGGAAATTAGCATATAACGAGAAACAAGCCAACAAACAAGTAAAAATTAAGTACCAACATCTAATTATAGACGGAGAAAAATATGTATGGAATGAGAATACTAATAAATTGGAAAAAACAAAAACAGAGACAGAACCGAATCTCGATCCAAAAAACTCAAGAACATAAATGGGAATAAAAAATCTAGGACTGATATACCGGCGCCGACCGACATGAATACTCACAAAAAGAAAAGTATTTGGAAACTAGCAGCGTAGAATGTTAGAAGTATAAATGGGAAAGAACATGAACTATACGATGAATTTAATAAATAAAATATTGATATATTAGGAATAACAGAAACAAAAAAGAAAGGTAAGGGAGAGACGTTTTGGTCACTTTTGCATGTCCAATGCTTAAAACCATCCATAGTATAGATCTTAAAGCATGAATATGAATGTTTTAACAAAAATATCAATTTCAAGAATAGGTAAAATCTGACTTTACTTTTGTAAAAAATCTTATAAATATTTGCTTCCGCGCCCGAATTTTATAAATCTTCATCATATTTTAGCTAACAGAAAACATTGCAACAAGAAAATTGCTATTGCAAGTTTGGTAGGTATTATAGAATCCAGCCCGTGTAGCTTACATTATACAACGTATTCAATAAAATGACACCCGAAAATTGAATGTTTATTATCTGATTGGTACTACGTTTTGGTCACTTTTGCATGTCCAATGCTTAAAACCATCCATAGTATAGATCCTAAACCATGAATATGAATGTTTTAACAAAAATATCCATTTCAAGAATAGCTAAAATCTGATTTTATTTTTGTAAAAAATCATATACATATTTTCTTCCGCGCCCGAATTTTATGATTTTTTATTATATTTTAACTAAAAGAAAACATTGTAACAAGAAAATTGCTATTTTAAGTGTGGTAAGTAGTCTAGAATCCAGCCCATGTAGCTTACAATATACAACGTATTTATCAAAAATAGGTCAAATCTGACTTTATTTTTGTAAAAAATCATATAAATATTTACATCCGCGCCCGAATTTTATCATTTTTTATTATATTTTATCAATAGTATAGGTCCAAAAGCATGTTTATGAATGTTTTAACAAAAATATCCATTTCAAGAATAGGTAAAATCTGAATATATTTTTGTAAAAAATCATATAAATATTTGCTTCCGCATCCGAATTTTATGATTTTTTATCATAATTTAGGTAAAAGAAAACATTGCAATAAGAAAATTGCTATTTCAAGTGTGGTAGGTATTCTAGAATCCAGCTAATGAAGCTTTAAATATACAAGGTATTTATCAAATATAGGTAAAATCTGACTTTATTTTTGTAAAAAAATATTTAAATATTTGCTTCAGCGCCCGAATTTTATAATTTTTCATCATATTTTATCCATAGTAAAGGTTTAAAGCATGTTTATGAATGTTTAACAAAAATATCCATTTCAAGAATAGGTAAAATCTGACTTTATTTTTGTAAAAAATCATATAAATATTTGGTTCCGCGCTCGAATTTTATGATTTTTCATCATATTTTAGCTAAAAGAAAACATTGCAACAAGAAAATTTATATTTCAAGTGTGGTATTTAGTCTAGAATCCAGTCCATGGTGCTTACAATATACAACGTATTCATCAAAAATAGGTCAAATCTGACTTTATTTTAGTAAAAAATCATATAAATATTTGTTGTATACTGTAAGCTACATGGGCTGGATTCTAGAATACCTACCACACTTGAAATAGCAATTTTCTTGTTGCAATGTTTTCTTTTAGCTAAAACATGATGAAGAAATATAATATTCGGTGGCGGAAGCATATATTTATATGATTGTTTACAAAAATAAACTCAGATTTTACTTATACTTGAAATGGATATTTTTGATAAAACATTCATAATCATGCTTTAGGATCTATACTATGGATAAAATATGATGAAAAATTGTAAAATTCGGGCGCGGAAGCAAATATTTATATAATTTTTTACAAAAATAAAGTCAGATTTTACCTATTTTTGATGACTACGTTGTATATTGTAAGCTTCATTGGCTGGATTATAGAATACCTACCACACTTGAAATAGCAATTTTCTTGTTGCAATGTGTTCATTTACCTAAATTATGATGAAAAATCATAAAATTCGGGCGCGGAAGCAAATATTTATATGATTTTTTACAGAAATAAAGTCAGATTGTACCTATTCTTGAAATGGATATTTTTGTTAAAACATTCATAAACATGCTTTTGGACGTATACTTTGGATAAAATATGATGAAAAATTATAAAATTTCGTCGCGGAAGCAAATATTTATATGATTTTTTACAAAAATGAAGTCAGATTTTACCTATTTTTGATGATTACGTTGTATATTGTAAGCTACATGGGCTGGATTCTAGAATATCTACCACACTTGAAATAGCAATTTTCTTGTTGCTATGTTTTCTTTTAGCTAAAATATGATGAAAAAATCATAAAATTCGGGCGCGGAAGCAAATATTCATATGAATTTTACAAAAATATGATCAGATTTTACCTACTCTTAAAATGGATATTTTTCTTAAAACATTCTTAAACATGCTTTTGGACCTATACTATGGATAAAATATGACAATAAATTATAAAATTCGGGCGCGGAAGCAAATATTTATATGATTTTTTACAAAAATAAAGTCAGTTTTGACCTATTTTTGATGAATACGTTGTATATTGTAAGTTACATGGCCTGGATTGTAGACTACTTACCACACTTAAAATAGCAATTTTCTTGTTGCAATGTTTTCTTTTAGCTAAAATAAGATAAAAAAACATAAAATTCTGGCGCGGAAGAAAATATTTATATGATTTTTTACAAAAATAAAGTCAGATTTTACCTATTCTTGAAATGGATATTCTTGTTAAAATATTCATAAACATGCTTTTGGACCTATACTATGGATAAAATATGATGAAAAATTATAAAATTCGGGCGCGGAAGCAAATATTAATGTGATTTTATACAAAAATAAAGTCAGATTTTACCTTTTTTTGATGAATACGTTGTATATCGCAAGCTACATGGGCTGGATTCTAGAATACCTACCACACTTGAAATAGCAATTTTCTTGTTGCAATGTTTTCTTTTAGCTAAAATATGACGAAAAATCATAAAATTCGGGCGCGGAAGCAAATATTTATATGATTTTTTATAAAAATAAATTCAGATTTTACCTATTCTTGAAATGGATATTTTGTGAAAACATTTATAAACATGCTTTTGGACCTATACTATTGATAAAATATGATGAAAAATTCTAAATTCGGGCGCGGAAGCAAATATTTATATGATTTTTTACAAAAATAAAGTCAGATTTTACCTATTTTTGATGAATACGTTGTATATCGCAAGCTACATGGGCTGGATTCTAGAATACCCACCACACTTGAAATAGCAATTTTCTTGTTGCAATGTTTTCTTTTAGCTAAAATATGATGAAAAATCATAAAATTCGGGCGCGGAAGCAAATATTTATATGATTTTTTACAAAAATAAAGTCAGATTTTACCTATTTTTGAAATGGATATTTTTGTTAAAACATTCATAAACATGTTTTTGGACGTATATTTTGGATAAAATCAGATGAAAAATTATAAAATTCGGTTGCGGAAGCAAATATTTATATGATTTTCTACAAAAATGAAGTCAGATTTTACCTATTTTTGATGAATACGTTGTATATTGTAAGCTACATGGGCTGGATTCTAGAATACCTACTACACTTGAAATAGCAATTTTCTTGTTGCAATGTTTTCTTTTAGCTAAAATATGATGAAAAATCATAAAATTCGGGCGCGGAAGCAAATATTTATGACTTTTTACAATAATAAAGTCAGATTTTACCTATTCTTAAAATGGATATTTTTGTTAAAACATTCTTAAACATGCTTTTAGACCTATACTATGGATAAAATATGATAAAAAATTCTAAATTCGGGCGCGGAAGCAAATACTTATATGATTTTTTACAAACATAAAGTCAGATTTGACCTATTTTGATGAATACGTTGAATGTTGTAAGCTACATGGGCTGGATTCTAGACTACCTACCACACTTAAAATAGCAATTTTTTTTATTGCAATGTTTTCTTTTAGCTAAAATATGATAAAAAAATCATAAAATTTGGGCGCGGAAGAAAATATTTATATGATTTTTTACAAAAATAAAGTCAGATTTTACCTATTCTTGAAATGGATATTTTTGTTAAAACATTCATAAACATGCTCTTGGACCTATACTATGGATAAAATATAATGAAAAATTATAAAATTCGGGCGCGGAAGCAAATATTTATATGATTGTATACAAAAATAAAGTCAGATTTTACCTCTTTTTGATGAATACGTTGTATATCGCAAGCTACATGGGCTGGATTCTAGAATACACACAATACTTGAAATAGCAATTTTCTTGTTGCAATGTTTTCTTTTACCTAAATTATGATGAAAAATCATAAAATTCGGATGCGGAAGCAAATATTTATATGATTTTTTTACAAAAATAAATTCAGATTTTACCTATTCTTGAAATGGATATTTTTGTTAAAACATTCATAAACCTGCTTTTGGACCTATACTTTGGATAAAATATGATGAAAAATTATAAAATTCGGTCGCGGAAGCAAATATTTATTTGAATTTTTAAAAAAATAAAGTCAGATATTACCTATTTTTGATGAATACGTTGTATATTGTAAGCTACATGGGCTGGATTCTAAAATACCTACCACACTTGAAACAGCAATTTTCTTGTTGCAATGTATTCTTTTATGTAAATTATGGTGAAAAATCATAAAATTCGGGCGCGGAAGCAAATATTTATATGATTTTTAACAGAAATAAAGTCAGATTATACCTACTCTTGAAATTGATATTTTTGTTAACACAATCATAAACATGCTTTTGGACGTATACTTTGGATAAAATATGATGAAAAATTATAAAATTCGGTCGCGGAAGCAAATATTTATATGATTTTTTACAAAAATGAAGTCAGATTTTATCTATTCTTAAAATGGATATTTTTGTTAAAACATTCATAAACATGCTTTTGGACGTATACTTTGGATAAAATATGATGAAAAATTATAAAATTCGGTCGCGGAAGCAAATATTTATATGAATATTTACAAAAATAAAGTCAGATTTTACATATTTTTGATGAATACGTTGTATATCGTAAGCTACATGAGCTGGATTCTAGAATACCCACCACACTTGAAATAGCAATTTTCTTGTTGCAATGTTTTCTTTTAGCTAAAATATGATGAAAAATCATAAAATTCGGGCGCGGAAGAAAATATTTATATGATTTTTTACAAAATTAAAGTCAGATTTTACCTATTCTTGCAATGGATATTTTTGTTAAAACATTCATAAACATGCTTTTGGACCTATACTATGGATAAAATATGATGAGAAATTATAAAATTCGGGCGCAGAAGCAAATATTTATATGATTTCATACAAAAATAAAGTAAGCTTTTACCTATTTTTGATGAATACGTTGTATATCGCAAGCTACATGGGCTGGATTCTAGAATACCTACCACACTTGAAATAGCAATTTTCTTGGTGCAATGTTTTCTTTTATCTAAATTATGATGAAAAATCATAAAATTCGGATGCGGAAGCAAATATTTATATGATTTTTTACAAAAATAAATTCAGATTTTTACCTATTCTTGAAATGGATATTTTTGTTAAAACATTCATAAACATGCTTTTGGATCTATACTATGGATAAAATATGATGAAAAATTATAAAATTCGGGAGCGGAAGCAAATATTTATATGATTTTTTACAAAAATAAAGTCAGATTTTACCTATTTTTGATGAATACGTTGTATATCGCAATCTACATAGGCTGGATTCTAGAATACCCACCACACTTGAAATAGCAATTTTCTTGTTGCAATGTTTTCTTTAAGCTAAAATATGATGAAAAATCATAAAATTCGGGCGCGGAAGCAAATATTTATATGATTTTTTTACAAAAATAAATTCAGATTTTACCTATTCTTGAAATGGATATTTTTGTTAAAACATTCATAAACATGCTTTTAAACCTATACTGTGGATAAAATATGATAAACAATTATAAAATTCAGGCGCGGAAGCAAATATTTATATGATTTTTTACAAAAATAATGTCAGAATTACCTATTCTTGAAATGGATATTTTTGTTAAAACATTAATAAACATGCTTTTGGACGTATACTTTGGATAAAATATGATGAAAAATTATAAAATTCGGACGCGGGAGCAAATATTTATATGATTTTTTACAAAAATGAAGTCAGATATTACCTATTTTTGATGAATACGTTGTATATTGTAAGCTACATGGGCTGGATTCTAGAATACCTACCACACTTGAAATAGCAATTTTCTTGTTGCAATGTTTTCTTTTAGCTAAAATATGATAAAAAATCATAAAATTCGGGCGCGAAAGAAAATGTTTATATGATCCTTCACAAAAATAAAGTCAGATTTTACCTATTCTTTAAATGGGTATTTTTGTTAAAACATTCTTATACATGCTTTTGGACCTATACTATGGATAAAATATGATAAAAATTATAAAATTCGGGCGCGGAAGCAAATATTTATATGATTTTTTACAAAAATAAAGTCAGATTTGACCTATTTTTGATGAATACGTTGTATATCGCAAGCTACATGGGCTGGATTCTAGAATACCTACCACACTTGAAATAGCAATTTTTTTGTTGCAATGTATTCTCTTACCTAAATTATAATGAAAAATCATAAAAGTCGGTCGCGGAAGCAAATATTTATATGATTTTTTACAGAAATAAAGTCAGATTTTACCTATTCTTGAAATGGATATTTTTGTTAAAACATTCATAAACATGCTTTTGGACGTATACTTTGTATAAAATATGATGAAAAATTATAAAATTCGGTCGCGGAAGCAAATATTTATATGATTTTTTACAAAAATGAAGTCAGGTTTTACCTGTTTTTCATGAATACGTTGTATATTGTAAGCTACATGGGCTGGATTCTAGAATACCTACAACACTTGAAACAGCAATTTTCTTGTTGCAATGTTTTCTTTTAGCTAAAATATGATGAATAATCATAAAATTCGGGCGCGGAAGCAAGTATTTATATGATTTTTTACAAAAGTAAAGTCAGATTTTACCTATTCTTTAAATGGATATTTTTGTTAAAACATTATTAAACATGCTTTTGGACCTATACTATGGATAAAATATGATAAAAAATTATAAAATTCAGGCGCGGAAGCAAATATTTATATGATTTTTTACAAAAATAAATTCAGATTTGACCTATTTTTGATGAATACGTTGTATATAGTAAGCTACATGGGCTGGATTCTAGACTACCTACCACACTTAAAATAGCAATTTTCTTGTTGCAATGTTTTCTTTTACCTAAAATATGATAAAAAATCTTAAAATTCGGGCGCGAAAGAAAATATTTATAAGATTTTTTACAAAAATAAAGTCAGATTTTACCTATTTTTAAATAATACGTTGTATATCGCAAGCTACATGGGCTGGATTCTAGAATACCCACCACACTTGAAATAGCAAATTTCTTGTTGTAATGTTTTCTTTTAGCTAAACTATGATGAAAAATCATAAAATTCGGGGGCGGAAGCAAATATTTATATTATTTTTTACAAAAATAAAGTCAGATTTGACCTATTTTTGAAATGAATATTTTTGTTAAAACATTCATAAACATGCTTTTAAATCTATACTATGGATAAAATACGATGAAAAATTATAAAATTCGGGCGCGGAAGCAAATATTTAATATTTTTTTACAAAAATAAAGTCAGAATTTACCAATTTTTTATGAATACGTTGTATATTGTAAGCTACATGGGCTGGATTCTAGAATACCTACCACACTTGAAATAGCAATTTTCTTGTTGCAATGTTTTCTTTTAGCTAAAATATGATGAAAAATCATAAAATTCGGGCGCGGAAGAAAATACTTATATGATTTTTTACAAAAATAAAGTCAGATATTACCTATCCTTAAAATGGTTATTTTTGTTAAAACATTCTTAAACATGCTTTTGGACCTACACTATGGATAACATATTATAAAAAATTCTAAATTCGGGGCGCGGAAGCAAATATTTATATGATTTTTTACAAAAATAAAGTCAGATTTGACCTATTTTTGATGAATACGTTGTATATTGTAAGCTACATGGGCTGGATTCTAGACTACCTACCACACTTAAAATAGCACTTTCTTGTTGCAATGTTTTCTTTTACCTAAAATATGATAAAAAATCTTAAAATTCGGGAGCGAAAGAAAATATTTATATGATTTTTTACAAAAATAAAGTCAGATTTTACCTATTTTAAATAATACGTTGTATATCGCAAGCTACATGGGCTGGATTCTAGAATACCCACCACACTTCAAATAGAAATTTTCTTGTTGTAATGTTTTCTTTTAGCTAAAATATGATGAAAAATCATAAAATTCGGGCGCGGAAGCAAATATTTATATTATTTTTTACAAAAATAAAGTCAGATTTGACCTATATTTGAAATGGATATTTTTGTTAAAACATTCATAAACATGCTTTTAAATCTATACTATGGATAAAATATGATGAAAAAATATAAAATTCGGGCGCGGAAGAAAATATTTATATGATTTTTTACAAAAATAAAGTCAGATTTTACCTATTTTTGATAAATACGTTGTATATCGCAAGCTACATGGGCTAAATTTTAGAACACCTACCACACACTCTGAGATAGCGCGT